>VZSE01012609.1:1217102-1328069 GCA_013398275.1 Promerops cafer | reverse complement strand
TGTCCCGCGCCGGGCCCACAGAGGCCGCCCCTATCGCCGGGGTCGCCCCGCGGGCGGGCGAGGCCGGCACTCACCGGCCATGGTATCCAGCCGGGCGGTGCGGTGCCGCGGCGCGGGCGTGGGCTTCTCCTTGCTGATCTCGCGGCGGGCCCGGTTCTCCACGTTAAAATTCCGGAACACGCGGGTCACCCGCCCGCCCATCGCCGCCGCCAGCCGCGCCTGCGCACGGGGCACGCCGGGCAGCGGTGATGTGCCGCGCCGGTGAATGCCCCGGAAGAAAACAAACCGGGTACCGCAGGCAAACTAACAAACAAACAAGCGAACGAGAATACAGACAAGGCAGCTCGCTTTTCACTTCGCGGCGCCCCGGCGGTGCTTCTTCCTTGCCCTCGGCGCTGCCGGCGCGGCGTTGGTCCTGCCGTGGCTTTTCTGAAGGCGTGCGTGAGCGGAGCCCCCCGTCGGGCGCGTCCCGTCAGGAATGCTCGCAAAGCCGCGGGCTGCCCCAGAGTTTCCTTTTCAGCCGTGGCGGCTGGCGCCTGAGCCCCCGGACACGTCATGTCGTGACTGTCGCTACTTATTTACCAGCGGGGATAGGCGCGGGTCGAAACTGCAGCGAGGGACAATTCCCAAGTACTGTTGAGAATTTGTAGGCTACACAATGCTTTCAGGGCGCAGACCCTCTTTTTTCAGCTCAACCAAAAACCTTTCTTCTGACTTTGCAAAAATTGCGAAAACTACTTGTGAGAAAATGTTGAGAAGGCCTTGAGCCATGCATGCATGATAAGAAAGATAAATTTGTCGACAGAATCAAATTTGTTGAGATGGAATCAGCAGTTGATAGATTCAAGAAGTGACGTGTGAAAAGATACAGAATTCTCAGAGAAAGGAAGGCAGAAAGAGCAAGAGCTGCTGGCCTGATGCAAAAAGCGATAAAGCCTGATGGTTGACTACTTTATTCAGCCACGACTGATAAGGTGTCTTACTAACAGAGATAAATGACTCGTTCATTCCAGCTGCTGCGTGAATTAGCCGATAAGTAATTCCGTTATGGTTTTAAATTGTGTGTGTGCTGTTTGCAGACTCTTAGTGCCTTCTGGGCCACTAGTTAGTTAGTACTAGCTGCCTGAATGAAGTGACCTGGATGAAGGACAGATAAAAGACCAGACTTGTGGTTTTTGTTGTTGTTGTTGTTGTTTTTGGTTTGTTTTTGTTTTGGTTTTGGTTTTTTTTGTTTTTTTAGGTGGGAAACACCTTTTTTTTTCTGCCCTTGCATCTATTTCGTTTTTCTTATTATTGATCTGTGGGCATACAAAACCTGGGGTTTCAGAACTTGGTTTTCCTTAGAGAGAAGCCAAATTGATTTAGAAAGGCAATGGAGACAAGGCAGCATAAGCATGGTGTGTGCTGGTTTTCTGCTCTGGGAATCGGGAAGGTGCAGTTTCTCCACTTGTTTATTTTAAAGACTCTCACAGTGTGTAGGAGGATAGAAACATGTTTTTGTTCTCTGGTAATAAGCTTACTGACCCTGTCTCATTTTAGACATTGCATGCGAATGAATTAAGGAGGCAAGTGATACAGTGATAAAAGGAAGCTGTTAAAATCTGCTGAAGTCAGACTGGTGACAAGTTTAATTAAATATCTGTAGTCAATTATTTGCTGACTAAACCTGTGTTCTTGAGTCCAGGATTTAATACTTTTGTAAGTGGTGAGTCTGTGTGGTGTGGCTGTAAAGGAAAAATCCACATGGATGCCTTTGGTGGTTGTAGACCTTTCACAGGTACTTTAGCATTTCTCTGAGACATATTCTTACCATCTCTTTGCAGATCAGCCATTGTGCCAAATTTGAAACAAAGTTTCTCCTTCAAAAGCTAAGAACTCCCAGCTTGTGGAATCAAACTCAGCACAGGGCCTCAGTGTTCCTAAAGCCTGAATGTGATTAACAGTGCTGTAATATGTACTGACAGCAAAATAAATTCACCAGAAGGCAGTCAGTTAAAAATAAAGAGTGATGTCATGCTCTGCCTGTCACTTCCTACCACCGAGGATGGCACAAGGCTGTTCTTTTCATGTATAAATATACATCAAAAGTTCAAGATTTTTTTATTCTGAAGAATCTTTCTTAGACCGTAGCAAGCAGAAGAACTGAGATTGAAAACAATATTTTTTATATAATTTGGTATTTTACCAATGTGACCATGTTGATATTAAATATCAGTAATCAAGAGGTTGGATTTTTTTTTTCCATATAAAGCATCTGCAAGTGGGATGATTTAAAAATGAATGTATGTGTACTCAGCTTAGATAGATTTTCAAATGGGATGCATCTTTCTTGAACAAGAAGTCTGAATTTTTCCAGGGAATTCAAAAATAACATAAAACAGGCCATGAGAAGAACACAGACTATCCAGCTGCATTCATGTACACGTGTTCTCAACATGTTCTCATAGCAGCCTGTTCTCAACACTGGACAGCACCAATCACATCAGAGAAAAATATTGTAACTCTCATGATATATGTGTGCCATAGGCTGCTACACTAGATCTCCTTGTAATCCTTCCATACCTCTTAAGAGAGAAATTTCTAAAGCTACTGTGTACCTGGAAAGTAAAAAGTGTGTTTGTGACTGCTCTTTGAATCTTTTTGGTTTTCCATCTCAGTTTTGATTATATGCTGTGTGTATTTTTTTCTTTCTCAGCTAGTTCTGTAGCTGAGTGGAAAATTAAAAATTAATTTTTGTATTTAACTAGCATCAAAAGTGTGATTGACCTATTATTGAAAATTCCCTTTAGAGAAGGGAGAATAGGAATGTCTGTTGTTAACTTGTGTTACTGTGTGGTACTACTAAAGTTTCTTTGCTGTCTTTACAACTCAGAAGATCAGGAATCAGAATAGGAGTCCAGGTGGGCAGGTAATCTCAGTGAAATAAGAGTCTTTTTTTGGTAATAGGTGCCCAACTAGAGAATTTTGGAGACGAGGCAGGTGAGGTTTGCTTTGTGATTTGAGGTCTGGGAATGGTACAGCAGTCGACCACAGAGGAAAATGAGGAATGCCCTTAAACAGCAGCAGCACAGGTTTGTATTTGATTCTGTCCACATTTTCTACCACTGAAACTGTTTTCCTTTTCTCATCTTCCTGTTGTTTTTTGTTCATAATTGATGTCAGTCTAAATGGATACTTGAGCAAATTCATGTATCATTAGGATTCAGGGAATTGAGTCCTCTATCCTGATTACTGGTTTACCAGTAAACACAATGAAAGCATTGATCCTTTTATTCCTTATCTCATCAGTGGTAGGCAGAACCAGAGAACATAGTATTAGCAAGAATTGATTATGAGCCAAGTAAAAATGACTGTCCTGCAATTTCATAAAGATGAACTCAAGAGAGGTGGACTTACTGATGGATCACTTTTGCCTTTCAGTGATTTTTGGTTGTTCTGTTACTTAATTCAGATTATTTCTCTGTTATTGGTTTCAACTGATCCATCTTTTACTGGCTTCTGAAGTATCTACAGAATGATCTACATTGAAGGATTTTGCTTACTTCAGTCTGTGATCAGAGTGTTCCTGAACACTTGCATATTTTCAAGGCTAGGTGGCTGCAGTGCTTTATTTAATGGAGTTTTTGTCAAGTCCTTATGTGGACGAAGTTTATGGCAAGTGCAGCAAGCTCAGTGTTACAGACTCACACACCAGCCCAGACAGATCACTAGCTCCTTGCCAGATAATACTAATTTCAAAGACATTGCATTTAAATTCTCCTGATTGACTGTGGCTTGATATACTTGACATCATCTTCCATATTTTTCCTGTCTGATTGTTGTATCTCAGTTAGCAGGCTACTTTGACTTGGAAATGCACAGTAGGAGCCAGCATATTTGAGGCAGCCTGTTACTGAAATTAATTCATTTCATCAGTTACACATGCCTTTTTATTTCATTTTTACTCACAGGGTTCAGTACCCCATGTTCTCTTCTCAGTGGCAATACTAACTGAGGCAACTGACAACCCTATTATTTCTTGTAACCCTGGCTTCAGTTCATCCTTCTTGCCAACATGAGGGTGTAGGAACACCTCCAGAGCAAACAACATCACACACATGGTCTGGTTTAAGAAAGAGAAGAGCTCCAGTAACTTTTCCAAGCTGTATCAATCACTGATGGTTTGACTGGTCCACAGAAACCTACTGGAAACACAGGAGGAAAATCAAAAGGCCTGTGACAGGAGGAGTGTGAATACTGTGAACTGGTATTGCTGCCTGGTTGGTTTGTTGGTTTGTGAGAGTTTGCACTTCGCTCCCAGATTGTTTCCTTTCAGCAGGGACAGAAACAACTGTACCAGCTCCAATGAGGAGGAGGTGAACCAGCAGTGGGAAGAGACTGGATGGAATGGACTGGTGGCTGGCTCATCTTGGGCTGGCTTTGCTGGTGCTCCAACATCACACAAGACAAACAGCATCCTTTGTACTGACTTGAGGCAGTAACAGTAGCCGTGATTTTACTGCACTGCCACTGCAGTAGCTCTCTGATAGTCCAGAAGAGAGTTGGTGAATGGATTCAGAATAAAAAGAATATTAGCTATCTGCTGGAGTTTCTTTCATGAAATGTAACACATAAAAAATAACAAATATATAACCTAAGTGTGCTGGCAAGATACTCTTCTACAATAATGTAATATTTTTCCATCCCCAAAGGATATTTCTATTCTCTCTATATGGTTTTACTTTTATGATGATGCATACATATTTATACAGGTGTGATGCATTTTGTATATATAACTTTATAATTTAGTTGTATTATCTGTGACTTGATGTATCAAGGGATTGATTTTCCATGCTTTTATAAGTAGTTACGGAACCAGTTTTATTTATTCATTTTACACTTTAATTGCATCCTTCTGCAGTTTACAAATTGTGTATTTGCAGGTGTGAATTACATGAAAAACTGAAGTCTTTTATTTACCTATGGGGAGCCAAATTTTGTGCAGAATAGGAAAGCCAAAATGACCTCAGTGAACACTTCTAAAACCATTTTATATATATCTCAGTCCTAAAGAAGGCTTATATATAGATCTTAAGAAGCTGGAGAAGTTACAGTGTGGTTTAATAGCTCAGTGGCTTAATCAGTGTTATGCTGGGTAAGTAGCATTTGAGTCCTTGTCCTATACCTGTAGTTTCTTAGATGCAGTAGCTAAAAATCTGCATGACACATGCAAAGGATTCTTTCAAGGAATACTGTACTGAGTTTACACATCTTTCCTGGCTGTTTCCACAAGCCATTTCAAGTCCTCTAATTTCTAAAAAGCAAATGTATCTACACTAATGCTGGAAGAAGATTCTATCAGGGGAAGCTACCAGAGTGCAGAGCAAAGAAAATGTTACCATAGGGTTACAGCCTCCAACCTTTAATTAAAAGCTTTGAAGTAAAGATGAATGTGCAGTCTTGCATTACCGAAAGATTGGAGAAATACGTTAAATTAATTTAGAATTTAGTCCAAGAAACAAATGAATGTTCTGAGATGTGCAGTCACCAGCAGAGTTACAATACTAAAGTCTTGCTGTTTTAAACACAATTTTTTGTTAAATTTCTGGTTGAAATAACTTTATTCTAAACTCTAAATTTAGGAACTGATCTTAAAACATAAAACAGATAAAATCCTATTGACTTCGATAACTTTTATACAGAACAGGATAAATAAGAATGAAAATAGTGGGAAAAAATCCAAAAATCCAAATTCTAGACAAAAATCTGCATTTGAAGTGAATCAAAAATTCTTAGAATTTGGAGTGTAATTCAGTGAGTGTCAGAAAAGAAATCCACAAGGGAAGATTTTTCATAATTATGTTCTGTCTACTACATGGGTTTTATTTCTTTTACATCTTACTGTGGAAGCCCGTATTGGAGACACAGTTTTAGATAACATATATTCATATTGATGATCAGGGAAAAATGGATTTATTATCTACTTGCTTTATTTACCATAAAATATTACATTTTATTTGATTTAGGAATATAGAAGTATGGATTATTATATTATAGCAGTGTTGTAATAGGAATAATGTTCACTACAAAGGATTTGGTCTACACCTAATGCAGTAGTACCCAAAAATGTATGTCACAGAGAAGGATATAGTTAAGACAAATAATGCTGCATTGTTTTAGTTAATTTTGCATTACTCCCTAATACTCTCTATACAATAATACAGAAAATTAATTACATTCTTCCTACAGGTCTTCTGAGCATTTTCATTTGTATGTATCCCCATTTACCTGAATGATTACATATCCAAATTGTGCTGGTAGAGAATGCATTAAAGAAACAAGAAAAGGTTTCAGTGGTACCAACACATGACTGCCAGTATTAGAGTTCAAGTGGAAGTAATTACTGAAGTTAGAGAGCCCTTTTGTGTGCCTCTTCTTCCCACAGCATCAAAAATGTAGGGGCAGCATGTGGGATACAGATGTATTTTGAACAGTTACATTTACTAATTATATAGAGAGCTACAGTGGTTAAGTATGCAAGTGTCAGGTTGCTCTGGGGACTACTAAAATAGACCATTAAAGAGGTCCCCAAATATTTAAAGTACTACCTCTATATGCTAAAAGTTCATTTTTAGATTGTATAATAAGGACATGATTAAGCTTCAAAGCTCCAGCATTTTAATGCAGACTTACTGAGACTCCTTGAAGGCAGAATTCTTTAGGTAAGATGTCTTTGGGATCATGATGAAGCTACCACACTTTCCTATATAAATAATAAAATAAAAAACCAGTGTTCTCAAGCATTAGTTCAGGAACTCTATAGGTACGGTTTTGGGCTAGAAAATGCTGAAAATGGTCAAGTTTTCTTTAGCTGATAAACAGTTTGTCAGGATGTCTCATGTTTTTCTAACATAAATTAAGGAATTCTCTACAGGATATATGATGAGTGATAACATAAATTTCACATGCACAAGATCGGTAGAAGTTAGGTGCTCAGAGGGATTTTTGTAACTTTCTGTGGGACTAGGTGTCAGCATCTAGGCATCTAAGAGCTGCTGGGCGATGAGGTTCCCTGCTGTACCTACAAGTAGCAGGTCTCAGCCTGTGGATGACAGAGGCTTTAAATAATTCAGTACACTGAGTTACTCCAGAAGAAATGTCTGTTGATGACCTGTCTGAATTATGGCAGCAAAGCTTTTCTTGCCAGAAGTACTGCCAGACTCACATCAATGGATTGTGACATGGGCCAGTTCCATCCTGGTGTAAAATCTCTTGTCAGCCTGTAGAAATGATCCCTGCAGGGCATCTCTCTTTGCAGCATGGGGAAATTCACCTCTCACCCCAAGAACAATTGAGATTTTAAGATTTCTGCAAGCTGCTCCTGTAGTCTTTCAGTTTTTGTTCAGACATGCTAAGTTGTTTGTTCTTGTTTAATAATTTAATCTGTTTGGAAAATGTGGGTCATCTTGCAGTGGTTAATTGCTACAATAAGGTGTTTTCAATTTTTTCTGACACCCCTGTGGATGGACCATACTGTGGTTTTTGGACATGGGATCAAGAAACAGAACTACAGACTCTTCAGATGGGAGACAGAACAGCATTGATTTCAGAATCTGTTCTCTCTCTCTCTTCAAGTGCTGAAATGCACATACCAGTGATCTCCACAAGCTGTTGCAGCTCCCAGTAACAAAGCAAGATACATTTTTCTCTTTTTAATGAATGGATTATTTCGAACATTGCCTTTTGTTTTTCTGTTGGTTCACACGGACTTCAGGCTCTTCCACGATATCTTAAGACAGGTTAGAAAATGGAGTGGAAAGTAACACTGCAAGTTTTAAAAGAGCAGTTACACTTTCTGCTAAAATTAATTTTTTTTTTTCAGATGTTTTGTCTTTCTGAGGCATAAATAAGGTGTGGGTGGTTTTTTTGTAGTGCAGTGTATAAATTGAAAATAGAGATTAAAAGGCTAAAGTATAGTCAGCAAATGTAGAAGTAAGAGCTATTATGAAAAATTATGAAAAACTGATAAAGTGTGTTTCTGTTTCCTAATAATAGGGGAAATCTGAAAGGTTTAAATTGTGATACTTTTTACAACTTAGCATTTTATTAATGCATTACGTGTGTTTGCCAGAGGCAACCGTACATATGTTTTCTTTACTGCCTGTGTAGACTGGGGCTCAAATGGAAACAATATTTGGTTTAATGCTAAAATTTTATCTGCTGTTTCTGATTTTGCAGGTTATTCCCACTGGGCGGAACAGAAGATGGCTTCAACAACTCTTCTGAAGGCATCTTGCTCATTTGAGTTCTGCTCCCTTCAGACTGTATACATAAACCCCTTTTTTGTCTGGGCACAGCAGGAAAGAGGAGACAGTTTCTGTGCTCAGTGTCAGGCCTACCAGGCAACATTCACACACACATGTACACAGACACACAATTGTATGCTACTGCTATTGTTGCTTTTGTGGACAGGAGGGGCTGGTGTCATCTATAGCCCTTGTGGTCACACCCCTATTTTTTCATTTAATGACTCCATAACCTGTCTCACTCCATGCTGCTTTTTGTATCTTCATCTCAGATGTACAGAGTGACTCCCCAGACAACACCCAGCCCTCCTGATTTCAGACCAGATTATTCAACTTCCACTCCATGCCTCTCATTCTGGTGAATGATTTGAGCAGTGACTTCAGTTGTTTTGGATAAAATAAATTAAAATAAAAACCAGTATTTGACTGTAGTTGGAAGTAGGCTATCATTCTTAGTAATCTTAAATAGGATTTAGACTTTTCATAAATCATACGTACATCTCTTGAAAGTTAGTTGCAATCTGCCTTTTAGTGTCTCCTGCACCATTATGACTTTCTGTCTATATGAGCAGACAAGTGCCTGCTTCCCAGAGTGGAATCCATCATCCTGAAATTACTTTAAAGTATCTTTTTTTGTGTGCTTACCAGAAGCAATTTAAGTCTGCAGTCTAACAGTGCACTGTCTAAAGGAGAATCTTCTGCCACTGGCCACCCCTCAGCCCCCTTGGTGAGAAGGGCTCCTCTGTCTGCATGGTAAGCCAGCTCAAAGTACTGACTGTGCAGAAAACCACTCACTTTCTTTTCTTTCATTCTATTTTTTTTCACATACCCCTTGTTTAAGGGGGTGAGTAAGAAGCAGAGCACATATGTCTTCCTCAAGATTTCTTTCAGGAAACTGTCTATTCCAGATTTCTGCTGTTCCTTAACTCCTTAGTTGACATTGGAATGTCAGCCTTTGAGGGTTCAGTTACACTGTGTTAGGTGAATCTTTGGTCTGAATATGTATAGCTACTATTCTGCCACCAGTATGACTAAGAAAGTTCTTCCTCCACTGATTTAACAGCACCAGGCATGCACATGAAAGTAACAGGCTTTCAGAAACTAAGGTGTTCATATCACCTAAGTACTGCTGGGAGTGGACTCATCTATTCTGTGAATGTGTTGACTAGAATATCTTCTGTTTCTAGTGCACAAATCCTGACAAAGGTGCAGGGGTCTTAGTTCAGACACTGAGGAGCTGAGTAAGCTGTGACCTTGTATTGCTGGTATCTACAGAATATCATTATTTTGGATATCTGCCTAGCCCTTCCTGCCACTGTCTATGAATTCATGGTCTGACAACATGAAGCCTTACAGAACCTTCAGTAATGCCCTAAAAACCACAGAGAACTGTTAGAACACATACTGAGAAGGATAAAAGGCTGGTAGCATTTGCTGAAACAACCTAAAAGGTAATAAACCTCAAACTGTAAGTGCTGGGAGTAACAGCCTAGGATAACTGATTTCTGCAGGTGCTTTTGCATGGGGAAATACTGGAAGTCCTTCATCAGATATGGAATCAACTATTCTCAAGATGGTGCCTGGAAAGTAAATAGTCCCAGGTAGAGGAAGACTACACATGCTTACTGTCCCATGTTGTGTTTCTAATATGTACCCACTGGCTCTTCTTACTCTTTTCATCTTCAGAGGTTAGAAACTGGGAGAGTTTTGTGATTAACTTTTTTTTTTTTTTAACTGCATGGGAAAGGAGTTGCTGCTGTGCATAGTTAGCACAGTGAGATCAGGTCTGCCAGCTTAGTTGTGGAAGGGATGATAGAAAATCCTCTGGTTCTGCAGACAGACTAAGCTCAATACATTACTTTTATGAGCTCTCCCTCTCCCTGCAGGTTTCTAACACCTGCATCCTCCCTCTTATGAGGAAGAGGACTGGTTGTCTAATTGTCCTAGAATTGAAAGTGAAGCAAACATTCGGTTATTCTTTCAGATCTTCAGTATCCCCATGGTACTTTCCATTGCAGAAAGGACCTGAATGTAAGAAAAGGCTGAAGGAAGAGTAATCTAAAGTCACTGTTGTACAAAAAGAATAGAAGTCCAACATGAAAAAAAGGAAGGAAAAACTCACTGGTTTTGAAAACAAAAGCATGCAGAGTGCTCTACACAAAGGCCTATGCTTTTGTTAGTGGAGTGGCAGTGCCAAGGCTTGCAACAGGCTCCATAAAGAGTTACATATACAAGCTTATCTATCACAGTGTAAAAAGCACTACAGGAGTGAATGATCTTTCTCCCTCTTCTTGACCCCAGGTTCTATCCTTACTGTTCCTTGTCCAGCCATGTCATGATCCCTTACATCTGATCATAGAGATTTTCATACATCAGAGTCTCCAGCCTGATGCTCTTGCAGCAGCCACATGCTGAATGGAGCAGCTACATTTTTCAGAGTACTGGCAGTAAAATATGTTTCTTTGATGTTAGAAATACACCTCCTACTTCACAGAAATAAAAGCTGTGGAGTATCACATCGAATGTGCCAGACTATTTTGATTTCAACAGTTTAGAAGTTGAGAATGATTTTGTTTAAAGCAGCCTCAGCCTGAGCCATGCTCAACTGTTCTTTGGGAGTAGAGGGATCTAGGAAAGGGAAATGGAGGAATAAGAAAATTGTTAACATTCAGTGGCCAGCAATTTACCTACCAAAAGTACTATACAGGTTGCTTAGAGAACTGGTTTTTTTTAGTTTCTTGTCTAACCTCCACTTCCTCTTTCCCTTTCTGTAAATGTTAAGGGCTGCTTCCAGGGCTGTATTCAGAAAAACGTACATAGTAGAGGAAGCATTGCAAGGTTAAAGCAGGACCTTATAAACCCTGCTACCTCTCAGGAAGTTTCTTTCCTCCTGTATGGGATGTCACCTCATGTGACTAAATCTGTTCCAAATGAAAGAACCAGGTCAAAGCAGTAACCTAGACAACTTCGATGTTACAGCTAACAATACTATTTATATAGCTTCTACTGAGGAGGGAATAGTTACTTCCTTACCTGTTTTAATTTTCTTTTGCCCACTGGGCTTCTTTTATGCAGGTGCTCTCATGTAGTTTGTGTTTGTCAGCTCCACCAACAAGCAGAAAACCCAAGGCACTTAGGGGTTTTCTTCTAGCTCTAGTTGCAATGAGGATAGAGGGTGGGATTGCAGATACTACATTTTCTTCCTTTTTTAATGCTGGACTTTTATTCTGTTTGTTTCTTTTAGATGTTTGTGGTACTGACATGTAACCTGGAAAATGCTCAGCTGAGATAACTGCTCAGAAAATAATGTAGTGTTTGATGTTTTCATGTTTTTAATCAAAATAGTGGTGCTGGGGTATACTTTCAGATGTAACTAGGAATTGCCTGTGTTTATCTGGCTAATTTTCAGGACGTTGAGATAACATGCACCACCAGTACAGCAGGTTTACATTCAGCTCTGCAAATCAGGAAGAGGACTGTAAGAGGAAATGATGAGTTAAGTACAGATGAGTTGTAGAAAAACCTCTGAACAGAAGGTTTACACAAGCATTGATTGCACACGATCAGAGATCGCTGTAACTTGTGGCTATGTGGGGAACTCATCATAAATCACCATGAGAATCTTGCGAATCCATACTGGAATCTGAACTGCAGAAATTTTCAGTATGGATAGCTGAGTGATACATGATCCTGACACAGTGACTGTTAATCATGTTAGATGTTATCCAAAAACTAGAAGGAAAAAATACTTCCTAGTGTGGCTGGAACCCCAAGGTTCCTCTGTAGTGTTCACAGAGGTTCCAGTGACAGAAATTTTATATTTACTTTTTTTCATAGTGTCTGAAGGGGTAACACAAAATTCTGTATTTATGTTTGAAAGCAGTCTCAGTTTTAAGTTCAAGCCAGCTGTACCCTGAGGCTGAAACATGGCCATGTTTTGGCAGCAGGGAAGACTGCCATATGTTGCAGTGATAAAAAAATTACACTGATGCCAATCTCTGAAGTCAGTCTTCTAAAAAATATATGAGAGAGCATATTTGTGGCAATATAAGCTTTTAGAGAGAGTAAAAGAGCTTGACAAGCCTTTATTTAAGGATCATTTTTCTGTCTCTTTAACAGTAAATGCTGCAAGTCATAATTCACTGTTGTTCTTGAGAGAAGTTGTATATAATACATAAATCCATTGCATCTCCCTGTTTCACAGAATTGCTTGCTGTCTAGCTCCCAGCTTTCAATTGCCATAGGACAATTCCATTCATTGAATAAGCTCTTATTTGTTGACTGGCTGTTAGTGAGCACAAACTGGAAATCAATAAGACCTTTTTTTTAGGAGTCATTCAGGCAGGCCTCTAAGTGAGAGCAGGGATGTGTAGACCCTGGACCTAGCTGGCAGCACCATGACATACTCTCTCCTTTTTTAAGGCCAATATAGGCTATTGGTTTGGCGCTCTCATGGGTGAATTTCAGTGCTTTTAAAATTTGCAATTAGTTTGTTTTTATACTGCTGTTCCAGCAGTATATCAAGGGTCTTTGAATACAACTATTTGTATTCTTGATATGCATATAATAAAATGTATTGTAGGATATATTCTTACAGTGTGGTAGTTCCAAACTGCATCTACTGTAACCTTAATGCAGAACAAAATATCCAGTAAAAAATTCAGATCTCAATCATAAACCTTCTGTTCTCTACTGCAAACACTGAAGCTGCTGTTTTTTGTTGCTGAAGGACTGTTACTGATCCATAAAGCTGACTATCTGAGCAGTTTTAAATTCGCCCCATTTACGAGTATCCTGAGGTGCATTTTTCAGATTGCTAAGAAGTTGCTGAGAACAGACTATGGATTCCACCAGCATCTTCTTTTATGTCCATGAAACATATGGCCATAAACTACCATTTATGTCCTTGAGCTTTTGAAAGAAATTATCCAGAGATGCAATAAATTTGTTTTGAAGCAGAAGTTTTACTACTGGCTAGGTCAAAAGTTTCCAGATAAACATTTTCTTGCCCAGCAGTGATGGTAGTCTTCAAACTTGCATTTTTTGACAGCATACAAGCTAGAGTTCTTCTGCATCTCCTGTGCCAACAGGTTCAGCTGGCTTTGAAGTGATGACACTAATTCATTTGCATTCTTTGTATACACACACTTTTCCATTTCCACTTCTCTTAAATTCCCACAGTACTTTGCATCTGAGAAAAAACACTGGCTGTTTCTGTAATTTTTTCAGAGTAAGACAGAGATCTCCTAAGAAGATATTAATTGTTTTTTATGGCCCTCGATCTCATCAACCAGAAAATTTCCTTATGTTATTCTTAAACAAACAGTTTAGTTCCAGGACAATTTCTACCTCTGCTGTTAAGATATTTAATGCTCCTCCTGATCCAGATATTTGCTTCTCAGTCAACTTGAATGGCTCAGCTTTACTAGCAAATGGCACAGTCCTACTTTGTTACACATTTTCAGACACTTGAGAAAGTTCAGTGGTCAGCAAATTTTTAACAGAGTTAAAAGACCCTGGTACAACTAATGCAAATACATGATCTGCTGAACAACTGATACATAGGAGGACACTACAAAATATGCATAAGATGTCAACATCTGTTGCTGCTTCAGGCAGTTCTCACTAACTGAATCTTGTACTTGATTGACCAGAACATTAATTTCTCCTGCAAATCTATTTGCATGATAGCACTGTGATGATCAACAGCTCCCTTATGATACATTTTGCTTAGATACATGATTTATATTAACAATACTGACCAAATGGCTAGCTGTGCCATTAAGTTTTTGTGTATTCAGAACTGAAACCATATATTCTTTCTCAGCTAGAGGAATCTTGGTTTCTTGCAGATCTGTCTGTGCCTCTTTTCAGTTATTTGTCCTTGAATTGCAGATCTGTTTTCATTGTTTCATTGCTTTTATTAATTGTGAATGGTTTAGTGATTGTTTTCACTACTTTTTCCATGGTGCTCATTATCTCAGTATACTCTGTAACTTGTTCTTCCCAAACTGTCAGCATTCCTTAAAGGGCTACATGAATTTTCAATGAAAATATAGATTCCATTTTACTCTTGTGCAGCAGTGAGGTCTCCTTTTAGGTGCCTAATCTTTTCAGTATCTTCCTTAATAACAGCTCCTTTTGGCAGCTGCTGGTTAACTTAAGGTTTCATCACGTTCTTTGTTCTGTGAGCATACTCCAGTGTACTCTGTTTTCCCTTTATAGGGGAAACATCCCTTTATAGGGAAAACAGATTTATAGATGTGGGAGAAACTCTGGCTACTACTGATGTTCTTTGTTGTTCTCTGAGAGTTTTGAAGGATCTTCTTAGGATGCCCTGTGTCTTCTTCCACGAGAGCAGTAGAAGAAGATCCACTTTCATGGATCAGAATAGATTACTTGGTATTTCCAGCTTCATAAACTCTTTTATCAACTGTCTCAAACTGAAGTGTTTTTACCTCATGCAAGTTTATATTCCCAGTTCTATCATGCTCTTGTCCATCTGCTCGAGTTACTTTCATACAAATGGTAAAGGAAAAACAGTAGGATCAACTGGAATATGCGTTCATGTAAGTAGCTGCAATAGTTCTTTTTGCTGCACCTTTGTCCAAGATTTGGTAGGCTTCATTTTTGTTATGTTCAGGTATTTCTTCTGAGCCTTTCACATTTACATGTGTCTTGTGTATGGGATCATCAAACAGATTTCTCTAGAGCTAGACAGAGCTTTCTCTAGATAAAAAAGCTCTTCATTATATATTTCCAGCATAGGGAATTAAAAAAAAAAAAAAAAAAAAAAGGAAAAAAAGAATAAAAATCATTGTCAATCTCTGTGACTTTTTCTAATATTTAATATGATGTATTGCCAGACCTCTTTCAGTGGTGTCCAGCAACAGGACAAGGAGCAGTGATTATAAACCAAAATACAAGAAGGTCCACCTCAACAAGAGGAAGAAATTTACACTGGAGGTGGCAGAGCCCTGTAAGAGGCTGCCTAGGGAGGTCAAGCAGTATCCCTCTCTGGAGACATTGGAAACCCACTTGGATGCAATCAAGACAAGACACTGTAGCCATAACAGTTTTGTGTTGCACATGAATTAACTGGTTCTAACGAAGCACCGGCCTTGTCTTCATGCCTCTGTTTTGGAACAAAAATGGGTTTCTGCCTGGTATTGCACTGCATGAGCACCAAGCTGCTTGACCCTTGATTTGGGGAAGCTTTGCACCACTACCCAAAACACTCCATATACTGCATCTGGTGCACTTTCTGAACTAACTTTGCAGTTGTTATTGTCTGCTCTGCAGATGAAGAATTGGGGTATTTCTAGATACCTTTCACCTTACAACAGAACAACTCATCTGTCAGTAGGCTTAACTGGAGGCCCACATGCTGTAAAAGTGTCTTAAGGAATTGTCATCTGAAAATGTCTCTGATGTGGCATGTATGTAAAATTTACATGGAGGTATGTTGGAGATGGAGGCAGAGATTTTTGGGATCTACTGTTTTTGTATTAACTTCACAGATCAGAAAACAGAAACTAAACTCCTAAGAAAATCCAGTAGCAAGATGAAATCTGCTCAAAAGTAGAGGTGCTCTGTGCAATTCTCAAAATAGTATTTTCTCCTATATATTAAAGCATGTTCCAGTCTTGCTGATTATGAATGCATCACTAATCATTAGATTTATTTCTTAATTCTCCTGAATGTTCTTCACAACCATGGGATCAGTTAGAGGGTGACGAGAGTTTCGTGAGGTGAGGCTGAAAGAATAGCGCTGTTACTGAGCCTCACTGCAGAGCTGGGTCCTGTGTCCCTGCAAAGATAGCATTTGGAAAAATACACAATGGTGCAGCACTTGTATCTCAGATGAATGTTCCTCATCACTTTCGCACATAATATTTTTAAAGTCACATTAAACCCCATAAAAGGATGATAAAGCAGTGATGCCCTAATATCCTAGGGTGTAGCGCTCTGGTCCTGACCCTGCAGAAACCTCATCCTTTCCAGCCGTATCTCTTGTCCTAAAATCCTCCTTCCCAAATGCCCCTCTTACAGCCCTCCTGACCCCGCCGTCCCCGTGGTTATCCCGCCTCGCAGGGATAACCTTTGCTCTTCCTACAAACTTAGCGCTACTTAAAGGGCTCACTCAACCAGGCCTTTTCCCTCCAGCCCTCCCGCAGGGCCGTGGTCCCGGTGGGCACCGCGGGCTGCGCTGGCGGCCCTCCCAGGCCCCGGGAGCGGCCGACACCCGGCGCCGGGATCCCACGGCCCGACCCGCCTCCTCCTCCGGCAGGTGCGGCCCTCCCGGGCCGCCGCTGCGCACTGGGCGGGGCGGGGAAGCTCCTCCTGCTCGGGCACCGGAGCGGCNGGCGCCTCGCCGCCCGTGTTACCTAACCGGGACCGGGGCGGGGGGCGGCCGCCGGTCGTGCCCTGCGGCCCCGGCCGCTCAGCACCGCTGCGGTGGGGAAGGGGGGCTCCGATGGGGAAGAGGGGGCGGCGGGGGCGAGTGTCCCCGTTGCCAGGGAGACGGGTCAAGCGGCAGCTCCGGCCGCCGGGGCGCCCCCGGGCACCGAGCAGCGCTCCCGCCGGCCCTCGGCTCCGCGTAGGAGGCGGCGGGGAGCGGCGGTGGGGGGAGGATGAGCCCGAGCCCGGCGTGGCTCCGGGGCGCCGTGAGTCCCGCTCCCCGCGGGGTTATGCGGGGACGTGCTCCAGGTGCTCGGCTGGCGGCGGCTCCGTGAAACATGGCTCTGCCGCCGCGACACGGGCGCTGGAAGGCAGCTCGGTACTTAGTGCGAGCTGCGCTCTCGCGTACCGGGACTTGAAGCTACTCGTTTGACTGACAAAAACAAGCTTTTGCTCCTCTCCGGCGTTTAAATATGCGAGAGCTGACAACTGCAAATGGTCCAGGCACCCTGATTGCTAGAACGTTGTATCTGCAGCCTTCGCAGTTGAAAAGGTGCTGCTCAGGTGGTTGTAGCTGATGGTGGGGAACGATTTGGTTCCCGGCACGAAATTTCCAGCTCGGTCGATCTGGAGCAGTTGTGCCGAAGAAGCGCGGGTGCCTGCGATGCCGCAGGTTGCAGATGGCTCGTTGCTGCCGCTCTCCCCGGCCATCGGTGCAGGGTGGATTCCGCCCGTGGGGCGAGCCCGGCTTGTCTGAGCGGGCTCTGGCGGAGTCGGAGTGACAGCTGATCCATAGCTGTCACAGCAAACACTGGGAAGCAGCGTGCTTGGCACCAGACACCACAATAAAATGTGAAAGAAATGGAATTATGGTTCAAATCGTACCACGGGGAAATAAACTGCACGCGTTGATCATAGCAAATAGCGTGACTACAGTTTTTAAAGCTTGTCATGAATTTTTCCAATTTTGTAGGGCTAGGAAAATATCTCACAGGCGTTTCAGAAGAAAGTTGGGGTTAGTCTTATCTGAGTTAATGTTCATGGAAGCATTTGTTCAGTCGTGAAAAGATCAGGAGCAGACCCAGAGGCCACAATCCTGTTAACTGTAGCACATAGGGTAAAGGATTACTGTAGCCCTGCCAATTCCTGTTGATTCTGGGATCTGCCTTCATGAAGCAGTCGGCAGGAGCAAGACCACTGAGGCATGTTCAATTCTTTAGAGTTTTTATCTGAAAACTGTATTTGTTGTTTAAGTGGATCCTACAGAAATCTATTGATGTGCTGAATAAGTAATACTGTTACCACAGATGCTTAAAAAGCCACCCATATATAGCTACTCAGTCACATCTCCTTGTGTTATTCAAGTTTACAGATGATTACAGAGAAATTTTTTCATTACTTTGAAAGTACTCCAGAAAAACTCCTTTAATCTTTTGTCTGTTTTTCAGACTCTGAGTAATTTGACAGCATCTGTAAAACACTTTACAGTTGTTATGTACAAAGTACTACGCTAGGTATGGGTATTCTCAGAAACTGTTAGGGAATATTAAGCTCTTGATTAGTATGACACTAAAGATAATGCAGTTGTACCAATTAACATCTCTTAAGAACAAGGTTTTTAATTTTCTTTAGGTGTTTACAAAAATATTGTGTTTTACTGTACATACAAGCAACAACCTGTATAGGCATGCGTGGAGAAAATGTACATTTGGGCAGCTGTTGAACTGGCAGATGGGGAAAGATTGTACTCCTAATATGTCAAGAGGGAAAGAAGTTGCCTTGGGGTTTCTTTGAAAATGGTCCAGTTGGATTGGCAGGTGTACCTTTCATTCAATTCCAAATGAGAAAATGCTGCTAGGGAAGGGAATTTTAATATGGAAATTGAAGAGTTGTTTATTTAACACTGTGTAGCTCAGCATGAATGACACAGAAGATGAAATTAGCCACTGTTTTTACTGTCAGAAAAGTAAAGATTGCCATGCAGAAATTTAATTTATGGATATATTTTTATGAAAGCAAGCTTGGAAGTGACTGTGCTTCAAACTGACTCTGAACAAATAGTGTAGAATCTTGCCTTAGAGAAGAAATATGAGATTCTCACGGATCTTCTAGTGGAGTTGTAATCTTTCTTCAGTCTTGTCTTCTCTTCAAGACAGGACATGTACAACTGTGTTTAAGATGGCAACTTCTGTTGAAAAGTCTGTGTATTGCCAATCATATTAGTGAATTTGACCCAGGATTTGAATTTGAACATACAAAGAAATTTGAGTAGCATCAAGGGAGATGATTTTGTTTTGGATTTTTTCCTCTCTTTTTATTAAGGGGAGCAATAACTTTTGATTTTACAGTAAGAAGAAGTATGGTTAGAAGATCAGTAGCAGATGGAAGTTTATGCTTGCATGGGTCATTTCTTCAGTGGGCACTTACAAAGTAACATAAGTGCAATTTGAATAGAGAAAATGCTGTGTTTGTTAAAAAATGACTTTTTTGTTGTCCATTTTTTATTCAGAATGTGTTTCTTTTGCCTGAAAAGTCAGAAATTGGTGTATTGTAGCTTCTGACACTGATGATCAGCTTCTACAAAGCAGCAAAAAGGAATGTATTTAAAAAGAAATTCATGGCACTGCTGTGGTGTTTTTGATCAATTCTGCTGACTGGAATATCATGTACTTAATGGTCAAGAATGACAGTAATTTAATGCCACACTAGCATGGGGAAGTGATGATTATAAATTGAACTAGAAGTGGGAATTGGATTAAGTGAAAAATGAAATTAATTTAGACACTTGTGTGAGAACAGATGACAGTTATTGTAAAAAACTAGCAAAACAAAAATATCATGCAGTGTAATTATATTTACCTATAGCAACCACATATTTGTCTCATTTTAATTATTTTATTAAAAAAAAAAGTTATCCTTCATATTTCTCATCCATCTAAGACTTTCATATGATACTTGCCAGTATCATATGATACTGCTTTTAGGACTTCAATTACTCTGATTACCCTAATTGCAGGAAGTGGAGGGAATCTTGTGTTTGAATTTTTCTATCTCTCTTCTTTGGAGATAGAGAACAAATTTTAGCCAAAAGGCTAAAAATTACAAGCTTTTGCTAAGAAATTATTTATTTTTTAGAAACCTAATTTTTAATTTTTTTACCAGTTTATTCCCCACACAAAAAAACCCCCAAACCACCCTCATATTACTAACTGGTAGAAGTAGTATATCCCCTCAAATTTCTTGAATTATCTGATGCCTATACTTAGTAGTGAAAGACAGGATCCTTGACGTAGTGATTTCTAAACCCTCACTTCTTTGTGTTCTGACATAGATGCCTTTTTGACTGCTTATGAAATAAAATTAGGTCTGCTGCTCTGGCATTCTGTGTGCATTCTATATTGCATGGCTGTGTGCTTGTATATGGGATGCTTTTATTTCCAGGAGATCTTTGAAATTTTACTATCAAATTCTGATTGCTGAAAATAAGTAAAGAGTAGAAACCCTTCACAGGGTCTTGTAATTATTTTAATTAAAGATTTTTTTTTTCAATTTTGTGTCATGTGTGGGTTTTACCCCTGACTGAATTTTGGGCTTTGAACAGTTAGAACCTTCAAATTGAGAAGAAACATACTTAGGAGACCATTTTTTGAGGGGCATTCCTGCTAAGCCTGAAGAAATTTCAGGGACTAGAGGTCACTCTGGGAGGTAGTTTCAAGAGGAGAAAATGAAGCAATTATGTTGGAGTTTGACAGTTTAAACTGGGAGACCAGGAGAGCTTTGAAGCTCCTGGTTCTGGGTGTTCCCATGTGGACCAGCCACCCTGAATCTGCCTGACCTTCATAGAAGGGGAAAAGGCTATCTGCCCAGGTTCTGGGCAGGTTCTAGTCTGTGTTCTAGATTCTAGAAAAATGTTTTGTCAAGGTTTATCAGACATGTGTTTTAACTGCACTTTTAACTATGGAAAAATTTGGGCTAAGCTAAGATTGAACACTGAAGTCCATTGCTGGGCTTGCTGTGGACCTGCAGTGTTCGTCTTCCTTTCTGGGGCAGGAGTTTTCACCGACGAGGTACCTGAGTTAGGAAACCTTTTGTGCTCCTTGCTGTTAGTGGCAGTGAAGTCACACAGGGCAGATAGCTTGTGGGAACTGGGGCAGTACCAAGGGGTCTTTATGCACCTGCATGTACTGCTAGATCTTTGAAAAACAGCTCTCCTTTGGCTTGAGACAAGAAAGATGCGGTTTCAGAGAGCGACATTCCAGTAGTGAATGCTGTGTGAATTCCAGTCACACTCATGCCAGTTGGAAGCTATTGACCTTGATATTGACAGTTGGATATCTCCCAACTGTGATGAGAAAGAAGTGAAATATGTAAACAATTATGAGTAAAATACATCAGATTCTTCAGAACATCAATAATACTTGAGAATGCATGATTTTTTTTCCTCGAAGTTAGGTGACTACTCTCAGCAGTTATGTAAATTAAGAATTTGTTCTGCCAAAATTTCCGTAGCAATATGCTGCAGCAGTTTAGAAGAACTTTAATTGTAGGGAATGAGCTCTGTTGGGGGATAAATATTGTAAATATTTTGATTCATCAATACGTGAAAGTTAAGGTTGTTCTGAAGAGTGTCTTTTTCTACAACCGTCTGTCTTTGTTTTTCCTGACAGGAATGGTACATATAGTGGTGATATTTGACAGTATAGATATTGTAATGTTGGAGCCTAGTTTACTTCTGTGTTTTTCCTGAGTGCTGTGATTGTTTAGGATGGATCTTAAGGTCGTGGATTTTTCCCCTCAGTAGTCTAAACTCTTCAATTTTTAACCCCTTTTGCCTCCAGAATAGCCTTTCATTCTAGTCTTCAGTAAGAAAGCAGTTGGAAAAAATTCTCAGCATCACTAGTTTGGATTACAGGGTTTTTTTTTGAAGGTATCATATCTCAGTGTGATTGAGGTCCATTTCTGCACTGTTGGTAAGGCTTGATTTCTGTCCTGTATGTTTTGTTTGTCTTTTTTAGTGATTGCTTAAGTGAAAACAGCATTGCTTAGATTAATAACAAATTTTGAAGAAGATGTGAGCAAGCTTATGGCCTTATTATGTCTGAAACATTTTCCATCAGGCTTCACTTCAGGTCAAATAAATTAAAAGGGCTACTGCCCTTAGTAAGCTAAACTGTGCCTCTACCTGGCCTATCAAAACAAAACAGATAAAACCTGTGGTTGAAGAAATGTCATCAGGATATGTGGAATGTATATTTTCCGGGTTTATTTTTTAAATTTTCTAAAATTGGTCTTAATGTTTTTTTTCCCCTAACAGCTACATTTATAAGACAGTGTCTTTAATAACAGTTTTTTCCTGATCTAATACAGATTTTAAAATTATGTTTTCAAAGCAATAAGGAGAAGGTTCTCCCTTTGAGGGGATACATCCTCTGTGGTTTTTGCCTTTTCTCTGTTAGTTTTGAAAGCCCCCTTTCAGTCAGTGACCTGTATTTTAGTTGCATAAAACAACAACAACAAAAAGAACTGAGGTGGTGTTTTCAGAACAGAACTGGGACTTTGACTTTAGTGAACTGTGGAGATCAAAATAGAGGTCTCAAGAGCAAGGCTGAACTGAAGTGCTGCCTTCTTGTGGGGATAAAAGTACCTGTTTTGTGAGTTTGGTGTATTCCTTAGCTGAACTTCTTTTTTTTCACTTTTTCTTTTTCTGTTTCCGTATAAAACTCAGACAAACAAACAGGAAGGGAGCAGAACTCCTTTCTGGCAGGGCCTCAGTGCATCAGCACTGCAGAGTGCACTGGAGAGTGTGCCATCCCCCTGCTGCGCTGGGCTTCCCATCCTCAGTGGGGTTCATTAAAGTACACCGGGGATTTCTTGCAGTCTCTGGTGACTTTTGCCCATAAATGCTGTTTGCTTGTAGGGCAAGTGTGTAGGAAATTGAATGATGGCAATGCAAGTGAGGTCTTGTCCATTGCATTTCATGTATGTGGCTCCATCCCCCAAACACACTCACAGAATTTTAGAAACTTAGGTGTTGCCAAAATGTAAATAGAAGAACTAGATGTGCTTTGCCTGCTTACTTAGGGAGGATAACTATGAATGGAGGTGAAACAGAAGTAGGAATTCAGCGTTAGAGAGCAAATCAAACTCCAAAATGTTTCGGTGGCCAGGGCTGGCTACCTAATACAGGAGGAAGCTCTCCTGGACCAGTATGTATTCAGTTTGAATTATGCCATTTCTCTTTTCTTTTTTTTTTTTCTTTCATTAGATTTGTTCAATTTTTTTAAGTCCATTTGATCAAGTCCATCATGCATAATGGTGTCAGATTCCATGCTTCACATCTTTGGACGTAAATGACAGCAGATGAGAAAAAGTCATACACAAAATTAGTGGAGTTTATATTCCTTGCAGCTGTTCACATTTCCCCAGGATTCCAAATACACTGTAGTGCAACTCTACCTTAAAGGCTGGAAAGCTGCTAGACAGGCTGTTAGAATTTACTGTCTTTGCTAGTTAGAACTAACTCTTGCACTATGGACTTGCATTGATTTTTAGTGGTGTTGCTGGGTAGGTGAAGAGAATTAAGGCTCTAGTTGGAGAACCTTGTCAGTTGTAATTTGTAGCAGTTTAAGGCATAAATACCTCCAGCTGTCCACCTCCTTCTGCACATATTGCAGAGCTGGAGGAGTAGAATAAGTGCCTGCATTTTGTCTGGTTGTGGCACTATTGTGGGATGTCAGTATGGGTTTGTACCATGACACCAGTGGCAACACAAGTGCCACCTGTGCTCTGGGGCAATAATATGTGGCAGAGCATGGGACATACAGGGGAAGAGGAATCAAAGCATCTTCAGTGGCATAGGTTGATTCTGTGAATTACACATTGTTTCTACATTTTGCCCAGTCACTGGCCTGTGTACTTTGAGCGTTGAAAATTATTGGAAGCTCAAGGAGTGAATTTTCATAGACTGTGTTTTTAGCTCCTGATATACTTGTTCTTTAGCCCTGGTAGTGAGGGAGATTACTGTGTGATCACCAAGTAGCCCATAGCAAACCAGATCAAGCCCTGAACACCTAAAAGGAGAAGGGGGAAAAAAAAAAGTGGTAATAGAGCTACAGGGATCTAAAGATATAAGAGAGAAGGGTGGGGTTTTGTTGTTTGTTTGGTGTTTGTGACTTTGTTGTTGTTGTTTTTTGTTTTGTTTGGTTTTTTTTCTGAGCTAGTTGGTGTAGTCTGTGGGAGGAAAGAAAAAAGTGTGAACGGAAGTGTTTCTTTTGCTTAGACCTGGAGAAGGCACAGAAGTCTAAACACTTGTCCATTCTTTTTCTAATTCAACTTCTGCTCCTAATTAAAGACCAGAGATTAAAAATTATTTAGTATCTTAATTTTAGATATTTTTCCTTGAAACAACAGTTTTTCTCCAAGTAAAGTTGTGTCTCAGACTAAGGAGGGCTAGGGAAGGGTTGAAGAAAATCTTGAGCTGTAAATTCAGAACCTTCTATTTGAAGGGGAAAAAAAAGCCCCTCTGTTGTTGACTAAGGTTATTTTCCATCTGTTTATCTCTGTTACACACATTTGAAAACTGTCAGAAGAACCAGACTTTATCAGAAAATTCCATCTAATGGGTTTATGACACCTTATGCATCTTGTTTTGACACAAGATGTTCTGCAGCTGGACTGGCTTGAGGTACTCCTGATCCCTCTGCCTTCCTGCTGCAGCTTGTTGCTCATGTGTTTTGGTGGTATCACTGTTTGTGGAGGGGTATTGGGGATTGGATCACCAGCATGTCTCTTAGAGCTTTAAGAAAAAATAAAAAACCTCCCCCTAAAAATTAAAAACCAGCCCCACAGAAGTCTCTCTTACACTCTTAAACCAGGTCAGGCAAAAGAAGGAAGTATAGAAGCCAGCAGTGCTGCTGAACTTGTACCCATTCTATCTTGAAAGAGGAGAAAGTAGCTTTGACCTGTAATGAGTATGTGCAGACTGGAGAAAGGCATGTGGACTGTAAGTGTTCAGTTTTCTTTCATATAGTCGGGGGTAAAAGGTGTTAAAACAGTGGGTTTATTTAGCAATTTCTGGCACTGATTTGTAGTAAGCAAATGTTTACACTGCAGCTTGCCATAAATAAACAGAAGGGTGTTTGGAAACCCTGACCAGCTTTTGTGTAGGAGAGAGCAGTCATAACAAACTGGTTCTGTGAGAAACTGAAAACAAATAAAAGATGGGCTGTTATTCATGGTTTGCAATGGCAGAAGAGACTGTGAACAAAAGAAGCAAGTAATTTTCAAATACTGAAAAAACATTGTTTGTGAACCTGGGATAAATTTCAGTAACATTTCATGTTCTCCTGTTTTCAGTCTTTGGAAAATCTAAAGAAAAGAAGGGCAAATGGTTTTAACCAACTCCAGCCTCAGAGAAGGGTGAAAATCTTCAGCTGCATTCAGTACTGCTGTGAGTCTTTTGTATCTCCCCAAGATTTTTCCAAGACCATTTGCTGCCTGTTTCTGAGTGTTAACAATCTGGCAGTCACTTGAAATGCTGTACTTACCTAAAGAAAAGAATTCTTTCAAAAATCCCCTAACAAACCCTTTCCTACAAGGAAAGCTCTTCTTTTATTACTTAATGAGATTATTACCTACTACAAGGAAGTTATTTTCCTTATTATTTTGTGTTCTTGGGATTTTTTGAGTTCAACATTATGGTATAAAGAGATAGGTAGGCAGTAGGGCATTTCCAGTTGGGTAGCTGAAGGATCGATTTATGGGTTTTTTTAAAGTAGTTACATGGTACCAAACCCCAAAATCAATATTCCATTTTTATTTTGTACTGACACATAGTTTTTGTGAATGAGTAATGTCTGAGTATCTTAGTAGCTGATAACTCATATTGAATTTTTGCAACTTTTTTTGTGGTTTTCATGCAACCACAGCAATATACCAAAGAATCTCTAGCCTTAAAAGATAGACTAGACTCAGACTAGGAATGAAGCTGATGAAATGGTAATAAAAATCATGGCTAAGGCTGAACCTGTTTCTTAGTTATTTCCTGTGTGGAGTGGAAATGTGTCTGCAGCAATCTTAGAGTCTTCACAGAGAATATCTTCATTGTAGGGTTCCACTGGAACCAAGTAGGCAGGGAAATTGTATTAATAGCTCAAATGTCTTTGTGACTGTGATGGTAGGAAAAAGAAATGTGTTTTACGGAAGAGATGAAACCTTCCACATAAACTGCTGTTAGGCCATACAAGTTGACTGTGCTATGCAGAGATACCCACTTAGCTCTGAACAAATTAGCAAAACATGTAGGAGCACTATTTGTGGTGTAGTATTTTGTGTGAGTAACGTGTTGAGAAATTACTTGTATATCTGCAGGTCTCTGCATTGGGCTATGTGGAATGCAGGTGAGGTGGTGATCCCTTAGGAACTGCAGTACAGTAAACTCTGGTCCTAATTCAGAAATTTTACTCTCTTTCTCTGTGAGAAATAGACTTCAAAGATCACACTTACCTGGTAATAAGTTGGGGAAGCTATTGAGTCCTAATAGTATTTTGATTCATCTTTGAAAAGGTTTTTATTGCCAGTAGCACTTACTGAAGGAATTTCATAAATAGCTTTTAGTTCTAGTTAGCGTGCAGATTGTGCTCTTTCTCTCCTGAAAATGGGTGGCAAGAGCGTTTATTTGTTTACCTTGATATTGGTATAAATGCAGAGGTAAGAACTTGCATTTGTTTTTCAAATATAACCAAGAGTTAGCCTGAGAGCAAGCTAGAGGTGAAGCCAGTCCTAGTGGTGATGCAAGAGCTTCTGTATGCTCAGTGACTGGCAACACTGTCAGATCTACAATTTAAAGTGTTTGCAAGGTGGGGAGAGATCTTTCAGACTTTATTTATTTATTTATCTATTTATTTATTTATTGGAGATCAGTTGTCTCCTGATTAGATGGGGGTGACTGTAGTGTTGAATAACTAAGGTAAATGAATAAACCTGGCTGAAGCAGTCCTGCAATTCTTGGCTGTGTTAGGCATCTTACTGTCCAAAGATGGAAAAGAAGCAGTGAATGTGTGCTTAGAGGGCTGGATCATGTACAATACAATGGCTCAGTGCCTTGGCAAGGTGAGGAGCAGTCTGTCCCCCTGCAAATTCAAATCCAGCTTCTTGTGTGTGCCATTTGGTAAAGAGAAATCAAACACAATTTAATTATCCTCTTAGTCCTTGGATGTATCTGCAGTATCCTTGGGCTCGGCCATTGGAGGGAATGAGTGGGTGCTTCAGGCCATCTTTATGCCAGTCAGCAGTTTTTGGGCCAGCATGTCTCTGTTCCCAGCTCAAGACACTGAAGAATAGATTCTAGTTGTTGTATCATTGAATGGCTTTTAATCTTAGCATTGCCATTCTCAAGCATTCAAAGTCTAAAAGTCAGTTCCCAGATGTCAGCAATCACATTAATTCAGACATTCCCCAGTAGGAGTCATAAGCCTGGTGTTAGATTATGTTTTCAAGCTTCTCTCAGTAATCTTCAGCCCTTTAAACTTTATTCTTTTTTGTGAGGTGAGAGCTTCACGGTACAGTTTTATTCCAGGAGATACATTTGGTGACAGGGAAGGAAACCACCATGACTGGTTTATTTTGGCTATTTCGTATCTTAAAATGTGTTTATTTTCTGTTCACGGCTTACCTGTGATTGCAGCAAAACTAGTGTTCTCTAGTGCTAGAAATTGAGTTAGCATTTTCCTTCCTAAATCAGTGTGTGTCTAATTTTGCTTTAGTAATTCAGTTTATTTTAGGGATCCTGCTGTCCCATTGTTTCTTCTAGAGGTGTACTAACAGTGATATATTTAAATTTTATTATTTGCTGTGGTCCAAATATAAAAACAACCTAGATAGCTTCCATGTGGGTTAGAGGCTGAGAATCTAAACTAATGAAAAAGTAGCTGGAGTAAAAGTAATGTGGAAGTGTTCTGATACAGTATATAAGTCAGAATAATATAGTAAAATACAGTAATCCAGATTTCTCCTGAGCAAGTTAACTTTTTAAAATTTTGCAAAGTGTCTAGTATAAAATAATATTGTTTTGTTGGACATAGACAGTTTAATTTTATCACTATTCTTTTGCAGAGTTGGTTGTCCCTTTTATGTCAGTAAATGTTGCTTTTGCTTGTTTAAAAGTTCATAGCAGCTGGAATCAAATGCTTTACTCTCAAACTAGAGTGATTATTAAGAAGTTAATCTCTGATCCTGCTGGCACCAGCAATATTTAATGTCTTTTAAATAATTAAAAATGCTAATGTGAGATCTTGTAGATAGATAAAGTGCACAGTTAAAGCAATTAACAACATAAGATCTAGTCAAATGAATTGTTTGATGAAAGTTCTCTTCTACTACCAAAAAATCCCAAACCAGCCAACACTGAAGTGAACCCCCCCACCCACCCAAACGTGTAAGCTTGATAACTCTGTGCTCTGCTAAAAAGCTTGTGGATCTTTGAACTTAATTAGAGCTTTGACTTCTTCAAGTACTTTAGTAACATTTTTAGGAATGAAGGGACTATTTTGGCCTTACATGTGTCCATGAAGAAGAGATTTGGAGGAAGAAATCTCTTCAGGGCTCTCCTGTAGAGTTTTGTTGCTACCATATCCAGGAAAATCTTCATTGTTTTCTGGGATATGGTGGTAACAGTAATAGGCCATTGTTGTCCCTTTGGTAATTTTGTTTTGATTTTCTTCTCTACCTGGCTGTGTAGTTTTGATAGAGATGTCCACTGTGGCCTCTAGGAGTGGTGGCTTTCCAAGACATCATAGTTAGCAGAATTATCTTTCAAGAAGGCTTCTTAATACGATTCAGTTCTGATATATTCTAATTTGTTGCCTTAACTTTCAATTATCAGAAGCATTATATTTATAAGCAAAAATTTTAGTGATTATTGGACATTTATTCAAGGAGCTTTAAATTGCTCGGATTTCTTTTGCTTGATGACCATCTGTTAGAAAACTTTGAAAATACCCTCACTGAAACTTAAGGAAAATAAATTCTTTTGCTCTTTGTCAAGAGTCATTCAGGGCTCAGCTTACTCTCTGGAATAGGAATGTCTAGTGCTACTTGAGATACTGATTCAGAAGGGACTAGATGTCCTGTATGTCCTGTGTCATCTTCCTCATCTCCCCAGGAAGATGGCTTAGATACTCTACAGGGTCTGAAATAACGGTAAATTCTGTATATTACCAACTCAATTAAAGTCTTAATTGAGCTTAATTAGAAAAAATTTTTTAGAAGTGCATGCATGTATTGCTTATGAAGTATTATTTTTGTTTATCAAGTGAAATAATCAAACTTCATATGAGCCGTAGTTGCACTTGCATTGCTACCAAGTTTTCCTATCCTAAAATAAAAAAGAAAAAAACTACTTGCTTATGACAAAATAAGTATTTAGTGCTACAGTACATTTGGTTTGGATTGGTATTATTTCTAGACAGGAGTTAAAAGGATTCCTAGGCAGTTCCAATAAATGGAAAAGACTGAAACTCATAAATGTGCCCTACTGGGACACCTAACAGAGATGTGGAGGCATGTGTATTTGCTATGGTTTTGATAGAATTTCCCCCTTTTGCCCCTTCTGTTTCCTTTTATGAGATAAAATGTCTTCAGGAAGATTGCAATGTGGAATAAATAGGTCATATGGGACTAATATGCTCTTGCATGCATGCAGTACATTCATAGTCTTCTCAGCTGTACCACAGAGAATCACACAAAGCACAGAACTGTCTAGGTTGGAGAGGACCTCTTGACATAATTTAGTCAAGGCCCCCTATTTAAGCAAGGTCAGCTAGATCAGATTGTCCAGAATGGTGTCCAGAGGTGTTCTGAGTACCTCTAAGAATGAAGACTCCACAAGCTCTCTGGGCAATCTGTTCTGATGTTTAACAATTCCTCACAGTAAATAGCATTTTCTAGTGTTCAACAGGAATTCCATGTCAATTTGTGCCCATTAAGTTATAGAAGAAACAACGTTTTAACTTGAATTATAAGTAGCTATGTGTAGCACTTAGTGGTTTTTAACAAGGTAATTTTTGCCCTTAAAATTAAAAAATAAATGTTATTTTAGAAACAAGGAAATAAATGCATTTTTTTCCTCCTGCTTGGCACTGTTTAGCCTTCTCAAAAATTGTGGGATTCAAGTGATTGGCATTCAATTCACAAACTTCAGTTAGGCATGTAGGTCTGTCTCCACAAATCATCTGATGTTTGGTTCTAGGAGCAGTATTCACAAACCCTAGAGACTTGCTGAGCTTACCAGTTTCACGTCTGGGTAGTGATAGATGCTACAGCACAATGGCTCAATGAGCTGCAAGTTGCTTACATGTATATAAAGGGAAGAACAAGATGTCAATTTAACTGATAGAAAAAATCGGAAGTATACAAGTTTTAAATTCTTCATTTCTGCAAGTAAGCACCTAACTGTAGCCCTAGGCAGTCTTTCATAGGTGCCCTTGGGAATTTAAACAGCAACTTGTTTAAAAAAAAAAAAAGTTTTTACTTCTCTTTTGAAATTTAGCTTCTGGTTTATGTGGTTGGGTTTTTTTTTTTTTTTTTTTTTGTGGTTTTGTTTTGGTGGCTCTTTCTTTGTTTAAATAATTTAAGAAATATTGAGGCAACATTTGCCTAAAAATGGATCTGAGTCTGTCTTTAAATCTGTTTGTACCCGAAGGATTTAAAGTATGAATTCTTGGATTGTCTCTGAAAAGCAGAGAATAGAGCACATTCAAATTTGATGTTTCCAAAAAAGAACTTATATGTTTCTCTATTAACCTATTTGATCGAACTGAATTAGAGTGGTATTTTACTTTAGTAAAAAGTGTTTCCTTAAACTGACTTCCTTAAGACGTGTTGTCAAAGTTATGACTCACACTACAAATATATCATATGCATCTTCACTGTGAGTTTTTTTAGACTGTATTTCCTGTACCCTCTCATCCCTACCTGGTATGTCCCTTGAGCTCTGAGAGGAATTTTTATGTTTTGTATTGACACTGGGTTTAATTACAGTGGTCAGTATCAGAACATTTTCTAGGTAGCTGGTCTGGAACATTGAATAAAGTCTGTGTTAGAAATGGAACATGTGTTGAGTAAAGGATGAGAGAAAAAAGGAGACCTGCTATTTCAGTAAAATACTCTAGTATGAAATCTAGATTTTAGATAAATCCTTGGAGAAAAAGAATCCACTAACTCTATCATCACCTTGGTCAGGGCATTCAGCTGTTTTCCAGCATAAGAGGTGAGGTGGCCTGATGCTTTCCCTTGTGTTCCGAGCAGATACATGAACCACTGCTTCCTCTGGTAGGAACTGTACCATTCCCAACTGTCCTAACGCTTCAAAAGCTCACACTCTAGCAGATAGATTGTACTCACAGGGAGCAGGGAGAAGGCCACAGTTCCCTAAGTAAATCTGCCTGTTGATATCCCTCTTGAGGTGAGAGCATTTTTCCTTCTAGTGGTGTGATAAGAGCTTTCTCCTTTGTCCAGGTAAGGTTTGTACAGTCCCGTGTTATAACAGAGCTCCTGCAGATTTTTGTCTATGGGTGCAAAAAATCCATCTGACATCTTCAGTGCCACTTTGCCTGTCCCAGACCAGGCTTACCTGTGTACTTGTCTAGCTAGGCTCGTTAAGGTTGTAGAGGTAGCAGTGACTGTGTAAACATGTTTCTGGTGGTGAATGTATGAAATCGTGGTCTTACGGTAACAAAATATGTACATGATGGAAATTCAAATAATTTTAAAATGCAAGTGTTTGTTTTTGTTTGTTTTTTTTTTTAAATCTGCAGAAGGCAGTATAAAACAGGGTAAAGAGCTAGAAGCAGAGATGACTGTGCAGGCTTCACTGCTTATGGCTTTTGTGATTGCAGTGTGTAATAGAACTTGGAGACAGGCAACCCTCTCCACTCTCTGCCACTGCTTCTCACCCACAAACAGAATTTGTCTGTAAGTCTTATTTATTCTGGTCATCTAATTAGTTTTGATTTTCTCTTTCAGTATGGATTTCTTTAATGTTTAAATCAAAAGTAAAGAAGTGTTTCAATCAATCTGAGTTTGTTGTAAGGAAAAGGTCTAAATTAGATGGATTTACTTCAGAGCTCTAGCTAACTTCAGGTCCTGTCACTCCTACTTAAACTTCTAAGTCAATTATGAAAATCTACATGTAGAAATTCCTTTTATACTTGAAGCACCTTAAAGCTAAACAATAATACAAGCATCCATGTAACAGAAGAGTTTATGCTGGAATGGCATTAGCTAGGTTTTTAGAAGTTTTGATGCAATTTGAGTGTAGAAGAAGAGCCCTAAGGGAGTTCAAACATTCACGTTTTAAGAAGGGATGGAATTAGGAATACCTGTGCCTTTTCTTGTAGTAGGCTGATTGTAGGGAACTTCAGTTTTGGTATTGGAGCACATAGCTTTTTGCCTTTTCTAGCATTCTTAGTTTCATGAGCGTGTAACCCTTTGACATCTTTTCAAAGGTCAACTAAAAAAATCTTGAAGAGCTCTACCAAATGAATGGAAGAGCAGCATGATTGGAACCATTAGCACTGAGCAGCATGCTTGAAACCATTAGCACTAAGATGCAGTAAACTGTCAGGAATTATTCACTATAATCCATCACAGTCAGCAGAAAGGGAAAGCAAATGTTCTGCAGCTGTTTCTCCACAAAAAAAGGTGCAAAACTTGTTGATCTTGATTTCTAGTCTAAAATCTAGATGGAATGGGCTTTAACAGACATTGATTCTTTTAGTTACTTTCTTCTAAATCTGGTGGTTTTGCCACATGCGCATTTTAGCCCAGGGTCTTCCCTGCCCTTGCCCCTTTGTCTTTCTTTTGTGTGCTTTCCCAGTCTGCCCTCTTGAGCATTCAGTCTTCTTGTCCAGCAATTAGAATTATTCCCTGATGACCTCTGGCTTCTCTTCCTACAATTGCACTGTAGAAAAATGCATGCTTTCTACCCTATTTTCCCAGATACTCATCTGATTTTAGTATTGTGTACTATTCCACTGTTTCCCCTTCCCCTTTGCAAAAGAGGAAACCCAGGAAATAACTGTAGTTGGTCTTCATCACCAGCTTCCTCCATGTTGTTTTTGTTTCCTCTTCCTACTTCTTTCCCACTTGACATCTCCCTCTTGGCCTCATCAAAATATGTTTCATCATCAAGGTGAATGACACTCTGCCCAATTTGCTTAAAGCTGTCAGAAATCTTTTGATCCCTTTTTCTCTTAACAGAAAGGTGTTTGCAAATGTCTTTGTTCTCTTACATTGAAGAGTGGACGAATAGTCCATAAGCCAATTATGTGTCTAGTTCTGGTGTCCTCAACACAAGGAGTGTTGACTTGTTAGAAAGGGTCCAGGGAAGGATCACAAAGATGGTCAAAGGGCTGAAGCACCTTTCCTGCAGAGACAGGCTGAGACAGTTTGGATTGTTCAGCCTGGAGAGCAGCTTGGAGCCTCGTCTCACAGTGGCCTTAGAGTAAGGGGCCTTTTACAAAGGAGTAAACTTTGTAAAAGTCTGACTTACACAGGCAAGTACTGATAGGACAAGGGGAATGGTTTTACAGGGTTTAGGTTAAATGCTAGGGAGCAATTCTTTATTTGGAGGTACAGGTACTGGAACCGGTTGTCCAGAGAAACTGTGGATGCTCTGTTCCTGGAAGTGTTCAGACCCAGGTGGAATGGGTCTTTGAGCAACCTGGTCTAGTGGACCCTGCCCATGGGAGAGGGAGTGTGAACTAGATGATCTTTAAGGGCCTTTCTAACACAATCCATTCTGTGATTCTTTGATTCTATATGGGGTAAAATTGATAGGAATTTTAGCGATCAGTTACTCTTTGACTTGAATATTTTTTCAAAATAGAAACATATAGGAGGTCAGTAACCTGTTGGAGTGTTTTGATGTTTATAGAACTGCTGAGTAGTTGTACTTTTATGTACAGACATTTTTTTTTCCTCTCTGATTCCTGGCATTGAAAGCACCCACTGGACACAGAGTGGGTGTTAATATAAGACAATACATAATTACAATAACGTAATAATTTATGTTACTGTAATTATGTTGTAAGGGGGGAAAAACTCTTCGAAATTCTGTCGCTGTCCTGGAGGTACAAGTTATATTGTAGTTCTGCCACCCTGTGGCTACTGAAGGCCATTCTTAGAAGGTATGTGTTTATTTTAACTGCTGATAGTCACAGCCTTTTACTTTTAACTTCATGGATGCTATTTCACAGAGAAAGTTGAAGAGCTATTGTAGGTCCCATAGAGATGTATAAACTCTCTGTGATTTTACTGAAATACATAAATACTTGTTCACTGAAAATGCCATGTAGACACATAACTGATCACCTCAGTTATGCAAGACTATACACTATTGAGAAATCACACTTTTCTTAGTATTTTTATGTGTTTTTCTATGTTTCAGTCATAGATATGAAAAGTTCATGTGGCCCAATTGCTAAGATTGAAGACTACAGCACTGTGTATTCCTATCTGGTGTAGATAGTCTATATGCAGATTTGAAGTAGTTTCAAAAACATGTTTATGTATTTCTGACTCTTCATACTCTAGAAAAGAATAATTGTTGTGTTCAATAAAAGCATCTTGGTGGTTGTGAAAGTTAAAAATCTAAGGCTTATCTGAATGAGGCCCTGGTGAAGTTGACACCATTTCCGACCACACCTCACTATTGTATGTCCTATTCCTTTTTTGTTTCTAGAGTTATCAGGAGAAATAATTATGATCTTTCCAGTTAAATTTCTGTTGCATTCCACTATAAAACATTCTAACTTGATTTAGAGAAGCTGTCCACATTTATGGACCTATTAGAGCAGATCCAGAGGAGGGCCACAAAGATGATCAGAAGTATGAAGCACCTTTCCTATGAAGACAGGCTGAGAGCTGAGGCTGTTCAGCAATGAGAAGACAAAGCTCCAGGGAGACCTTCTAGCAGCCTTCCAATACCGAAACAGGGCTTGTAAAAAGGTGGGAGAGGGGCTTCTTACAAGAGCATGTAGTGACAGGACCAGGTACAAGGGGCAAAAGGTTTTAAACTGCAAGAGAGCAAGTTTAGTTGAGATGTTAGGAAGAAATTTTTTACTAAGAGGGTGGTGAAGCACTGCAACAGGTTGCCAGAGAAATTCTGGTTGCGCCATGCCTGGAAGTGCTCAAGGCCAGGTTGGATGAGGCCCTGAGCAAACTGGTCTCTAGAGAGTGGCGTCCCTGTCCCTGGCAGGTGGTTGGGACCTAGATGATCTTTAAGGTCTCTTCCAACCCAAACCACTCTATGACTTTGCAACAAACATGACAAATTTTCTAAAAAAAAAAAACAAACACCCCAACAAAAAAAACCCCAAAAAACCCCAAGTTTAGACTTGAAGAACATGGTGTTCTTAATTTTTTTTATCCAATGAAAATGCAAATCAAATTCCAAAATAACATGCAATTACAAACTACTTAAGTTTCCCTGTCTTTTATTTCCTTTTTAAAAGGTCTACAGGAAAAATCTCAAAAGCATAGTTTTATAAAGTAACAAAGATTTTGGTTTATGCCAGCAGCAGAATGCCTTAAAACTGACCGGAGACCTTTTGACTTGCTCCTTATAACAAATGTGAACTCAATGTATGGATTAGATACTTCATTTTGAGAGTGCTTTGCGTATTTGTTGCCTAACATTCAGAAAGATGAGAAAATAAGTTCATAGAAAAATAGAGTAGTTTGAGTTGGAAGAGACCCTTGAAAGTCATCTAGTCCAGTCCCCTGCCATGAGCTGAGATTTCTTCAATGAGATGAGGATCAAGTTGTAATATTGTTCTCCCAGCCATGATAAAAGAATCTGCTATATGTTATGTCCTCCTCCTTTCAGCAGGTAATTATTAGCATAGCTTAAATGGCAGTGAGTGCTCTGAAAAGCTAGGATAATAGTGCACAAAGGTGTGTTACTACAGTTGTATAAAACTGTTCTCTTTTTTCAAGTGAAATATGTGAAACTCTGTGCACACATCCTGGAAGCAAACCTTGTCTTCAAAATCATCAGACTTCATCTGTGTAGTTTCCAGTTGAGTTATGTGATTGTCTGTGGTTTTGTCACTGGAATGCAACAACCTCTTTCTCAGGTGGTAGTTTAGGTAAAATATGCCATAAGCTACACAGATAACCATGATCCTGGCTTTTTATTTTATCTGAATGTGTATTCAGAAAAAAAATCTTCCGAATGCTGATATATTGAGATATGTAGAAGATATAACCCCACAAAGGAGATACAAAGACATAAAGATGTTCTACTCACACAGCCTTTAGTCTTGTGATTTCATTTTATGTTTTTGTGGTTTAAGATCTTAAGTATTCTCTGAAGTCAGATGGTAATTTGGTAGTAATAGAAAATAAACCTCAGTATTCTAATTGACTATAGCTGATGGCCTGAAGATAGCAATGACCTTTCCAGTCTCACAAGAAAATAGTTTGTAATTAATCAGAAGACTGTAACAGTTTGAATTTTTCGTGGTTTTGTTTTATATTTATTTTTCTGAATTTTTTCTTGAGGTGTTTTCACTCATTTCTGTTTTCCCAAACAAGTCCAGGTTTTCAATTTTTTTACTTCTTTAATTTTGTAATTTACATTAAATCTAAAGGTTTTTTTCAGTACTAAGAAAGCTTTTTCTTGAAAGTCACTCTATTGAGGCTCTAAATTAGTTGAGCAACTTATGTTTGAGCTGAATGATAGTTTCACTGACAACACTGGGTAGTGGCAGAGTTTTTCTCACACTTGACATTCTTGAACATTTTTTATGGAATGAGAAAAATATTTCAATTCTCAAAGATCTCAATGAAAAGAGGAAAAAGTGTTGTCTCCCAGGCATGTGGGAAAAGTATGTTAATATACTCAGAAGAGCAGGTTTGCAGCCAAACTTTAAATCTGTTTCCAAGTGTTTACCTTTTGACAAATTAATTTGGCAGAGATGTGATTAAAAAAAAGTAGAAAATAATGTTGTCCTTTATTTTCTGTGAATAGTAAACCCATAGTTTTGTTTCTGAAGAGACTTCTACTTTGAGAGAAGGTGAAGTACAGTTTGAAAAGATGATTTATTCTGACTTACTAAAACCACAGGCAGAAGCAGAAGCTCCTGTGAATAAGGATCCAAGCTAGAACAGAAAATTGCCATGGGTAAGTCTTAATGGTCTAGTTCTGTATCCATGACAGCCTCTGTCAGGATGTGCTATGATGCCATTCTGGAATGGAATTAATATAGTGTACTTCTGTTAGCTTTTAAATGTTGTATTTTCATTTTTAAAAAAGGCCAAATTTAAAGCAGGTATTTGGAACTGTCAAAGTGAAAATACCATTTCACTGCATACAAATGCTTTATCTTCACAATTTATCCAGTTGGTTCAAAATTTTACTTTTTTGCAGGAAGGAGCTCATGATCCCTTCAGTTTGTCCATGCATCTAACTTAAAGTGGTGTAGGTTTGAGTGGAAGGGTTCTTCAATACTTAAAATACACACTTGGAAAAAGAGTGACTTGAGGGAAAGAAGATAGCTAATTAAAGATAACTGCTTGAAAATACAAAATATCTTAAGCTATTTATATATTCAGTATTTTTAGTCCTTTTAACCAGTTCTTGAGCATGTGAACCATAATAAATTTGTGTAAGCTAGTTTGGCACACAGCAAATTTAAGGTAAGTAATGTTGAGTTATTGTTTTCCAACATAAAGACAGTCATAAGTAAGAATGTTAGTAAATACATCTCAGTGAAATATTGCTATCTGAATATATATGTTATCTGTACCCAGAGAAATGAAAAAAACTCCACATTTAATGTGAAGTTTTATGAATCAACAAGCTTTCTATGGTTACTGACAAGTGAAATGAGGTTTAGGAATGTAACTATAAGCTACCTATGTGAAATGAGACTAAAATCTGTACTTAAATACTCAGAGTTTGGCTATGTGGTTTGAGTGAATTCAAATTAATTATTTGAAATATATTTTTGATTAGCAACATTGTTTTAAGTAATGTGGTAATCGATGAATGAGTGGCTTTCCCAATTCAAAGTAAAAATTTAAAGGGGAAATTAGAGGGCTTTTCATACCCTGAAGGACTTTAAAGGCAGAGCAGTACTTAACTAATGCAGTGCCATTCTGTGAAGTTTAGTGGTAAACAGAAGATCAGCAACTTTGTGTTGAAGTAGGTGAAAGCTGCCTTAAGTGGTACCAGTGTAAAGGTTCCCAAAATCTCACTCATCCTGTATTAAGAGATGAGTAACAGAGATCTCTCTGGAGAGGCAAGGCAGTCTCCTGTCACTCTGTGAGTGCAGGAGCAGCAGGGGCTGTTGTGAGGAGTGAAGCAGTGGCTGCCTGAAGACATCCCCAGGGGTTCTTGGCTCCTCTACCTCCCTCCGAATGTGGACTATCACAAGAGCAGAGATTGCATCTGGCTGCAGTGAAGATTTGTGCATGTTGGCTGCCTGATCTCAGTGAACCATTTGAAAGATATTTAGCTCAAATTTTGTGTTGCAGCTTTTCACAGTTAAACTACTTTCTTTACGTGGGATAAAAGGCACCAAATGCTCTGTAATTTTCCACCCTGTCTTTTAAAGGAGTTCTGATCCTGGCCATTTTTGCGAGAGAGCATCTCTTGTGTCTACAAAAGCATCTTTTAGTATCTCTTGAATCTTGTATTAAGCTGGACTCCGTGAAGTGGTAGTTGCCTGTGTTTCATTTTGATTTTTCTCACTTTTTTATTTGTCTGAGAAGGGCAGAGTCTCACCTCTGCCACCACAGCACAGTGTGTTACCTAGAACCATGGAGGCAGTCAAGTGGGGTTTTTCTGACTTGTACATAGGTAATAGAACCCTTGCTTTCCTCTAAACCTAGGCTGGGGCTCAGGGGGTGGGAGTGGAATAGTTTAGTAACTCCTGCCTAAGAAGTAATTACCTTAGCAAAGAAGAGTGTACAAGCTTTTTGTCAAATGCTATTTTATTTTTGTATTAAGAACACATTTTAAATCAGGATTTTTAAATAATTTCATTTTTGACCTAACAAAAATAGCGCTGATATCATGTTCTGTGAGTTCACACTGATGTTGATTGTAACTCAGTTCTTCTTTACTCAGAGCAAATGGGAAAATTATTGGTGAAACCACCAAGATGGTAATTATTTTATACAGTCTTGAATTATATAGAAAACCTGCCTGTTTTCAGGCATTATTAATAGATTGTAATTTCCATTATGAATATACATTTTTTACTAGTTTGCAACACAAAGGAAGCATAATTAGTGTGGAAAAAATGTTTCTTAGGTACCCAGCATAAAATACAGAGCCTATTTATGCAACAGAATAAGTTCTGTGATGATCTGGACTATGGCTTGGGCACCTCTGTAAAATCAGATATGTGAACTTGAAAAAAAAAGCTTCTTACTTCAGGGGGAGGAAATAGTGAATGTTGGGATATTTAAGTTATTTTCAGAAAGTAGATTGAATATGAGTTTTATTTTGATCTCCTACACCCTTCTCCCCTTAATCTAATCCATATGCTGGTGGCTTGTATTTTCAAGAATTAATCAGAAATATGTTCACACCTTCAGTTTGTTTCTAATGATACAAGAAAAACAAATAAACCCACCAAAAGGATGAGAAAAGGTGTAACTGAAATTCTTTCAATGCCTCATGCATTCTGTGTAAACTATGAATGTGATATTGGCTCCTCAAGATTAAATTAATGAGATTTTTTCTGGAAAAGGGCACATGCATTCTGCAATAAATACTTTTAGATACTAAATGACTTTGTCTAATATTTCCAAACCAGTGTTATATCCAATTAAAATAAAGGAATAAATACTGCCTGCTTAAATACTATTTTTTTAGTTATCTTTGAACAAATAATTCCTGAACTCCACTGGTAATTTAGATTAAAGAAGTGGCATAGCCTAACAGTGTGCAATGGATGTGGCAGAGTGACACTTCATTCCAAGATTTCCTGAGAGTGCAAAAAACCTACTGTTTGTTTTGCTGTGTCATGAGACTGCGACAAAAATATATATAGAAAGACTGATATTTTGTCAGGCAAACAGAGCAAACACTGTTTTGATGAATTAGTTTGTCATAATCATTTGCATGGACTGTGATTTCTTTTGAGTTGTTTACATTTGAAATCCTTAGATACACTGTGTTTATATAGGAAACTGCTGTTGAGGGTTTTTCTTTTTTCCATTTAGGAATGGTACACCATTCCCTACCAAAATATTATGTTCTTCCAGTGCTAGCTGGATCATTACTAGTTTTATTCATTTGCAAATTTTTAATTTTAGCACTTTTCTAGGATGTGAAAAAACTAATGAAGCAATAAGAAAATAAATCTTAGTTGTAAAATACTATAGTTTTAGGGATTAGTGTTCATCATAAAATCACAAAGAGTGAAATAATATATTATTTTTAAAATTTTTTTTGCCTATTTTAGCATGTATCTCAAACCTAGGCTGTAATGAGCATTTTCTATCTGGCCTTTATTTTTCCTGTTAATTTCCAGCATTAAGGAGTATTTCACTATAACAGAAGGATTTAGGTGGATTTAAGGTTTTCCATTTAAACCAAAAGTCTTATCCTTAAGTTTATAAACTAATCTTTTAAACCGATTTGGTTACTTAAAGTGGTTAAATAGAAAGACAATAGTATGTCTTAAAAATTCTAATGCAAAGAGTTTCCTGTGGTACCAATTACAGTTTATATAACGGAGATGTACCCAGCTGTCGGAAATAGAAATAAACTCTTGGTGCAAATGATTTTAGAACTGTTCTGGCACAGCATATCTATGCAACAGGTGGAAGAGCCACCTTAATTTTTTTTTTTTTTTCAGTAAGGATAAATAATGTTTTCAAATTTCCAGTTACTAAAAATGTTGAGCTGCCTTAATTCTATATGGCTAAATAAAATCAGTGTAGTGTTGATTTAATCATTTACACACTGTACTCTTGTGTACGTGCTGTACATTTAAGTGAGGCATGCAGTGCNGGAAATAGAAATAAACTCTTGGTGCAAATGATTTTAGAACTGTTCTGGCACAGCATATCTATGCAACAGGTGGAAGAGCCACCTTAATTTTTTTTTTTTTTTCAGTAAGGATAAATAATGTTTTCAAATTTCCAGTTACTAAAAATGTTGAGCTGCCTTAATTCTATATGGCTAAATAAAATCAGTGTAGTGTTGATTTAATCATTTACACACTGTACTCTTGTGTACGTGCTGTACATTTAAGTGAGGCATGCAGTGCTGGAGCTTTGGAAGAGAAAGGAGGAGCACCAAAGTTTAGGGAATATTGATTTGTTAGGGTAAAAACACTGAATGCAATGTGGAACTGTTTGAATATTTTGTTAAATCTTTTGTGCATATGCCTTAATTATTGTAGAAGGTGTGCTTTTCCCTGCGCGTTTTCATCCTTCCTCTGTTTGCTCTCACTGCTGCTTGTGGTTTAGGGTTTTTTTTCTGTGTGTGGGCCAGAGAGTTTGGACCTCTTAAAGTTCAGAGAAAGGTTGAATTTGTTCTCCACCAGGTGGTGTAGGATTACTGAAGGGCAGTCATCAGTATTGACAGATGGATGTATACCAGAGCAGGTACATTGATCAGAAATGTGTCTGCTTCCTTAGTTGGCAGCACCAACTTAAATGCTGAGTTTTTCTGTCTCTGGAAGGATAAGGTGAATTGTCTTAACAGAACCAGAATGGTGATCGTTGATGGTGAGAGTGCAATGTTCTGAAACCACCATTGGAAAGCACTGCATATCCATTTGCTTAGCATCCCACTGAATCAACAGCATAATTTCTCTGTGACCTCACCCATCTGCTCAGAATTGCAGTCTTCTTGGAAAAAGGAGAAAAATATGGAAATCTTTCCATTCTTCAGATTTTGCTGAATTGTATTACTTCAATGTTACTGAGTTACATTAAACAATCCACACATGGTTTAAATAAGCAGTCAAATTGGTGTACTTTTCTTTTCTTGCTATTCTGTTAAAACCTATTTTGCCCTTTATAATTCTTATATGAAATTGAAATGTCTCGTCAGCTGTGCTGGCTGCTACACCAGTTAAAAATTTGCTGTACAACCCGTTTTCAATAACTTAGGTCTTTGGACACTTCAGCTGTTCTGTGTTTATTTATATGGTCACTTTAGTATTTTGCCTTTTAAAAAAAGAGCTATTGTGTTTATAAAAGTGATTGTAGTACACTGCTTATATTTGCCAGAATGATTACAGCATCACAGCATCATTTAGGTTGGAAAAGACCCTTAGGATCATTGAACATAAAAACTTTGTGCTATTCTGGGAAGTAAGCAAACACTAAGACATGCCTTTGGCTTACTCTTCATATTGAAGGATTTTTGGTACAGTTACTTCCCTCCTCACCACTGTTCAGCTTTTTTGAAATTATATGTGTTCCTGAGTTTGTGGAAAGTATTCCTCAAGGGCAGTAGGTGCAGGGCACTGAGATGGCAGGGTGTGAATCTCTAAAAAGACTAGAGGAAAGGCCACTTTCAGACTGTACTCAAATCTAGACAGTGAAAGTTGCTTTTGAATTGCACATCCTGAAAGTATTGATCTTCAAGGCTGAGGCTGTGTATGCTTTGAATTTTAATGTTCCTCTCCATTCTCCTTTTCTAGCTGGAACGCTTGCAGCTTTCCCCAGAGGATTATAAGTTTTGATTTTCAGAAGACTGAAGGATGCCATCTGAGAGGTGCCTGAGGTATAGTACTTGGTAGTGTGTAGGAGGTTATTAACATTTAGTATGATGTTTACCAAAGATTCAGTTAAGAAGGTAGAAAAAAAGTAAAACTAATAATTTTGTTTGTTAGATAGGAATTCACGTTATTAAATACATGTCCATGTTATAATCTGCAAAATATTACCTTGTTGCTTCTTATCTCAGGCAAGGAAAACTGTGCCTGGGATTGATTGGAGGCCCACAGTCTCTTCATATGCTATCTTATTTATGCCTTAGTCTATACTTGGAATTTTTGATTGTGAAAGCAAGTGGCATTTTACATTTATGCATCTGAAATGGTGGCTGGTGATAATTTTGGGTCTGTAGTGTCCCACTGTTCAGGACATATTACTTTTCCAGTTATGTGAAATGTCTTCCAAGAATTCTCTCCAAATTCATCTTTCTGCCTTCCCTTCTGTCTCTTTCCCAGTGTAGCCTTTCTCATTTGTTTGTACCACCCATTCTTGCAATAGAGAATTTGTCATTTATAATTTAATTACTTTCTGGGAGCAGAACGCGGTTCTTTCAGACAGAACACTCTGCAGAATTTATTAACTGAATTGGTACTGCAGAACTTTGCAGCAGTGTGATATGCTGGTGGTTCTGTTTTACAGAGTAGTTAACACTGATCTGAGAGCTCAGAAGACTCCCTGGTATGACTGGGACACCTTATCTTTCCAATTCTGTTCCCCCTTCCTGCCATGCTTCTGCAGCAGAAGAGAATCAGAACTTGCTTGCTTTTATAGCTATTGAATTTATCAACTGACAATATCACTACAAATAATCAGTCATGTTATGTTTAATTATTCTATGTATCTTCATTCATAAATTCCAGTTAAATTGCCTTTCATGTGTATGCGTTCTTCATATGTCATTAGCACAAGGGTTACAGGCAATTGACTTTTCACTTTGGTCACTGAATTGAAAAATGGGTTATGATAGAACTCAGTTTAAAATATATTCTCTACTGAATGAAATAGTCCTCTGGATGATGGTGAGAAAAGCAACAGGAATGAAGGTCTTGATTTACAACACTGGGAGAGAGGCTAATAAAAACAGAAGTAAAGTGAAACCATCTCAGGGTACTCTTAATGTATTATACTTGCACTAGTTTTAGTCACTTTGCTATAGAAATTACAGAAGAGAAATAACCACTAAAAATAATTCTCTTGTGTTTTAGCAAGTTAGATTTCTTGATAACTGCCATTTAGAATATGAGCTGGGTTCCATAAACAGAACAGCTGAAGAAAAAAGAATAACATGAACGAGTGCTTTTGAAATGTATTTAGGACATGTCCATATGTGAAACCTAAACTGTCAGAGAGGCGGTAAAATTTAGATACACGCTGTTCCTGTGTTATTTCTCTTTGGCCAGCCTTCTTCTAGAAGTAATGTTTTAGTTGTTGTCTTTCTAAAAGAGCAGGTTGTATTAGAGCAAACAGTCTGTAAGGCACGTCTGCAGTAGTTTACAGGTGCCCAAGGTGCAGGAGTAGGATGGGCAGAGGAAGGACAGTGTAGCAGCCACACAGCTGCTGCATAGTACATATGTGCAGTGAATTACACGGTTGTGCTGAAAAGATGATGGGTTATTCACCCCTTAAAAAAAAAAAAATCTTCACTTTGATTTATGCTGAGATGACTCTCTCTAAACTCACCTTCTATTAACACATATATGGATTCTCTGGCAATATAAATTGGTAGTCTCACAGAGTTCAAATCAATTGCATTGTTTTGTACCAAAGAGGATTTGCTGATATGTTTTGGTTTGTTTCCATTTGCATCAACAGTTACCTTGTCTCTTCCTTCTGCTACAGAAAAAGGAAGCTGCAATCAGTCTTAGACTGGATTATATGCAAATCTTATATTCATACATGGAAATACTCAGAGGTGGAGAAGACCTTGGCATTTTAAAACTGAGCAAACATCCTCTCCCTTCCCCCAAAACTAAACAGAATCAAAAAACCATCACAACACTTCATAAATATGAATAGCCTGAAGTGGTCTGAAAACATTCAGTAACTCAGCATCAGACTTAAACAGGCCACCTGGGACCATAAGACATCATTCTTTTTAGTAGAACTTCTTGCATACGTACATATACCTTCCTTTTCACCAGTGCTTCAGTTTGAACCACTTAAAGTTTTGTGGTGGTCCATTGTCCTAAGCCTTCAAATGTTCTCATTTAATTCTAAAATGATTCTGAATTAATCCTATGAGTTCAGCTGACCTCTGGTACTGGAAATGAAAAATCAGAACCATTGAGGTTTTTAAATTTGACTCTATAACCAATTTTCATAATGCTTTGTTATATTGAGCTTTTCTTCTGATGTCTATGCTGTGTAAAGATTTTTGCCTGACAGGGTTCATGACTTTTTTGCTTTCCAAGAATTATCAAACTATCTTGTCTTAGAAAAAGTTGTTCTGTATTTCTGACAGAATGTGCTTGTTTTGTACATTTTTTTTTTTTTTTGACAGAATCTTTCCCCTTTCCCCTCTCAGTGTTCAGGAAATGCTGACAGGTCAGAGGCTTTGTCAGTCTAGCTCCCACAACGATGCTGTCCTGGCAGCTCTGAACCAACAAAGAAGTGATGGCATACTTTGTGATATTACCCTTATTGCTGAAGAGCAGAAATTCCACGCACATAAAGCAGTCCTGGCAGCCTGCAGTGACTACTTCCGAGTAAGTCCCAAGATTTTTCTCTTTATATAATAATATTAAAAATTATCGTTGTGGAGGATGGAGATGATTATAGATCAGGATTTGAATTTGAACCTTTGGAAAATGCAGGATTATTGCACACTCCGTAGAGTATACAACTTTAAGTATCCATAGGAAAGAAGGGTTAAGAACGGAATTCAGATTTTTTTAATAATTATTTGTGGTAAGTCTTCCCCTCCCTCTGCCCCCAACAGAGATAGGCAGTGCACATCTTTCTATGAATTTAATGCCCCAGTAAAGTGAGAAAGTGGAAGATATTTTAGTATGTAGAAATTTTTGTAGAACATATGAGAGTTGTGATTAGAGGATGGTGAAGAGGAGACTGAGGGAAGACCTCACTGTGGTCTTGAACATCCTCACAAGGGAAAGCGAAGGGGCAGGCACTGATGCCCTCTCTGATGACCAGTGACAGGACTCGAGGAAACAGCATGAAGCTGAGTCAGGGGATATTTAGACTGGATATTAGGAAAGGTTTTTCACCCAGAGGGTGGCTGAGCACTGGAACAAGCTCCCCAGGGAAATGGTCACAGCACCAAACCTGACAGAGTTCAAGAAGTTTTTGGACAATACCCTTGGGCATGTGGTGTGACTCTTAGGGTGTCCTGTGCAGGGCCAGGAGTTGGACTTGATGATCCTGATGACCCCCTTCCAAGTCAGTGTGTTCTATGATTCTATGATTAGAGCATGGAAGTATGGGGAGAGGGAGTTTAAATTCAGTCTTTACTGTGAGGCTGGTGAGGGACTGGTACAGGTTGCCCCGAGAACTTGTGGCTGCCCCATCCCTGGAAGTGTTCAAGGTCAGGTTGGATGGGGCTCTAAGCAACCTGGTCTAGTGGGAGGTGTCCATGGCAGCAGATTTGAAATGAGGTGATCTTTAAGATCCTTTCAACCCAATCCATTCTATGATACCATGATAAATGCAATTCAGTTGAACTTGAGAGTGGATTTTTGTAAGATGTAAATGGTTGCTCTCAAAGAGGAAGCCATAGTAATTTCTTAAATGTGATAAAACTTATTTTCGGAAACAAGTGTTTCCAAGATGTAAAATAAAATATTCCCTGGGAAATCTGATTCAGACAACTCCAGTCTAATTCCAATCTAAAATTGGAGTAACTGAAAAATTGTGTTTGAGCATAGGAAAAACATTCTTCATATGAGCCAATTCTACTAACCTATATTACAATGTGCCCACTCAAAGTGTTGGACTGTCTATAGCTCTGTAGTTGACTGGTATTTTTAAGTGTGAGTCATCTTGTTGTTAATCAGAGACTAAAGTTGAAATTAATTTAAAGGTCTATTTTCTCTAACAAAGTAAATTTGTTAAATATTTTGTCTACACGGTAATTGTAGTGTTATGAACTTCTTTATGGGGATCTTTTTGTCTTGTTACAATAGTAATACAGTGTATGACAACTTCTCTATATCTCTGATTACCTGAACAGGGTTTTTATCTTCCTGTCAACTCTCTCTCACGTTTGGTTAGAATTTAGACTTAATTTATTCTGTGTATTTAAGAAATGTTATTAACCTTGATGTGACTTTTGCTGTGATGGTGTTGAGCCAATTGATGGCTCATTTTTTGAGCTTATCTGCATGCTTATGGGTTCTGCTACAGCATAGTTTGTACTGCCACGGTTGCTGATGTTGCTTCATCATGATGCCCAGGCCCTGCTGTAACAGAGATTGCTTTGCATTTTTATTTCCTTTCACCCCAGTGCACAGAGAGGGATTCTGGACCTTTCTACTTGTAGCAACTGCTATGTATACTTGCCAGTGATAGGAATAGTGCCTGTTGTTCTGGTTTGGTTGAAATATTTTCATAAGGGTGCCATATCACCTGTGACACTCTTTCCAGAGCTCATTGTACCCTGTGCATAGAAACATCATGGAGTGGGCACCTATGCCCAGTGTTCCAACAGTGTGGTAGGAACAGCTTCTACTTTGGTCACTTATTGATTGATGTTGAGATTTGGGGCACTATGATTTATCCTGTTATTTCCAGTTGAATTACTTGGTATTGAGTAGACTGTTACTGTTACTAAATTAAAATCTTAATGCCCTTTATTGCTACATAAGTATTTTCTATTTGAAAAGTGTTGAGAGAGTGCTTTATGCAGCATTGAGTAATTTGTTCTGCCTCTAAACTCTTATGGTTTGGTAGGATGTATTCTTCAGACTTTAGGTATCAGCTATAAATATCAAACCTGTGCTTTCTGAAATCAGGCAAACAGGTTTTTTATTAATAGACAAAAATCTTTTTTTAGAATATTGTGAAGTAAGATCTATATTCTGGAGGAGAATGGCAAGAAAGTTACACTATGTTCCTGATTCTAATAATATAGAAAAAGTAAGAGTCGATTAAAAAAGTAATGATGTTTTGTATTTAACCTGAGATTATTGATATTTTTATATCTAGGGGGATTTTACCTAATTTGAGCTACTTGGGTATTCTTTTTCTAAGACTTAGAAGAATGAATCAAGCTTAAATTTAGAGTTGGTGAAAAAAACCAGGCATTTCCAGAGGATGATGAAGAAGAATAGCAGATTTATTTAGAATGACATGAGTGACGATCTGGAAGTGCCAGATCTCTCTCCAGTGGCCATAAAGGCTAGAGTCACGGGCTTCAAACTTAGCTGCTAATATTATATAATTTTTACCCTTATTTTTTTTTCCTGGAGGAATTCTTAGATGAAACTTTCTGATTTTCTAACCTTAAAGTCATTTATGAAGAACTCATTGCTATGTGAAACTTACCAGGATGGACCCACTGCTGACCAAGGCTGAACCAAGCAGGAGATGATAGTAGCACTTCTGTAATCTGTTAAGAAGGGAGGAAAAAGTTATTTTACAGATATAATTGTGGCCAGAGAAGAGAAGGGTGAAAATATGAGAGAGGAACAACTGTACAGAACCAAGGTCAGTGCAGAAGGACAGACAGGAGGGGGTCCAAGCACTGGATCTGACGTTCCCCTGCAGCCCATGGCAAAAACCATGGTGAGGCAGCTGTGTCCCTGCAGCCCATGGAGGTCCACGAGGATGCAGAGATCCACTTGCAGCCCATGGAAGACACCCTAGCCAGAGCAGCACCCTAGCCTGAAAGAGATCTCTGAACATGTGGGAAACCTGTCCTGGAGCCAGATCCTGGCAGGGACCTGCAGCCCGTGGAGAGAAGCCCCATGGTGGAGCAGGTTTCCTGGTAGGACTTGTGGCCCTGTGGGGAACCTACACCGGAGCAGTCTGTCCTTGAAGGACTGCACCCCGTGGAAGGGTGACCCACATTGCAGAAGTTTATGGAGAACTGTTACCTGTGGGATGGACTCACACCAGAGAAGTTCCTGGGGAACTGTCTCCCCTTGGAGGGACCCCACGGTGCAGCCAGAAAAGGACTCCTCTCCCTGAGCAGTGGGAGAAACCGCTGGTGATGAACTGACCACAACCCCCATTCCCTGTCTCCCTGCACCACTGGGGGAGGGCTGAGAAGGAGGAGGAGGTGCAGGGAAGTTGTTTTTAAAGTTTATTTTACTTCTCACTATCGTGTTCTGATTTTCTTAGTAATGAATTCTGTTAATATCCCCAATTTGAGTCCATTTTGCCCATGATGGTATTTGCTGAGTGATCTCTCCTGTTCCTTATCTCAACTCATGAACACTTCATTATATTTTCTCTCACCTATCCATTTGTGAAGGGGACTAAGAAAGCAGTTTTGGTGGGTGCTTGGCATCCAGCCAGCATCAGTCCACTACAGTCTTTTTTCCAGGTCTCCAAAAATATGTTCAATTCTATGCAGGGCTCCATCAGAATGAATAGTTTGTTTTCCCTTTTTTGCCTCTATTGTAAAACAGCTTCTGCAAGAGACTGGATGTTTGCTTTCTGTGGAGGGCTTGTATAGTTTTCTGCAGTTTTGTTCTGTGTCTACCTTGATTCAGATGGACCTACTTCTTAAATCACAGTGTTTTCCTGAGTAGCATATTTTCTTAGAAATTGATACTTACGTCTTTCTTTTACTGGAAAGAAAAGTTTGTTAATGCTTTAGAAGGATAAGTAAATGTGTGTCATTTTACAGACTGGGGCAACTGGAGCCACTTGTGTGAGGAAGAGTGGACAGAGAAGGCCATAAGTTTCCTTATCATATTTTCTTTGAGATTATAGTCCTGAGCAAAATCTTTTGCTTTCCTAAGACAAGCTGGAGACCTGAGCCTCAGCAAAATGCTTAAAGGCCAGCCCTCTCAGGTAACAGCAGGCCTTCCATTCTTCCTGTTGGTGTAGTTAGTCTCACAGTTCCAGCTGGGCAGAAACATTGAAGTTTAAATCCTAAGCGTAACTCCTGGTTTGGAAGTTTGTTACATTTGTACACCAAAATTTTCTCCTTATGAAAAAAAAAATCCCTTAGGGAATTGGATACAAAGACTCTGTATATGGAGTTAAACTGCAAGATTAGACACTTAAAAATTAAAAGTTCTAATTTGTTTTCTGCTCCTGAAGTACCTCTTCTTTCAAAATGTCCTAAGGAATATAGTAGTTACCTCCATACTCTAAAAGACTACTATAAAGAATAGTAAACATCTGTATTTTTGTGCGTTCTTTTTAAAGCAGAAAACAGCATTTTAGGCAAACTTTTCCATATTGACATGCTGTGATTTACCATTTGTCTCAATCTATTGCACTGAGACAAGGCAGTTGAGTTAATATGTGTAACTGTGATAGCTCTAGCAAGCTAAGTCATTTCCAATTAAAAGATTCTTATGCTTTTTTTTTCCCTCTGGGAGCAAAATGAAATGTTACTGCATGACTTCATTAGTAGGCATTTACAGTGTTGGCAGGTGATTATATAACCTCAAGATTTTCTTGAACAAAATGCATTGGTTTCCAGTCTAAAAAACTCTTCTTCTTCCCTACTTTTCATTTGAGTGGGTTTTTAGTTGCAAGACTTTGATCTTCCTCAAAAAGATGCAGATTTTCCATCTAATTTAAATGAACGATTATATCAATTATCTGGAATAGATTTTAAAATGTCAATAATATTCTAATTCTTTTTCCACAAGGAGCATGCTCAATTCTTAGAAGAATTTTTCTTATCTGAGATGAAGTAGTAGATAATAATTTTGCACACAGACTTCGTACTACTAACTGTCACAGTTGATTCTTAAGCAGTTTCTTCTCAGGGGTTTTCTGTGCTCTCTTTCCTGCCCGTTGTCAGATAGTTTCCTCCTTTGTCCACAACATTGCTGATTGTTCATATTTTACAGTATATTGCATTGTTTCCTGATAAGGTTAAGGAATTAATTTTTATAAACCAATCCCTGAAAGGGTGATTGATGCAAATAGCTTTCGAAGTCATGTTATATTAATCATAAAGAGGAAAAGGCTCTCCCTGGTATGTTTTAGAGATAGATCTGAAGACCTAGTTCTGAGAAATCAGGGTTACCTGATGCTTTTGCAGTATAGTGTGATTTTGTCTTTCAATATTTTACCATTGCTATGCATCTACTAAAAAAACCAGTATGTTCCTTTCTATCGTATCCTGAAAGTGATGCTACTCAGAAATTGTCTTTCCAGATAACCTTTAAAAATGTAAGCTCTTCCCATTGGGCCAAATCAGCTCTGTTCTTCCAGACAAACAGTAGTTCTACTCGCAGTCCTTCCCTAGCCCCAGGCCATACAAGGATAGGTATGGCTGCTTCTAAACTTCCTGGACAACAGGAAAAGGAGCAATGGCTCCTTATAAATTTAAATAAGAGAAGCTCCACCTCAGCCTGAGGAAAACTTTACATTGGGGGTAGCATAGTACTGGAATGGGCTGTCCAGGGAGGCCTTGGATGTCTGGTTTTGCCAACATGTTACTTACACTCCACCTGTTGAGAGTGAGAACTCAGTGCTGCTTGCTTCTCATCAGAAAAAAAAGGAACTCACCTAAAATAGGAGGAGGCCTGGAAAAAAAGGACTTAAATTACTAGGATATTATAAAAGTTTAAATACAAATTAGGATGTTACTACTAATTATCCAGTAATCCGGTTACAGCTGAGTGTCAAGAAAACTGCACATTCCTTCACTTCTCAAAATATTGTTTGATATAGGTGCTTCAGTTGTTTTACTAAACTAAATCAAAGCATTGGAAGTAAAATAGCATGGACAGGTGTGAGCTGTCTTGTGTAGTATTTATCTGAACAAACTCTTTGACTTCTGGAGTATATACAAAAATGGTTTGCAAACTTTTTAAAGCTTTCTAAAAAAATACTTTAATATTCTTTCAAAATAAAAAAATAAGGAAATGTATCTGGGTTATTTTATTTTTTTCATCCTTATCTTTGTATTTAATGAGTTTTTATTCTGTGAGACTCTGAAGCAATTTTTCTTTGCTGCAGACAGAATTCCCACAGCTCAGCAGTGTTGATGCTAACAAAAACATCTACAAGAATCTTGTCTTTTCTGAATTCTGTGTTCAAATTCCCAACAGTTGTTATTCTGTCTGCGTAAATATATTTCTGTTGCAATTCTCATAGTTCATAAATGAATTCCTTGCAATTCTGTCAGTGTTGGATGGCAGACAATATGCTGTGGCATCATCTTGGGGTTTTTTCTTTTCCTTTTTTGAAGTGCCTGTATGGTTAAGTGTGTGCACCATGGTTGTATATGGCAAAATCAACTCTGCAGTTAGTGAGATAGGCCTTAGTAGGCTGTGGCTCGCTGTCTCAGATTAGTGTGATAACAAGATGTGGTGTTTGGCTACTGAATTGATGCATTTTCTCAGTTTAAAACCAGGAGAGAAAGGGGTGTTCCTCTGGTTGTCCATTTTTTTTACCATCTTCTTTGCTTGCTCCAGGCTACCTCAGTTCAATTTTGCAGTGCTGCCATAACAAGTATTCTGAGTTTGGGCTGGACTCAGCTGCATTTCTATGTGGCTTAGTGTTTGCCCACAAAAACCAATTTATTGGGGCAGGCCTGTGGCAGAGAAGCATTTTGTACCTGTTTTCTTCTCAGTCTCTATAGTCTGGGGAGGAAGTCTTGTGTTTCAGAACATTGTTGGATGCAATAGATGCTCTTGTATATCTTGTAGTCTCTGTCAGTATCTTCCTACACAACCTCAGGAAAAATTAAAACTCTTCTGTGGGTGTAGTGAAGCTGAAAATACCCGAGGGAATTATTGGGCAGCATATCACTTTTAGCTTCAGTGACTTGGACCTACATACCATTTTGATAGCATGAGAAGTATCCAACAAAAGAGACCGAGAGGTGTTAGAATCTTTTAACATTTTTGAAATAGCTGTTTTTCTTTTGGGTACTCCGTCAGGGAGCATTCCAGTCTCCTTTGTTTGTATAAGAAGCCCATTATAAAGCAATTCTGGCTTTTGTGTTGCACAACATTCTTGTTTGAAGTTTAGAGGAGACACCTTTCTTTAAATAAATTCTTCAGTTGCTTCATTGTCAACATTGCCATTGTTTTACATCCTGTTAACACCTTCATTTTAGTAGACTGAAATATAATATTGGCAAATTGAATTCATGTCAGTGTAGGCCCTGATCTTGTGACAGGTTGGATTTAAGCAGTGGAACCTTTGCATTTGACTGTCCTGGACAGCTTTGATAAGTGCTGCTGGTTGCTTATCTTTGGCAGGAGTTAGTCTGCCTGAGCCAGCCAGTTTGCAAACTTTAGACGTCAAAAACTTCTCTAAATCCCAATCCACTCTTCCTGAATGGCCTAATGGCCATTGAAGGAATCAAACTGCCTTTCAATTTGCTACCTGATAGGGAATGCCTCAAAAGAGTGAGATGCCCTTAGCAGCCTTAGGTGAGAGCATAAGAATGGCCACACTGAGTTGGATCATTGGCCACTTGCTTAAGCAGTAGCTGTTTGTGATGTGAAGTGAAAAAGAGTAAATCCAGGGTAAGTGTATGTGGTCTGTTCCAGAGAATTCCCCAGCTCAGGGGAATTTCAGATCAGGGTGTGATTCCTGCAGTTGCTTTATTCAGCAATACTTAATAGGTCTTTCTTCTAAGATTTTATCTTCTTCCCCGTTGGGCCTGAGAGGAATGACAAATTTGTCTTTACAAACAAGTGGTGGGTAGATAAAACTAGCACTGAGAGATAAAAGAAACAATGGGAAGGATTCCACTGATTGATGAAAGGGAAAGAAGATATTTGCCTTTACAAACAAACTGTAGGTTTGCTGATAAATGAAATTGGATATTGAAAGATGAAAGAAACAATGCGGAAAACCCATAAATTCCATAAGAATTAAAAATTAAAAGGGGGGTTATACATTAAAGGGGAATTTTAGGTATTAGGCATTCCGGGAAGTCTGTACCTCTCAAGTACCTCAGCCAATGGGGAAAGAGAGAGGGGAAATGCAGCCGGGAAATTAGGATAAATAGGAGGCTGTGTCCTCCAAAAATTGGAGAGACCCCAGGGGAAATGCCCCATGGCCTCTCCATTTATTCAAATTAAGTAAAAGGACTAATCAGTCTCCTTTTTGTACATTAACCTCTGGTGTTTGTGGATTAATTTTCCTGACAGGCCTGTGTAAGATTTCTCATCCACCTTACAGGGTGGCCAACTGCCTGTTGTGTGAAGATCTACTTTTGTATATTCAATCTGATTTCTACGAGTTTAATTTGATTCCTTCTGGTTCTTCTATTGGAAAAGATAACCATCGGTTCTTGTCACGTCACTTAGTCATCTCTTTTCCAGGCTGGAAACTTTTGACTTAATCAAATGCTATTTAAATGGAAGCTGTGCAGGATGCTTGAGGAAGCTTGTTGCCCTTCTCCAAGGTTATGACAGCTCTGGTATATGTTTTGTGAGCTGAGGGTAGGGGAATTGCATGCAGTAGGCAAGGTGTACATTTCTGTATGGGCATAGGATTGATTTCTGTTTCATTGTCTCATGCAAAAAAAATTTCTAAGCTTTGATTACCTTTTCTAATTTTTTTAAAATTTTATTTTTATTGCTGAGGACTGGGATGATTTTTTATTAAACTCATATGTTTATTTTTATACTTGCCATTTTAGATGCCAGCTGCTTATTCCATGCAATCATTTTACAGTTTATCACATTATCCATGCCTTTACTACCTTGCATAACTTTGCCTCAATGGACTTTCTACCTGCACTGCTCTCACCCTTTTCCAGAGCTGCTCTGCATATGTTAAGCATGAGTTGCTCCACTGGAATCATTACTCCCTGTGAAAACTGGCCGGTCTTTTCTTGTTCACTGTTCCATATATTCAGTCACTTGCCCAGGCAAAGATCTCTCCTCTTATCTCTCTTGCCTAGTTTGCCTTCCAGGCATTTAAAGGCCCCTGTCAAAAGCTTTTTGTGAGTCCACATTGTGAAATAGTAATGGTTACAGCCCAGCATAACATACTCTTCACCATTAGGTTGCATCTATTACTTCTATATGTATAGAACACAAATTTGTGTGTCTATGTGTGCAAAAATCAAATTACCATCTCCTTAGACATGTGGAACATTCTTAGCTTCTGATGAAATAACCTGCCCTTCCAGGGCCATAGAGTGCCAGTTATTCAAATAGGCAACAAATGTACACAAAGCCCATTTTATACAAAAATTACGAATATTAGGACAACTTACGGACAATGTCCATCTGCATTTTCAAGTACCTGGCACTTAATCATCTACCTTGTCAGGGTTAGATTTCAGTCAAGAAAGAATAGGTATCAAGCCTGGACAATTTATGGGAATAATTAAATGAATGTTGTTGTGGTCTGTTAGCTCAGAAGGGGTTTGTTTGTTAGAGTTAAAGGAAAAGCCAAAGGATAAATGAGCATGGTCAAGTGCAGACGACTAAAAATAAAGTGAAAAAATGATTTTATAGAGTATTTGTTGCAAAGGAAATAGCTGATGGAGGGTAGAGCTTAGCTGATGATGAAAACTACTGTGACAAATGACTGTAACATTAACACAAGCTTGGTTAGTCAAGTCATTCTTCTTTTATTTTGCGAATTGTTAGTGTTTGCTGACTTTTTTAGGTTTTTATCAGTAGAAGGGTATGAAAAAACAAAGAAAAATAGTCAGTAAACTGGTTTTATTACTTTGCCTTTGTATAAAAGAGTTTACTAAATATGTTGGTGGGAATTAAGGGTGGTACTTTAGCAAAATTGTACTATATTCTTAATGGAAGCCAAGGTTTAGAATCATAATGGAAAATAGAATTATTTGAAAGGATATGAAGGTTATCTAGTTCAAACCCTCATAAAACGGGCCAGATAGGAAAGATATCTAGTGCAAACTCTCATAAAATGAACCATTTAAAATTTCAGCATTAGACTTCTCACATAACAAGTATGCTTTTGCACTTACAATGCAGAATAGAAGTAATTGCCGTAGTTTACTATTGCTTGGAACATTTGGATGTCAGTATCTAATGACATTCACATCCCATTATATAAATGGCTTCTTAAAAAGGTAATTATAATAACAACTAAGATTATTACTACAGTTCTGTTAGATTAAGCCTTGCTGTACAACTACTGAATTAGAGCCTGCATACACTAAGGTGGGACACTTGTCTTAATGGTATTGTATGAAGTATGTTTTTAAAATGAAGTCCCTTAAAGGTGTCCAAGTTTGGATCATGGTTTTTCCTTGGAGGGGAAAAAAAAATCAGAAGAAGCTTTGCCTTCCTGAATTAAATGTATTGTGGTAGTTAAAATGCTAGTTCAAGAGCTAAGTGGATTTTATTGCTATTTTATTCTGGGCTTGCTTTTGATATCATTTGCTAAAATCATCGAAGGACGTGAACAATAGGCTTATGCATTCACTGGGAAGCATTAAACCAATTTAAGCCAAAATTTGCAAATGTGACTCATGCTTTTCTGTGCTTGACTGGAAATGCTGGGAAAAAAAATCTGGTTTTAGTTATGCTGCTTTCTTTATTCTCCATAAGGCAGGCCTGCTTATGGGTGTCTATTGTTAGGACAAACTGTACATTGTTGGAGTTTTACACAGTACTTTGCATGGCAGTGTCCTTGCAATTCAATTTTCTTGCATCTGCCATAAAATAAACAATAATTTTGATATTCAGGACCACCTGTGTTGACCTATTAATTTTGAAATATTGGAGCTAATAACTCTACTTTATCTGTATTAGTTCTCAGTTTTGTGTGGTTTTCTTTTCCGATACAGAGTTGCACATGGAAATTGTAGATTTTGTTTCTATGGCACTACTTAGGCAGGTTTTGAATATGAGTCTTTTTAATGATGATGCAGCAACTCATTACGAGTAGCATGCTACAGAGTTCCTTTTTCCATGTGGCTTAAGTTATGTTTGTGTACCTAAGCAGCGCTTTGGGGAAGACACATTTCACTATTAAACTCTGACTGTGAAAACATGAATTATGTTTGATGCAGGTTCAATCAAGGATATAACTTGCTAGCAACAAATTTTTGGGGATTTTGTTTTGTTTGGGGTTTTCTTTTTTGGGGTTTTTTGGGTTTTTTTGTTTTTTTTTAAATCTTGAAGTTTTTATCTTGACTGGGAATGAAGACCCTGTGCCTTGTTACAACCGAGAAAATCACTTCATTCTTGATGGAATGTCCAATATAAAAAAAAGGAAAAAATCTCATATCTTTAGATTCTCTAAACAGTAGGGTAGTTCTTTATTGCAAGTTTCATTACTTATTTTGAAAGTACCAAGAAAGGGATATCTTTTTGTATCCAGAGTGTAATCTAACAAGTACCTTGTATATATCCTCGATTTGGTAAGTTCTTTAGGGCCATGTAATTATGGGTCACTGTCTGACGCTGACGCTGACGTACTAAAAGAAACTTCAAAGGTTCAGTGGAATTTGCTTTACTTACAGTAATATGTGACACTTGAATACTGTGCATAAAGTATTCAAGTGTATAAAGTATAGTTTGCTACTCAGTTTTATTTCTTTAACTATATATTCTCTTAAACTATGAATGATAGCTGACCTTTCCATTTCATGGGATTTATTTTAGTTGCTTGGCAAATGCTTAAAAGCCAATATTTAGGTAGATTTCATAGAGCAGATGAATTACTGTAGGCTCAGTTATCAGTGACTGATGTTATGTGACATTTTCTCTGTGAATTTATATAGAACTTTTTTCAGAAGAATTGTGTAATGAGCCTCTTAATCATATTTCATGCAATTGGTATTGATGGATATGTTTTTCAGTGTGCAAGAGACTCCAGAGGACATGGCTGATTGGCTGATGATTGATTTAGGATAGACAGGCTTGAATTGGGAGGGAAACAAAGCCAGTTATAAGAAGAACAAGGCACATTTTTACATGCTGTAAAGAAACATTCACATATTAGACTGGGTATTTGGATAAGTATACACTGCACATCTAGGGAATAGTTGATATTTGATGTGGGCATGGTCATCTGTCAAAGCAGTATTTTGATTCCTGTTCAGAGATTCTGAATGTATTCTTTTTTGTTGTGATAGGTGAAAACTGGAAAGGAAAAATGACATGGTTTATGTAATGAAGAATAAGAACGCGAAGCTAAGGACACCCAAAGGTTATTTCAGGAGTAATGGAACAAAGTAGATGAAATAGATTATGATTTATTTATTTAATATTACTGTTGCATGAACAGGGAATCGCTTTTTTTTAATACAAATTGCAAAGCATAATGTTTTGGCCTGAAAAAGTTTATAGCCCAAATAGGAAAGATTATGTCAGGACTGGATACTTAGTAGCCCAAGTGCCAGATAAGCTTAGGTCCCAAATCAGAAAGAATGTGCCACTGATCAACAGATCATTGATGCCAGTAAGATTTCTCACAGGCTTAAAGCTACACGTGAAATGAAAACAATCTTGAGGTATCACATCAGAACCGAGTTCCCTGAGCAGTGTGGGAAGTTGATCTGAGATCTCTGAAGTGTTGGTTTACTTTCTTCATGGCTTTTCTGATGCCTGAGATGAGAACAATCAATTTCCTGTAAACAAAAGGCTATGGAACGGGTGAATGTAGAATTAAGAGCATTCCCCATATGATGTGGGAAGTGAATTAGAGTAAAACACCGCCCTTAATGAAGATGCCTCAAGTCAGTATCATTGTTTAATTGTGGAGGCAGTAATTTGAGATGACAAATCAGCTCTTTTAAAAGAGTAAAACAATGCTACATAGTGTAAATTACTTAGAAAATCCAATGCAACAAGATGAATAGCAAAGGAAAACATTAGTGTCTTCATTGATCAGTTCTTTAGCAACTAATTTGCTAAGTGGAGGTAATTCTACAGTATCCCAGGACATTATTATTGTGCAGCTAAGTCTGTGGTTGAACAAGAATTTGTGTAGGTCAGGGCTATGCTTTGCTGGGAAGTTCCAAATGTTTGTTTTGTGTTATAGTGGACTTGGATCTAGGGCTGCTGGTTGTTACCAAAGCAGTGTTTGAGAAAACAGAGGGAGAAAATGTTACTCTTGGAGTTACTGTAGGTTGCTGTAGTAAGCTCAGGTTACTTGCCCATTTTTGAAAGCTTAGATTTCTTTTGAATGTTGCATTTAAAGTTGAATTAAACAAAAATGGAAAGTGATGAATGTCTCCTCACAATCTTGCTGAGGAAACTTTGAGATATTTTAGAGGTTATTGCTATGCACTGGAGCCATTTACTTCTTTACTCCTAGAAGAGGGAGGGTATTCCTGGAAGGCCTCAGGTCACAGCAGTAAGTTACTTATGATTTCAGTCACAGTGCTATCTTTTAAACAGCATAAAGCATAACCATTAGTTCATTTTACATAATTTTCTTGTCTCCTGACACTGCATATGTTTTGATTCTGTTTCTTGCCTTTAAAAGGCTGCAAAGGTAAGTGTGGAATTCACTGACAAAATTGGCTTGTTTAAAATACGTACAACTTGGTTAAGTTGTTTTGTGATCATTTGCTGTTTGCTATGACTGACATGGCTGTAAGGGTGATGTGTACAAATGAAGAAAAGCTCATTTCTCATGGATATGGAACATCTGAGTAAGTAATAAAATGACTCAAAGGCAAGGAGCAATTTTGTATGTCACCATTGTGACAGTGAGCAATTTGTATTTTGGGGATTTTGACACACGTCTTGTGTGTCTGTTACCCAGGTACCTGTTCCTGAAGTGGTATGTTGTGCAGGGGTCCATATATGTTGCTGCAGTGCTGACTGACTGGTAAAATCAATGTGTCTGGACATTTTAACAGTAATACATTATTCTGATTTGGTGGTATTTTACAGCCATTGTGCATTTTGCTTTTGAAAGCTAAACGACATGCTGAGCATGGAAAGTCAGGCACAATGACTATGCTAAGCATCTTTGACTATTCTGCCTGGTTGCATCAGATCTGATCACATCTAAGTTTATACACCCTGTGGTTGTGTGCCATTCAGTTCTGAGCTCTTGGTGTCTTTTGTATTCTATGTTTTTAGAAGAAAACATTTTATAAAGGTGCCTGTGACTGCCCAGGGCCGAGTTGTGAAACTACAGGTGCGCTGTGTTAAATGCCCACCAGCTTGCCACATTTCTTTGAAGTCAAGTTTTCAAGAGTCTGAGAAATTTTTTATGGCTTGAATATATTTAGTGTGTTTTGTTTTCTTTTTCCTTTGGGTATAGTTCTGTAGCTTTGTTTCTGTTTCAGAACAAGATTAGAAGAAGAACGGAGGGTTGATTCCTTCCTTCCTCCAAAAAGAGGAGCTAATAAAGTGTCTTCCTGCCCCACAAAAATAAGGCCATCCAAATCTGTAGTATCTGAAATAAGTGTGACCTCAGGTGGAATTCCACAAATGGAATACATCCATTTGTGTCAGCATGTTGAGACCTGAATGTTGGAGCAGTTGCCAAAAATGTACTTACTAATTGTACTTACTTTGCATTGGGGGATTTGGTTTACTTACTTAAAATCATAAATAAAATATCAGAATTTAAACAATCAATTTATTTACCACAATGTTGCCTAATTATATGATTGGGTGGCAGAAAAAAAATCTGGATATTTCAGAAGCTAGAAAAACTGATAAGTCTTCTCATCAGGGGGTTTTATTATAAAAGGGATCATTGGCTAACACTGGCAACTTGTACTTTCCAGTTTCATGAAGGTCTTGAAGCAGAAATGAGGCATAATCAAATAGATTTTATTTCAAGCTGAAATATTTTAAAATAAAATATAATAGCATTGTTGAATGAAGTCAATAACTAACATGATTAACATTTCATGCTTAGTCAAATTTGGTAGCTTTTCTGATAGGTTTGAGTTGTGCATTTGTCCCAGTATTTTGTATTTCATTTGTTTTTCTTGTCTGTCACTTCTGCACTCACCTGACATATTTATCTTATTGTTTTGTTTTTAATGTACCCAAGGGAAAAATAAAGTAGGCTAGTAGCCCTGTATTAAAAGCATGACTGATGGATCTATATAAGCTCACAAAACCTTCGAGTGTTTTCAGGGATGCATCTGAAATTGGAGTTAAACAGCTCAACCAGAACTCATTCTCCAGGTTTTGGTGAAGTCTCAAATCAGAACATAATGGTCCATATTTTTTTTACAGCTAAAACTACAATATTCAGGTACAGGAGTGCAAATTAAAGGCTGAGTTTGAGTTCAACATCTGCCTATGGTAGAACAGATTTTTTTCATGCTGGATTAAACCTCAAAAACTATCAGGCTAAGAAGGGAAATTTGCCTGCTGGTGAAGGCAGTGTGGATCAGTGAGCAGTACAAAGTTCATTTAAGTGGGAGACTACTTTCCTGGAGGCTAATCAAGTTCAGCTGAATGTGAACTGTCTGAGGACCATTGCAGGCCTTGTCTTTTGATCAAATTCTTTGGCCTTGTTTCCTGAAAAATAGATGTAGTTTCTACTCAGTTTCAGAAATGTTCACAGAATATTTGAGGCGTGACTACCTCAGTGGACAAGGGAAGAGCTACAGACATCATCTATCTGAACTTTTGTAAAGCCTTTCACCCAGTCTCCCCAACATCCTTCTCTCTAAATTAGAGAGAGATGGGTTCAGTGAGGGGACTGGTAGAGGGATAAGAAAGCATTTGGACAGTTGCTTCCAGAGGTCAGTGGCTTAGAGTCCTGATGGGCATCAGTGACAAGTGGTGTCCCTCAGAAGTCTGTATTGGGACCGGTATTATTTAATACCTTTATCAAAGTGATTGAATGCACCCTCAGCAGATTTGCAGATGACACCAAGCTGGATGTTGCAGTTAACACACCTGAAGGATGGGATGCAATCCAGAGGGGCCTGGACAAGCTTGAGAAATGGGCCCATGGGAATCTCATGTGGCTTAATATGACCAAGTGCAATGTGCTGCACCTGGGTCTGGGCAACCCCTGGTATTAAGACAGGCTGGGGGATGAACAGATGGGGAGTGGTTCTACTGGGAAGAACTTGGGGGTGATGGGGGATGAGAGGCTGGACATGGGACAGCAATGTGCACTCACAGCCTGGAAAGCCAAACATGTCCTGGGCTGCATCCAGAGCAGCGTGGCCAGCAGGGAAAGGAAGGGGATTTTGCCCCTCTATTCTGTTCTTATGAGAACCCACCTGGAGTGTTACATCCTGCTTTGAGGTCCTCAGAATAGGAAGGACTTTGACCGGTTGGAATGAGTCCAGAAGAGGGCCACCAAATTGATTAGAAGGAGCACTTCTCCCGTGAAGGAAAGGCCAAGAGAATTGTGTCTGTTCAGCCTGAAATAGAGAATGCTTCAGGGTGTGTGTCCTTTCATTATGTAGAGAGTCTTCAAGAAAGCTGGAGAGGGACTTGTGATAAGGGTGTGTAGTGATAGGACAAGGGGGAAGGCTTTCAGTTTAAGTTAAAGAGAGTAGGTTTAGATTAGATATTAGAAGAAATCCTGTACTGTGAGGATGGCCAGAGAATTTGTAGGTGCCCTGTCCCTGTAAGTCTTCAAGGCCAGGATGGGTGGGGCTTTGAACAAGCTGGTTTAGTGGAAGGTGCCTCTGTCCATGGCAGGGGGGTTGCAACTAGATAATCTTTATGGTCCCTTCCAACCCAGACCATTCTTATGATTCTCTACAAAGCCATAGTTCTGTGTCTTACTGGCAGCTACAGTTCTGATAGCCCACTGCACTCTTAGACTACATCTGTAGTTGTAAAGAAGGTGAATGAGGGCTTGTTTTCTGGCCCTAAAAAGACTGGCATAACATGGCTTGTGACAATATGGCTAAACCTCTGTGAACATTTTGGCTTTGTCCATGCTACCTATTTGGAGCAGCCATGTCTTGAGTCATCTCCTGGCCCATAGTCCAGGCATTGCCTGGGAGAGTGCTAGTTGGCAGGGGTCAAAGCTCTGCTGGAGGCTGTGTTTCTTAAACACTGTGGATGATTATGGACAGTGACTGAGTTAGTGGCCTGATCCTGCTGAGTTTACTAAGTTAGGTGTAGTAATAAACCCTGTGTAAAGACCGTGTTGGAATCTCTGTGTTAAAATAATCTCCTAAAGGTAAAGTTAGTAAATGTACACAGAAGTCATATAGGAATGATTGCTGGTTTACAGATAAGATTCAGTTAAGTGTTTCTTTGTATTTGTAAGCTTAACTCATTGTGTGGAATATTATCCCTTGATCAGAATAAGAGCTGTGTTAGTAACCACACTGTCTTTAGATGGTTCTACACAGGTCTGTAGTGCACAGGTTGTTACTGTAGCATGGTTGGAGGACACAGAGCATCTTTTACCTCTGAGCATTTTTAGCCTTTCTGCCGGCAGTCGGGGCAGGGTTGAGTGTACAGAAGGTGCGCAAGTCTACCCCTCGGTAGGCAGGTGTTGCTTTGAGACTTTACTCTCTTTATTCAGGAATTGGTGTGTGAAAGGAATATTTTCCAAAACATTTATCTAGTAGTGAATTTCTGAGAAGAGAAGCTTATCTCTCCGAGACAGTTGACTGCAGGTCTGCTTTTCCAAAGAGTAGGTGGCAGATGAGTACCTTGCAGCTCCTGGCAAGCTCTGAAGCCTCACATTAGCTACTACGTGACAACAAAATATCCAACCCTGATTTCATTTTTAATGGATAAGAAAAGTGGCTGAACTTGTTAGGAGTGTTTTTTTTTCTCCCTAGGTATATTTCATATTTCTTGCTGTATTTTTTTGATAAAGCTTCTAAACTATTTGTTGCTTCTTTTCTGTTGCCAGTTTGGAGGAAGCCCTGATATCACTTTAATTCAATAGAAATTGCAAAAATAGAAGGAATGAATGTGTGATAAACGTCATTCTTGCTTATATTGGATGATTTCCAGGAAACAGATTTATGCCAAATTATGGTGTTTTAATTATGAAAAGTACTAATATTTTCTGAAGAAATTACTTATTTGCGGGAAGCACTCAGTTCTTGAAGTCACCTGAGCTTAGGTGAAACATGGAATAGTTTGGGTAAAGATGATGTAGTCATTAATATGTGCTAAATAGTTAGAGAGGGTAGGGCTTATTTTTTCCCCTTGAAATTCAGCACTGCTTCGTGGACAGGTTGCACGTATGAAATCCAGTGAGTTTGTTGACCGTCTCAGCTTCTGCAAGTATCAGCCAGAGTATAGAAAGAAGGTAGCAGGGGTTATGTCCATGAGAAGTGCTTTGTTACTGGAGTTCCCCAAGGTGTAGTTTGGTAGCCTCTGTAAAGACATTGAATATAGCACAAAACCTACTGGGGTAAGCTTAGACTTTAGTTAGTAGTGGCAGATGGCAGAACTGTTCAGTTTATTTGTTCACAGTTTACTGTTTAAAAACTCTGAGTGGTGTATTTTGTTAAAAAAGTGTGGGAGGGTGCCAAAGAATGGAGAATGGGGCTGATAAGTAGGGAAGGAGTGGTAAGTAGAGGTAGTGCAGCAGGAGTGCAGGTTGGGAGGGAAGAGTGAAGGGCAAAGAAGTTTAATGGAGATGAGAAGAAAAAGATTCTCACAAGGATTCAAGAGACTGAGTATGATTGCTTCATTCCAGGGAGACACTGAAGACAAATGATCTGGAAAGTAAGGCTGGATGAAAGGGACAGTTGCTCTCCTCAGTGGTATATTCAGGGAAATTACATAGCACCTTGCCTATCTTCAGTTTATACTTTATGATATGAGAAATGGGCAATAACAAGTAAGGGGAGGTTGTAAGTTTAGGTGACTGCAGCTCCATCGTTCCTCTTCATTTAATAAGTTGACTATTGCATTGCTCATGTTCTAGTCTGAGATGCTTATTTGAAAAGGATTGCTTATAAAAGATGTTTTTTCAACTTCCCCTTCTTCTCAAGTAATTGTGTATGGCTTATTGCTCCTTCTCATATACAATGATACTAGACATGAGTATTACTTTTAGTGGTGCTTGTGTAGATTATTCTTTTCCCAGAGTCCAGTTACCTGTTTTATTGAATGATACCTTATTGTGTGACTGTTCTCACTGATTTCACCTGAATTACTTAATTAAGAAGTACATATATATATGGAACAAAAGGATTTATCTCAGTTTATCTAGAATAAGTTATTGTATTTCTTTAATGAGTCCTAAAAGGACTCAGTTGCAAGATTGATTGCTATGGTGTTACTGAAAATTTGGTATAGATCTCATTCTAACTCTCAAGGCTGCTACTATTTGGAGTTCTTATTCAAAATTGCTTAATGGCATTTCTGTTTTTTTCCACAGGCAATGTTCAGTCTCTGCATGGTTGAGAGTGAAGCTGACGAGGTGAATTTACATGGTGTCACAAGCCTTGGTTTAAAACAAGCCCTGGACTTTGCATATACTGGACAGGTATTGTACAGTTCTTCAAATTAAGAAACACAATCAAAAGCAACTGCTATAAACACTGATTATGACCTTTTTAGAGATACTAGAAAATATTTTTCTTGTGCACTGCTCAGTACAAGATATTTTGATTTAACAGATCTTAATTTTCTTATACTGTGGTGGGTTTTTTCTTGAGAAGGATTGTTTAATAAAAACACTGCTTTATGTACATCATTGTCAGTTAGGGAACCATGTAGGGCTTGCAAGCCCTTTTTATAGTTGCCTGACTATTCATAAAATCTTAATGTGAGTTGAATCTGCTTGCTAAATTAAATGTATAGAAAAGTGTTTCCCTTAAAATAAATATTTATAAACTGCTTCGTTTGACAGATTATATAATTGAGGGGAAAAGTAGTCTCTTACACTCTGGAACGATGCAGTTGAGGCATCTTTGTAAAGGCTTACAGGTACTATACATCTTCATTTTGGCCCTCTTTATGACCACAGGTTAGGTATTGCATTATGGTACTTCAGAAAATGCAGAGTGATGCTCCTTCTCCCTCTGCCCCTTGCCAAGAAATGCCCTCAAAACCAAAAAAAAAAAGGAAAAAAAAGGAGCATTTATGACCTGCCATATCCCTGCACTGCATGCTTGGAGAGTGTTGCTGTGTGACTTGGTCTCAGTTCAGAGCTCATGTATAGTGAACTCAGAACACCCAGCTATTTTTGCTTTGGGCTTTAAAATTCTAGATAACCAAACTATTTCTGGAATATCACTTATAGCAGTTGAGTCCATTGACGCACTAGTGACGTTTATTCGTTAATTTTGAAAAGGAAGGCTTAAATCCATATTATGATATTCTGAAGAGTTGTTGGGTTATAAAAATTTAAGGCATCTGCTTCCATACTGTGAATTGAGTGTATGGCCTTATATGGGTCTTTTTGGTTTTTTTGTTTTTCTTTTTAAAGGAAACTAATTAGAAATAAGAAAAAAAAAATTACCTGTTTTAAAGGAGCTATTTTTGTCACCAGCCCAGAAAACAGTTATGCTTTAGCATTGGTCTTGGAGACTAGCACTTGAATTTCTTTGAAAAAAACTGAGCTTGTGCTGTTTTGGAAAACATAATTTATTTAAAGATATCTTTGATATAAATTATAAACAGAGATGCCATACTGTGTTAGTGAATTAGCTGAAGATCTTAGTACATGACTTGTCATTGGTATGCTTTTTTTTTCTTTCAGTTGAAAGCTTTTGTTAAAAATTGAATGTCTTTGATAAAAATGAAAATATTAGATACCTATACATCATCGTATTAGTAATTTAAAACTATAGGTTGATTATTCTGAAGAGAAAACTCTGGTTAAATGGAAGTATCTTTTTAGAAGATGGGTTGTAATTGATTTTTATCTGACCCATCCTATCTGCTATGATTAGAGGCATTCCCCATCTTTCTGCAAAATTCAAAGTCTAACAAACCCACGTAAAATACATTGAGAGCCTTTGAAAGGATGGATATGGCTTTTATGTAACCCAGGTTGCTTCCAGGATAGTATCCTCAGATCCCTAGGAAATATGTACCTTCTGTCCTTGGCCCTTCAGAGACTCTTGAGTCTTTCATTTTCGGGCATAACCTACTTTGAATAAGTGAGTGGGTTTCCTGAGTTAACTGTAGATGTGCATGTATGTACAGTTGTTCATACATGTAAGTGATTATAAGCTGCAGCTTGCTCTGTCGTGTCTGTCAGATGCACCAGGTGCTGCTTTGATGCACAGACAAATGAGAAGGATTCTGTAGGAGTTCTCATGTAAAGATGCCTTTGAAGCTCAACTCAGTGAAATGTGGGTCTGAAAATCAGCAGCGTCTCATTTCCCTTTCATCGTTGGAATTCTCTTCTGGCATTGTTTGTATGTATTGAGCATTGCTTGTGCTCTGGCTCAGACTGACAGAATCTGGGTGAGCATTTCAAGGTAGTGAGTGGGAGTAATCCACAAAGGCTATTTATAAATAACTGGATTACTCCATGCTTACATCAGAGAGTTCTGAAAACAGAATTGACTTTAGCTTGGTTTGCAAACTCATCCTGTTTTTAAAAGACAAACAAAATATTTCTCCATAATCCAAAAGTCACTCATGCCAAATATAATCTTATATTGCTCTAAAAATGTGGGTATCAAGATGTGATCTGAAGTGCCTCTTAAAAGTGAAAACCATGAACTCTCTCTCATCTTTTCTTTTTTTTTTAAATCATTTGGCCAAAATATTTCAAAAAATTGGTGTTTCTCTAGGTAACGCTGTGAAACTCCCTAAAATATCTATGTCTAAACAGATAAGTAATTACTTACAGTTTTCTTTTCTTTACTTCTTTAATATACTACATTTATATTTGGCACATTACACTTCAAATTGAGTGCAACTTTCTGTGTCAACTAGTATACTGGAGACATCTGGTGGAAATATTTAATATTGCATGATGGCAATATTTGATGCCTGCAGTTTTTGAAAGTTATTAAAATGAAGAAATTTAATTTTTAAGATGACTGTGAAATCTGAAATTAAACTCTGTCATCCTTGCCTCTTTTTGTTAATTTGAAATCTTCCTGCAGACTTCAAATACAACCTTCATCTTCCTGTCTACTTAGGCAGATAGTACCTTATTGTAATTACTGTTGAATATATTTTGCTTTTTAGGAAAAGTAATTGTTCAGAAAGAAAAATATGTTTTAAAACTCAAGTTAAGTATAAATAACTCCAACTGAACAAATCTATTACTATGGTCCTTAATAATTACAAAGAAGGAAATTTTGGTACAGAAATAAATAAAAACTGACAAAAGGAATGGCAGTAGACTTTGATTTTGTTCTTTGCATGTATGTTCTCAGTAATCCTTTAATAATAAAACCTTCAGCAAAAAATGTCTTAGATATGTTTTATCTTGTCCATAGGCATTTTGCTATGAATTCCCGTATTCAGAATTTAGAGATACAACTCTTTTCCTGTTTAGTTGACTCTTCTCCTCTTGCAGTTGCCATATCCTCTCTTTCCAAAAGGGCTTTAAGGTCATCCTGTCTTTTACTTCATAGCTGGCAGTGGTAAGGCCAGGCCAGAGTCTCAGTGAGCAGATTACTCACCCTTTCTTCTCACAGGGGCATTTTGCAAGTGTCACATGTGCCTTGGAAGGGAGATAGATAAAGTACAATCAATTTACAAACTATATATTTTAGAATACTCATAAGAAGAAGCATTTATAGGCAAAGAGTTTGGAGCTCACAATTCCTGCTGTCAAAATAAGAGCCTTAATCACTGTGTCAGAGACTCATGGGCATTGTTGTCTACTCTTTTTTACTACCTTTTTTAATTTTAACTCATTTGTTAGAAGGAGACATAATCTTACTTGGAGGAATGGGATAGCCACTAAATAGGACTGTGTAGTTGGCTGACAAGTCAGAGGAGCACTGGCTTTAATTTGCAGTGGATGATTGTGATCCTAATTCAACAAAAACACAAATACAGAGTCCCATGCATACTGAAATGCTTCAGACTTGGATCTTTCTTCTTTGTTAATATGTTCTGTCTTTTATCTATGGTAACAAATATTTTAGATAGAATTAGAATATTTTAGATAGAATCTTATTTGAGGACCTCGAAACACATTACAAAAGCAAGTAATCCCTGTTGTTATTTTGTTGCATCACAGGCAGGAAATTAATTTGGGAGAAAATAACTTTCCAGAGGCAGCACAGTACACTAGTGGCTTCTTAGTGCTTAATACCAAGTTGTCCTAAGTCCCATTTTCCTAAGTCACTGGCCTGTTTTTTTGCCCTAAATTCTTATATTTTGTTTCTGTATTAATGGAAATTACATCTTCCTTAAGTTATAATATTATCCTGAATTAGCAAAGCTGAAATGAAAGAATTAGTGAGGAAGCCATTATATATGAGGCGTTTTATGTTCAGCTCTTCCTCCCAAAGTGAATTTTGGGGTAATTTGTCCTGTGATACCTTCTTAGCCCAAGATTAACACAGCCTTACTTCCTAACTATGGCATGTTGAAATGTTTCCTTTTATTAAAAGCCGCATACAAAGTTGCACTTATAATGATTCAAAAATAGGCTTTAAACTTTCTGTTAGTAGCATATTTAACAGGTTTTCTTTTACTCACAAAATGCTAATGTAGCAGCAGTGTTTCAATTAAGGTAATACGAGTAGATTATCCCAGTTACAGATCTAGAACTTGATTTTATTTCCAGGTGTGTTCCTCCCAATATTACTTTAATGCATTACCAGTGTGAGCCCTATTTAACTATTGCCTTTACTTTGTATTCAGTTAGTTTGAAACCTGTCATCCTCTTTACCAAACAGGTTTCAGGAATTGGTAGAGTACCATCACGTGATTTTTCAAATTCATGCACACAAACCTCTGATAAAAGTATTAACTTACAGCTCCTTTTTGAAATTGCTCTTTTAGCTTTGTTATTTCTTTAACAAAAACTATAAAAGAGTAAAAGATCTTCTTAGATAGTAAAGAAATAGTAGGAACAATTACTATTTCTAAGTAGAACTATTTCTCCTTATAATTTCTTTGATTCCTTTGTAGAATCTTGGCTTTCATCTTACATCAACTCCCCTCCTCATCTGATGTTGACAGTTTTTCTAGTGATTAACCAGTATTTCATCTGCCATTTTTAGTTAAGACCAGGGTAAGGCAGCTGTCAGTATGTTAGTGCCCCTTATTGTGTTAATCCTCTCTTGTGGATGGAGGTGTATTGCAAAGCTGTATTGTGATGGTTGATTTTCTTGGATAAGTGACCTACTGCATTCTGTGCACAGCAGTACCGCTGGCTTTTTTTAGATTAAAATGAATAAATTAAACTACCTACTGTCCCTAGCAAAAGTGACTTCAGCTCTTTTCTACTGGGCACAATATGCCAAAGTTATGGATAACTGAATACAACAGGTTTGTGTCTTACTGCAAATATTTAAATAATTTTTCAATGCAATTTAAAAGCAAAAAATATGATTTTGATACTTAGATTTGGGCACTTCCTTTTTCACTTCTCTCAGGATAATCTTGTTTCTGTGTCTAGTACTAGGTTACAGCTACTATGTCCTAGGTTCACAATTCAGCTACAGATTGCCTAGAAGGCTTAGACTAATACAGAGCTTTAATTAACTCACTTTTTGCAGTTCATTGTAGAGAAAATGAAATGTTTCACTTTATTTGCTCTGGACAGGAATTAAGCTAGGGACAAGACAGCTTTTCTAGTGCTGAAAGTGATTAAAGTAATGAAACACCTTCCCAAAGAATACTGAATTTCCTTGGAGTCTTGGTTATCCAAACCGTCTTTAATTATAGTAATGGTACTTCATAGTGGTGTGAAGCTATCCCAGGGAAAGTTCAGGCTGGACATAATGAAAAGGTGGCAGGCAGGTCACTGGAACAGGTTCTCCAGGGAAGAAGTGGTCATGACACCAAGCTTGTCAGAGTTCAAGGAATGTCTGGACATGTGTTTAGTTTTGGATAGTCCTGCAATTAGCAGGGAGATAGGACTAGATGATCTTTATGGGTCCCTTCCAAATTGAAATATTCTATGATTTTAGGATGTGTATGCTGTGCATTTAACATGGATTTTCTTCCAATTTTCTGGAAAAATATTATAATGTGTCAGAGGAATGCTGGTTGTGATGCTTTCTGGCATTGGCTAATGAGACATCTGCATTTTGTAGCAAGTCCTGTGTGCCAGGGCTTTGGGCAGGGGACTAGAACATTCTTTCCTCACTCACTTTTGTAAGCAGCACTTGTCAATGTGCAAGGAGCCCAGTATTCAACTGAATCGTGAATGAACAGGGAGACAGGCCGAAGTGCTGTCTGGTTGAGAGTGAAATGCAGTCTAAATTACTTTAAAAGAAAAGTTAAGGTGTTTGATTGCTCTCAAGCACACGGAATGATCTCCATCAGGCAAAACCAGCTGATACTTGTGTTTGATTCCTGTCTTGTTTGAAATGCTGATCACTGCAAGTGGAGTCAAGGAGGAATTTTCTTTTTCATCAGAGTGGCAGGAATCTTGAAATTTTTTCTCCTGTTTTCTGTGTTAAATTCCATATAGTTTACTTTCTAGAATTTTCTGACAGGGCTGCATATTTCCTTACTGTTGGAAAATGTGTCTTAGAAGAACTTGGTATTAAGCACTAAGAAGCCAGTAGAGTGCTGTGCTGTCTTTAGAAAGTTATTTTCTCCCAAATCAAATATGACTGCATATTTCCTTACTGTTACAGCATAATACTGGTGTATTTTTAAAATTAATCATGCCACCATCTTACTTCTCCATTGTTCCACAAACAGCTGTATGGAAATGAGAAAAATATGGGGAATATATGAGTGGCTGGAATGAAGGTGATAAAAGTGCATCTTCAACCTCTCAGTTTTTGTCTGGGTATCCAGTTTCGCCTTCTTGGGCCTAAAGTAGCTATTGCTTAGTGTCTTTATAAATGTGTGGATTAAATATAGTGGCCTGCAGTATTCAGGGAATAGAATGTTCTACTTATTCTTTCCAGATATAAACCTCATGAGACTCCACAGAAGTGATGGTTAATCGAGATCTTACCTTCTCCCTCAGGCTGTAAGTTGTTTTGTTGGAAAGGACAGTTTAAGGAGTTTCCTTTTCATTCTTTTTTGGCTGTTTTTGCCCTCCTTGCTCTGACCTTACAAATTTTTTTTGTAGGCCTATAGTGCTTTGTTGGCTGTAGGAGGGTGGGTGCAGGAGGCATTAAAAGAGTAGGAGGACATTTTTGATCTGGACCATGTGGAGGTGAGGCCTGAGTAATTGTTCTTAGGAAAGGCTGGTGGTTCTTATGCACTCTGTTGCCACAAGTCTCAAAGAAGATTGAAGAGAGAGGCAGGATACATCATACCAGTTAAGTATTTTCCCATGCTTACCCACAGTCCTAAGGATGCAGGTTGAGTTGGGAAAGGAAAAGAGAAATCTTGGGGTGAGAGGGAATAAATTCTAGTTTTGAAGTGCTGGCTGGAGGGTAAAAATACGGGGCAAGGTGTTAAGGCCCATGTGTTTCTGTAACAATGGGGCTGGTTATAAAATTCCCTTTTCTGCCTCAGTACTCACCTCAGTATTGTGCTTTACAAGGTTAGGTTTAATTTACCATTTTCGAGTTCTTGCATTTGCAGAGAAGCTTTCTGCAATATATTCACAAAATATAAGTGGATAAGTTTCCAGATAGATTAAAATTGTATGTCTAAAAATAGTGAATCTAAGAAATTATATTATCTGCCTTTCTGGATCTTGTGACCTCAGTATTCTGTAATAAACAGCCAAATTTTGCATTGCTTCAGTCCCTTGGGCTGTGGATCTGACCACAGTAGGGACCAGACTGTATTTTATGCATCCTCTCTGGAGGGTTTGTGGCATGATGGAGAGTGGAAAGGCTGCTTTGAGGAACAGGTTTCCTCAAAAAACAGTCACTGTAAGAGCAAAGTAGTTTGTCAAAGTACATCAGTGTGAAAACAAGCAGTACGTCAGGCTTGATGGCTTGGGAAAGGAAGTTACTCAGGTGTTGCAAGATCTGCCTGTTGTATGTGGGGAAAAGGTGCTTAAGGGGATTTTCTTGGGTACCATCATATGCCAGAGAGAAGTTAAAGTATAATGAAAATTAACCCTTAGAAATAAGGATTGAATAGAGGGGTGATTGTAAGATGAAGCCCGGTGCAGTACCTGAATTGCATCTAATTAATTAATCTTAATGTAAAAATAGTACAGCAACCAGTCTTAATAGAGCCTGTGTCATGAGAAAGCACTTTCTTCACTGGTGAAGGTTGCAGTTTTTGTCTGAATTTGATGGGTCCAAATTACTCTTAAGTTTCTCCCCCAGTAATTATGCCTCATAACGCTTGGATTGAGGATGGATTACAGAAAATGATTAAGCTTCTCTGTATTGTTTCACAGTAAAATTTATGATGAATTTTGAAGTGAATCCAAAGTAGACCTTATTTTCACTCTCCTTAATTTGCAATAAGCATCATTCTGTAGACCATAAGCATCATTTTGTAGACTTCAGAGCTATTGTTTTGAGAGCTAGACAAGCAGAGGGTAGTCAGTCACTGTGTGTACTTGTGGTGTGAATTTGGTGGTATTTATGTGCATTTACTGTTAATACTGAGCTGGAAGGCCTGTATAACATATAAACACCTATGCTGGTAATTAATAAAAACCAAGCAATTGCTTTAGTGTATAAAAGCTCAAAGGTGCAAAATAATTGTGAATTACGCCAGTTTCAGTAGAAGGAAGGCTTGCAATATTTTCTTCTTTCTTTACTTAGCATTTTCTTTTCCTTGTGGATTTACCCAGTATGCAGTTTCCTGATGGTGAACATTTAGCATAGATTAATTAGTATTTTTGCCTATATCCAAATGAATATCGAATAAAAATTCAGATAGTTCCATTTGAAGCAAAGTTTTGTGAAGAGAGAAACTAGACTTCCCTCTGTTATCTTGGGAAACACAAAAGTTAATCTGTTTCCTCAGTAAAATATTGTTTGCATGGTTTATGAGAGCTGTAAAAATGGAAGAACATGTAGGAAATACATCTGCCACCTTGAAATGAACTCTTGTTGCTGATTTTGTGCAAATCACCACTGGACAGTAGCCAGCCACCCTCCTTGCCTCTTGTCCTACTTCTTATCTCATAGTGCTACTAGTATTATTTGTAAATGGATTGCTGCGGCTTTAAAATACATTGATATTATCACAGTTAAATATAGTTTGTCTATGCCTACAAGGTACTAATCTGCTTAGGGTTCTAGTTCTCTGGCTGACACTCAGTAAGTAATGTGCCATAGGATGGCAGCTTCCTCAGTGTCAATCATGTCTGAATGAAAAACACTGCAAGGTCTATACCAGCTTGTTTAGTCTGACCTTGAGTTCTCACTTGAAAATACTTGAGAGCAACATGCTTTTATTTTTTTTGTTTGTTTGTTTGTTTTTAATACCCATGTCTGTTGGAGATATTTTTGTAACTGAAATCCATTCTAACTTTCTATTCAACTACCTCTCATCATGCATAGCAACCTCAGTAGCACCAGGCGAAAACCTGGATTGTGCTGGACCTGATTCTCATTTACAGTAGGATCCTTACAAGGATTTCTGGCTAGATAAAGAACCTTCATGGTTTATATAGTACGTAAATGACATATAATGTTCACTTAAAACCTAGTATTAATAAATGTAGTGATTTGCACAAGCATTAAGGATGTCATAGACTGTCAGAACTCTATGTAAATGAGTTCTTTGTATAAGCAAGGATCAATTGCCTTCTCTCCTCTTCCTAATATATCCATTATGCTGGAGATATTTTGTGGTTTTGCTTGAAGAAATGCATACATGTTTTTTTCATTTCCCTCAAAAATAGTTAAACTACAAAAGATGGAGTTGAGTATCTTTCCTTTTGTTTTCCATTTTCCTTATTCCACTGCATTTGAGGTATAGAAATGATGCTGTGAGATAAAACTGAATTGTGTGGGCAGAAAGAAAAGGATCTGAAAGAAAGCTTTACTTCCCTGTGAAGTAGTGAGAGACTGACCTCATGTGGTGTGAAACCAAAGTTTCCAGGGGAAGTACGAGGATGAAATTGAATAAAGGAAGCATCTTTGAGAATTTGATTTTTCTCATTAATTTCTGATTTTTTTGTTATGTAGCACTATTTAAAATATTTTAATCTGTATAGTTTGTAGTCTGATTGCTAATAAGATGTTGACCAGTGTCCATATTCCCAAAGACATTTTTTTGTCCCAAAAGGGATGCTCTAACAAGCTGACCCCAAGACAGCGGTCTGTGAGCTGTGGCCCAATTATCCTTACTGCTGCCTGTACATGATTTTAATTGAAATGAGTAGGAGTTTCATGTGAGAAAGTAACTGAATAATCAGTCCTGGTTTCCAAGCCCTTTCTGGCACTTCCCCAGCAACATGCTCATTGTGTTTTCAGAGCCCTGCTCTCTAAAATGAAGACAGTGGTTAGGAAAATTATAAAGTGGTGCCACACAGAATAGGCAGGGTGTTCCTAGTCTGTATATGTTTTACATGCATGAATAATATTAATAGTGGAGACTTCTGAGTCAATTCTGTTGGCCTGATTCATCAGTATATGTGGAAGCATCTAAGGATACAGATAACAAAAGGAGGTTCTGTTATTTTGAAAAGTCTCTTCCTTAAACAGTACACATTTACTGTCAAAGGATTTAGCAGGTATTGTGAATTAGGGACTCTCACAGGTGAAAGAAAATAACAAAAAAAAAAAAAAAAAAATCCTTTGGGAAATTCAGATGACCTTTAGAAAATCTGTCCCTATTCTGTAAAGACTTCTCTATATGCTTAATTGTATTCTGTTCTTTATGTTGACTTAAATACCTGAAATAACAAAGGCCTTTAATATTTTCTACAAGTACTCTGAGTACATCTTCCAGATGACAAACCTTCCATTTTCTTCTTTACAGATCCTCTTGGAACCAGGGGTGATACAGGACGTCCTAGCAGCTGGGAGTCATTTGCAGCTGCTGGAGCTTCTCAGTTTATGTTCTCACTATCTCATTGAGGTGAGGCTTTTTGGCCTGATCAGCTGTTTGTGTTTGGTGCACTTTTTTTTTAAGCCTAATTTCAGTAAGAGACTATTAGTGGAATACCTGGTGTAATCTAAATGGCAAAAACTGGAGATCTGAATTTTGGGTGTAATTTGGGTTTCAGTTTATGGTAGATGCTTTATCCCTCCATCCGTTTTTTCCATTTCATTCCTGAAAACAAGAATGGACCACTAATTAATATCAGCACATGGGAGTTTGATTCCCCCTTTTACCAAGGAATTTTCTTTCTTCTACCTCAGTGTACCAAATGTGAAGATATTTCCCTATTGGGATCATGAGTATTGTGATGAATTCAGATGTGTAATTCACAACAGAATATTGATGTGTATTCCTGGGCACTACAACCTCTCACTGAAGGAATAGGGCTTATTACAATGTTACCTTATTCTCAGTAAGCCTTATGCCCATAATGCCATTGTCTTTATCAAACAAAAAATTCGAGTTGCAAAAAAGTTATTTTTTGTGCTTGGCTTGTATAGGAAATGGCTTATGATAGCAAGAACACGGCTTTGACGGGTATCTGTGAAAAGCCTTCTAAAAATAAAACGGCAATAGCAGTTCTACAGAACTGTTTCCTCCTCTCAGGAACTTTTCAGCAGTGTTTCTGAAATCGGATGTGTTTACTGCACCTGGACAACACTTGGGTGTGGAGATGCACACCAGCACAGTGCTCTTCGTACGCACTTGCCTTCCAGCAGCGTGACTGCCTTTGAACAGCTGGAGTGTGCTTGGCAGCACGCTGAGCTACTGAGTACCAGGGCCACGCAGGATCGCGTGTTAAGAACCTCAGGATGTACTTGAAGGCTTTGTGTCTTACGGAGAAAGAATCTGCTCTTTGAGTGTTAGCCTTAGGAAACCCTTCAAAATGTATGTTCAGATAATAAGGTGGTATTAATTTGTGCATTGTAAATTGATTAGAAAGTTAAAGGAGCTGACAGAGTGCTGCAATTGGTATAATTGTGGTTTTTAGGAACGCAAGAAGAGATCTAATTTTTCTGAGAAAACAGACATGGATTGTGATGGGAAAGATGGTTGGTCTGAGAAATAAGTACTGCGAGATACCAAATAAGCCACAAAACCATTTGACCTACTAATTGTCGGGCAGGCATGGGAAGGGATTACTGTAATGAGAAAGATAAAAATATAACACTGGTAGTCATATACAATGTATTTAATGGTCCTCAAACAAACCAGTCAGTGTGAGTGTGTCTTTGATGCTTATGTGGCTCTTACTTTGTCAGAAATTGAGCTGAAGAGACTATTACAGCAAAGAAGCTACAGAAAATGTTAAAGAGTAGGGAAAAGTTTATTTGTTGCGCTCATCAAGTACAGATGTGAGCGGATATAGGAAGAGAGCAGGTGTATACTCAACGTAAATCCTTATGCTAACTTTTTCTATTACCTGTGTTTAGTAGCCTCTGGTATTTGTAGCTCTTCTCTTAGCACCATCTTAATACTTTTAATCCCAAGGCTGTTGCAGGGGAAAGACAGACAACTACGGAGTTAGCAGTGCTTTGAATCTTGTCCTTGAAGTGCAAGCTATAGTCAATTATTTAGGAATAGATTGCTAATGAATTTAAAAAAATAAATCAACCCCAAAATCACACTAGCCCCATAAAAAACCCAACACTTTCGAGTTAGTATATATTTCTTCCAAATTACTCTGTAATTAACAGACCAGTAAAAATTCTCTGGACATGACAGTAAGAGAAACCTTTAGGTTGGAAAAGCCCTTTAATATGAAGTCCAACTGCAAAATAACTTGCAAAAGAATCAGAGGCATTTTAATTCCTCTCCTACTAATGCTTTTCCCGTTGATCTCTCGTCTCTTGATGCATTTTGTCTCATGCATATGTTTATTTACATGTTTTTTCTCTTTCTACAACTTAAAAGATTACCATATCTTTCATGAGTCATAGAAACCTCAACTGTGTGGCCTGCAGTTGCTGTAGAATGTGTGAAAGATATGAAAAAGCACTGTTGTGCCCTGAGTAGTGTGCCAGGGTAGGGCCACTGGAGCTACACTGTGGTAAAAATTAAGAGGAAGTAGGACCCAGTGTCTAGATTTACAGTAGTGGAGTAGGGAATAAGGTAGTGGATGAAGGGTAGGGGACAAAAGAGGAGAATGTGTTGGAAGACAGAGAGCAGTGCTAATTCTGTAAACTATTTTTGAATCAGGGTCTTGTCATAAATGTTAGGAATCTGCATGCACATCTGTGGGGTGGCTGTAGCTTATATCGTGTTGTGATTTAGGCTTTATTTTACTCTTTTTACAGTATTTTATTTACCAAGTTCACCTCAGCAAAGGCATACATGTAGACAGATTTGCAGTCTGAATAGATTGCAGGAAGAATTTACCTGTCTTGTTTGTTTTGTACAGTTGCAGTCCATGCGAGTAATCAGCCTTGAGTAGTTGCTGTAAGTCTTTTTAAAAGAGGTCAACAAGGTACTGCACGTTAAAACTGTGATATCTTTCAGGTCCAAACTAATTAAATCGAATATCTGTTTATGTTCTACATATTATTGTGTGACTTTAAAAAATACCTCTTGCCTTATTTTGGTGCTATCTGCAAATAAAATCCAAGTAGTTAAAGAGGGCTTCCTTAAAACCACTTATCCTCTCTGCAGTTGGTAACTGGGGTGTCTTGTCACCCCATGTGCTGTTACAGATGCTGGAAAGGGAATAGTTCTTGCCTTTTCTCTTCTCTCTGATGAATGAGCGTGCCAGAGTTCCTCATTTACAGTGCTACTGAATTACTTTCATGCTGTTTGGAGTTGTTCAGATATCATGAACTTAGCTTAGTTTATCCTAAATTCAGGAAATACAGTGTGTGGGATCTAGCTGTCATTTATTGTTGTGTAATGATGACACAGAGTTTTAACTTGTTAGGATTGTCTTTAACTGTTTTGATTAGACCAAGCTTTTTCTGTATGAGTGCTGCTCTTATGGTTAGCACTTGTTCCAGCTTCGCTCTAGATGTTCCACCCTGACAGTTCATTGGAACTGTCTTGAACAGTTTCATCTCTTTTTGATACTTTTATCTGGGACCTGTAGTAATTCCATGCATTTCAATAAGGATGAGGATTTTTTTGCTAAAAATGCAATTGGCATTGCCCATTCATGTATCTGTTCAGGGCACATGGGTAGTCCATGAGGTTCCAAAGAATACTGTAATGATCTGATTCATCTATGATTGCTGAAGTGTCTGATTGTCAATAGTTATTTGTAGTTCACTGGGGACAGAATAATTTCCAGCTAAAGCTAAAATAAGCTTTATATTGACTGGTCTTTAAGGAATTTTCTCTTGGCTGTCTCAGAATAAACAAATTGATATTTTGTCTATGACAGATCCTCGTTCTTACAGACTAAACAGCTCAGAGGACTTTAATTTTTTGATGAATTTCAAAACAATTTCTGTAACAAATTTTTAAAATTGTATTTATGGCAATTTTTTAGAGTTCTCAATCAAAGGAAAAAGGAGAGGAACATTTTCTCCCTACTCTTAATTAGGTAATGCAATGGAGGTTTCTGATGACACTGCTAGTTTATTAAATGCGTTTTATCATCTATAAACTTCTCATAATCAAATGTTCTGTAGCATCTAATGTTGATTCAGTATTTTCATTTGAAAACTCATGCTCATTTTAGATTGTTAATTTACTAATTTTTATTTTAAAACTATGGTAAATCATATTTTCTTTATTTGCAAATGAGAAATGCCAAAGTATCCCTTACTTTAGGTCTTAATTCGATCTTCGTGTAGTGCAGACTTTTCCCCCCATATCAGCATTGTCATACCTTGAATTATGATTATTCCACAACCTCTGCTGTTTGGGTGTTTTGTGTCTAGCTTCATTTATAGAAGGGGACTCCTTTGAAGCATGCTGATGTGTTTTATTTGAGATACATACATATTCATGAATCTCTCGTGTCATCTGCATAATTCTCAGGTACATTAAACATTGAAACAAGGCTTGTAAGCGCACACGTCTGTCTCAGGCTGAACAAACGGTAAGGCAGTGCGTTTCTTCTTAACTGCTGCAGAGCTGGGGGAGAGCTAAAGACTTGAACTTTGTGTGCCTTCAGTGGCTCTAAGGTCTGTGATCACTCACACAGCATTTGCTTGCAGCGTGCACATCCAATTTTCTTAGGTTCTTGTTTCCCAAGTTCCTACTCCAGCTCAGGTTGGTTGTCAGTTTTGGATGAGGTTTTTCAAAGGAGCCTAATGCAGAGAGCTGCTGCCAATAGGCAAACTTTGAAATACAACAGGAATGGGTTATCTGAATATCTCCTTTTGCTTTTAAAAGTGGACCATATTTGTCATATGACATAGGACAAAGCAAGAGATAGCTAGTTAAAGGCATTAAATGTGGTGGACATCTGAAAATGGACTTTTTAAATGGAAATGTATAGAACATGTTAATAGGTAGTGTGTTTTTGATGACCTGTTTTGCACTTTAAAGCTTGTGAGTGTTTTTCTGAAGGATACATGACAACTTTATTCTTATGCAAGAGAATAAATGTGTTAAAGCATTTACTCAGAACATAAAAATGTTTGTTTCATGAGTATGTCTGAGTTACATAACTGGTTGTAGATCTAAGAAATTTTGTCTTTTTCCTCGAGTGTTTGTGTATTCAGTACCAGAGAGCCACAAACTGCAAATTATTTCAATCAAAGAGTCTTAATAAGGAGGGAATGCTATTGAGAATATAAGTTTTTAATGGGATTTCCTTTTACTGATCAACATCATCTCAGTATTGTGTGGGTAGTGGTTGGTTTTTAAAGCAGAGGCTGATTTCCACTGGTATTCAGAGATCTGGGATATTGGACTGTCCATAACTGAAATCTTAAAGCGAAGTGATTTTTTTGTATATTCTGGAGTACATGGGGTTTTTTTCAGTGGAGGAACATCCTTAATTACATTCAAGGTATGATAGTTGTGGGTGAGTTTAGAAGTTGCAGAACAGTCCAAAGCAAAGCACTCATTTCTGAGAGGCAGGACGTGGCATGACTGTTAGATAGCATTTATCCCTTTATTTTGTTTATTTAATTTTCTGCTGCCAGATTAGGCACCTTTTGTGAAGAACAAATTAAGTTTACACGCTGGACAGTCTGGAACTTAATTTATGTTATGTGTATTGGTTGTACAGTGGCATAGTTCCAGTACAGACTTATTTGAAGTGACTGTCATTGTACTTAATGCTGGAAGTTATTTCTTATTCTCACAGTTCCTAGGAGGAACAGATGTAGTAGACATGAGCAGTGATGATCCTGATTGCCATTGAAGTTACTCTGACTTGTAAAAATTCTTCTTGTGATCCTAAATGTATTTGTGTCAAGTGAACTTGAAAGTTTGATGCCAATTTTTTCATTAGTTTTAAGTGCCTTAGGTTCCCTGCTAAATGGTAAATGTTACTTTAGATTACTTTTTAGAAACTTCATTACATTAAATGGAACTCTCCTACAGGTATATCTGCTTGCTTGCTACTGATGTCAGTCATATCATCTTTAAGACAGCTAATTTAAGATAAAAAGAAAAGAACATTTTAGGTGAGTGACTAAAATAAGCCTGAGCACAGCATTGTACAACAGCAGTCAACTGGAATTTTCTTGGAACTGCCTCTGTACTTCCCTGCTCTGGATTCTTGTATACAAAAGCAGACAGTGAGGAGGATCAGACCTGGAATACAAAAATAAGATTAAGCAACTCAAAAATCCTCCTGGAATAATTAATGGTAATAATTGAAGCAGGCAAATTGTCTTAGGTATGAGACATTTGGTTTTTAACCTTCTACTGTAATGGTCAATTTAGGCTTAAAAATCAAATTTTTTCCTATTGTACAAATGCCTAATGATCGAAATATTTTCTTCTTCTAATTTTAAACTATCTGAATGTGTTGTAGATTAAAATATGTTACTGTTTTTAAACGGAAGAAGCTACAAATGAATTTGCGTGTGGCACTAAAGGGAGGAGTGTGCATGGTTTATAGATGTGGGTAGGCCAGAGCTTCAAAGCTATTTATTTTTCTTAAACCCAGCTTCTCCATTTGGAATGGTGCCAATGACAATCCCAACTTTCACAAAGATAAACTCCTTCAGAGATGAATTAATTTGTACACCAGAGATTGAGAGCATCACCTCTGTATTGCTAGAAGCCCCAGATCAGTTGGGATTTTCGCTCCTGGGTTTTTCATATAGAGCGAATTAAACTGCTGGAAAGAAAATCTAAAGGTCATCTAGCAACCAAGACTTGCTTTTTTTAACTAATACTGAGTTTTTAATCTAAGTACATGCATGCACACTCTGCACACTCCCCTCAATCTGCCAGAATTAGTCACCACCAGCAAGCTGAAGTCTACCGACTTTATCCTGTGGTGAAGTAACCTTCCCATGCTAAGAATACAAAGTAGACAAAAATATGGACTTATATTTTTCTGTTTTTAAGTGTTATGCAACCAGTTGTTGCTGTGCTAGCCTGCTGTTTTTTGAAGGAGCAAGTTTTGTCAGCTGTTGTCTTTGAACTGTTGATAGTCATTAGAAAAGTTCTTGGAAAAGACTCAAAAATAACTTGGGGAACTTTTTTTGTTATCTCTTTAATATACTGATACATTACAGAGATCATGATCTATATGTATGAAATGTGGTTGCACTAGTGACGATTTCAACTTAAAGTGGGACTCAGGAAAAAAATGATGGTGTTTTCCTCCATTTTTCAGTTGGTGTCAGTGAGGAAAGTGAAAATATACCAAAGTGACAATACCCACTCACTTTGAATCCCATTCTTACTGTAATCCACTTGCTGCTATTTATCTTCAGTGTGAATTGAAACTGATGATGGATGTGTAAAAAAATGATGCTGCAACATCTAGGTTAACTATTGCTGGCAAGATCAAAGCTCCCAATCTGTCTAGGTAGTTGTATGGATACACATTGCCAATTCTCTGCAGCAAAGTTACAGGAGTGGTCACAAGTTGGGAAGAGGCAGGTAGTGCTGTATCTGCCATCTCTTTGCAGATTCTGTCAGGAAGGGCGAGCAGCTTTGGTATGTGTTTTAAATAGGAACAGGGAAACTGTATTTCTTCACTATTTCTCTCCCTGCCTTTCTCATGTTGTCATTCTAGCCAGTGTGGACTCTTTAGATGACCTTTCTGTCCATCAGTCCCTGAAAGATTTCTGCTTCTGAAATCTTTCCAGTATTTTTATAAAGCTGTAAACAGGGGCTGATGAATGCCAGAATGCTTAGCATACAAAATTCTTCTTTGGTTTTATTACCATCTGATCGATACTAATGTTTTATGTTGTCCCTGTCTTTCCCAGTCCCCAGTGTATTTCACTTTAAATTCTCCTTACAAGTTGAGGCAGTTTGGACGCATGAGCCCCCAAAGTGGAAGTATTTGTAACTGGGTAGTGCAGCTGTCTTTATCTGCTTGTGTTCTCAGCAACATGTCCACTTAGAAGTCTGGTGGAAAGTTTTGTTTATCGCAAGAAATGACACCCAGAAGGCAGAATGGCGGAACTGGACTTGAAATGAGGCAGTCGGGGCCCTTCCTCCCCGAGCCTGGGCAGCAGGTGGCAGTGTGAGTCCGTAACAGTTTGAGCAGAGAAATTCAAGCTAAAATCAGTAAAAATGAAAAGAAAAATTATTTATTTTTACTCCATATTAGTCTTCTGACCTAATCAGTAAAAAAGTCATTATTCACACAACACTGGGCAATATGCATTGTAATTTTTAACAAATAATAGGAAACTGTTAATGTTTTCACAGGAAATACAGTTCTGTCTTGTGCAGCAATGGTCATTTATCACTGCACTTTGTGAAATCACTCATTTGTTCTAATTTGAATGTAAATGACTCTAAGGTTTTACAAATAAGGTGACAGACTCACATAAATGTAATTGCAGGGTTCATCTCTCTCTTTTTATATATCACTCATTAAGTTATGAATTAAATACATCGTATTAAACCAGGGGCATGTCCAATGATGATATTGTAATGGCAAATTACTCTATGCTATTAGAGGTGTATTTTTTATTCATGGACATTAATTTGTCATTAAGCGGCATTAGTTTAGCACTTTTATGTGGAAGACGTGACCTGAAAGAGGAGACTTACAGCTCTAATGTGAAAGAAGAGGAATATAGGCACCAGACATAGAGAGGGGTTTTTTACCTCCTGGGAAGAAATTTTACTTAAATTTGCTTTCATCTAAAGCACTTTGATTTAAGCCATTTTAGGAAAGGTATTTCTGAAACAAGAAAATCCTTTGATTATAAAGTATTTACAATATGGGAAAAGCCAGAATGCTGAGTATGAAATGGTGACTATAAATCATATGTAACCTATGAACCTGAAGAGAACACTGGGCTTGAAGTGAGTTACAATCTGATTTTATCTCAAAATTATCACTGTGGTCGAGAGCTAATTGTTCACCTTTTCTTTCCTCTATACTAGCTTACCCAGAATAGAACTGATTTTTTTCATTCTTCATTACAAAGTAAATATCTTTTACCTCTTCTCTACTTTGTATTTTTAGATACACTATTATTATTTTCACAGGAGTAAATTTCAAATTCTAAATGCAGTAGCAAAATCTTTCTTAAGAAAATGAATGAGAGAATGTATTATTTGATGGAATTTCAGGAGGCAACTTAGCACCTGAAGTATTAGATGAAGGAAAATAGTGAATGATTCAGTCTGCTCTGTCTTTAAAAGATGCCAAAATGACCTTGTAAATTTTATTTTAATTTTTCAGTCAGTTTAACAGAAGAGACTTTCAAAACCTTGAAAATTTAATGGTAAAGAAGGACTGAAGTAATGAGGATCCAAGTTGATACATTCTCCAGTTATGCAGTATTTGCATTTTAGTCTTTTTTAAAGGCAAAAGAAATTTGGACTTGATACAAACCTATGTATTTGGCAGTTGATACCCAGCCCCACCATTTTTTATGTTTTTCTGATGCCTTAATTGTTACTGTGTGATCCATCTACCTGAATTGCTTACAACATACTCAACTAATTGTACTAGCTAAGAAGAAAGAATTGTGAGGAAAATTACTTAAGCCCAAGTTATGTATAAGTAGCTTTAGAAATGGAAGTATTCCAGATTATAATCTCTTTTTAACTACTCTTAAATACTGTGAAACCATTTGTGTTTATAGGGGACCACAAAGAAAGAAACAAGTTCCATATAAGGCTATTAATGTTCTCCAGTAGATCTCGTAGCAGTAATAAATGAAACAGCATTTTAGCACATTCCATCATTTATGATACTTTGTTTGCACAAGTGCATGAGTAGAATTTGTATTTTGCTTCAGAATAGTGATGTAGACTAACTCTATTTAGAATAAAGACACCCTTTCTGTCCAAGGTATTGAATAGGCCTTGAAACCAGAATGAATATAAATATATACATGCTGTAATGACTTACTGAATCTTCAGCCAATATGTAATCAGAGCTTTGAAAGTTATAAATTGCCCTCATTCTTCTCACTAATTCTAAAAATTAAAGATCCACATCTAAAGATTAGTGGCATCAACAACTTTATTAACCATTGATAATGTCCTGCAAGTGTGTTATTTCAAACATGAAAAACATGAGAAATGCCTGTAACTTCATTCACCTATTTTCTTGTGTAATATATTCAAAATACCTGTTTATTAATTTGGAGGAAGTTGTTCCTAAATTTCCCATCTGTTTAAACAGTTTTATAGAATTTGTTGTTTCTGTCACAGAGTGTGTCTAGCTGTAGAAGCAGCATTAGATCTTAAACCAGGACTTTTATTTACAGTTCGGTAGGAACTGAACTGCTAACACATGGAGTTCTTTCTACGGTAATTTTTTGGGAGCTGTTGTGTTCTCTGGATTAGAGGCGTAGTGATATATTGGCTGAACTTGTCTTGTAAACACTTCCACCTTTGTTGTGGAAGTTTTCGAAGCTACATAGTGGAATTTCTTTCTAAATTCCATTTCAGTTTTTTCTCCTTGTTAATTGGAAGCACTATCTATTCTAATTGTATATGTAAAGGGCCTTGAGTTTCCATAGCATCTCAGCACACCTGATTATCATGGGAAAGTATTGTAGTAACCTCAGGTATGTTCAGTTGCCAGCAGTCACTAGGATTGGAAGTCCAACTGACTTGAGATGGCATGTTGTGGACATGAAAAACACCAGGGGGACAGGCCTACTGTCATACACCATGCCCCCTGAAAGTGTTTTTATGTGTTTGTGTTTGGGTTTGCCTGCCTCTCAGTATTTTTACTCGTATTTGCAGCATTACCATCTTCATGGGGAACTGCAATATGTAGGAAGTACATGTATGCAATGGTGATGTCCAGGACCTCCGAGACTGCTATTGAAAGTTTACTGTAAGCAAACACTTGAAATTATTTGACTACCCTAGGTACTATTGTGAGTCTTAACTTCCATGTATTCCTAATCAAGTTCTGGACTCACACAGCACCATTCTGCCCTGGACCAAAACTTGAAGAGGTTGAAGAATTTCTTGAAAAGGAGCAAAGCAAGTAGCAAAAATGATCAGTGTGTGTGTGTGGTGAATATTTTGAGGTGGGGGAAAACAAACAATATTAGGCATATGTAACCTTTTATAAGCTGTTGATACGGTTTTGCTTATAAGTGTGGTTGAAATCTTTGAAATTTGAATGTTGTAGCAACATTTCTTACTGAAATTTGTATTTGAAAAGGACTAACTTTTTTTAACATTGCATGGGACAATCATTGGCTGAAAACTTTTTCAGTAATCTGTAGTTACTTTTTGAAAGCAGTGACTGTTCTGCATAAGTACATTCTTTTTGAAGCAACTGAGCTATATCTCATCTTTAAATGCCCTTCCAAGGTTCTGTGAGAGAGTGTCACAGAATGGGTCAGGTTGGAAGGTAACATGGTGGGTTGTCTGGTCCCACCTTCCTGCTCAAGCTGGGTCATCCTACAGCACAGGGCACAGGATTGTGTCCAGACAGTTCTCAAATATTTCCAGTGATAGAGACTCCACTGCCTCTCAACCTGTTCCAGTGCTCAGTCACCTGCACAGTCGAGAAGTTCTTCCTCATATTCAGGTGGAATTTCCTGTGCATCAGTTTGTGTCTGTTGCCTCTTGTCCTATTGCTTGGCTCTACCAGGAAGAGCCTTGCTCCATTCTCTTGGCACCATCCCTTCAGATATATTGTTGAGGTCCCCTCTCAATCATCTCTTCTTGAGGCTGAACAGGCCCAGTTCCCTCAGCCTTTCTTCATAACAGAGATGCTTCAGTCCCCCAAACATCTTTGTAGCCCTTTGCTGGACCCCTCCAGAAGTTCCACATCTGTCTCTTCCTGAGGAGCCCAGGGTTGGACACAGCTCTCCAGATGTGGCCTCACCAGGGCAGAGTAGAGGGGTAGGATCACCTCTCTCTACCTGCTGGAAATGCTCTTCCTAAAAGTACCCCAGGACACTGCTGGCCTTTTTGGCTATCAGCACACACTGCTGGCTCATGGACAGCTTGCAGTTCACCAGGACTCCCACGTCCTTCTCCATAGAGCAAGCTTCCCTTCTATGATGTTTAAAGGGAAATGCTGGAGAGGTGCCTTTCAAACTCTACAGGACTGAGATCCTGGCATGTATCTGTAGTTGTGAACACTTAGAAACTGGGCGTACAATGATCTATTCAGCTTTTAAAGGTGGTGTCTTCAGGGTGAAATCTTGAAGTCAGTGAGAATTTTGTCATTTGCTTGTCTTACATATATGGTACACTGATTACATGTACTTCTCTGTGGAAAAAAAAAAGGCTTTATGCTAAAGCAAGAGATTCTGACTGTAAGCTGTTTGAGATTTGGAAGTGAGGGACCGAATTATTTTTTATTCTTGGTAAGATCTGCTAGAAACAAATGGACAAGAGTCATGATCTTTGAAGGCTCATGCATTCCTGCTGGTGCTTGGCACCTTCAGCAGTGTAAACATTCACATGTAATAGTTTTGGGAGGACTTGTGACTTTTTTGGCACTATTGAAGGTCCGATGTAGGAAATCAAACTGGATGTCTGGAGTCAAGGCCCATTTTTTCCATTTGGCCTTCACCCTTTCCAGGTTTTCTAGTTTTGAAAGTCAGACTTAAAATAATTTCTGACTGAAAGAATGACAGGTAAATCCCTAGTCAATATTGCTTAAAATATGCTTAGCCTGGAAAAAAAAAGGAGGCTCAGGGGAGACCTTATCATTCTCTTCAACTCCCTGAAAGAGGTTGTAGCCTGCTGGGTGTCCATCTCTGCTCACAGGCAACTAGCAACAGGACAAGAGGACACAGTCTTAATTGTGCCAGAGGAAGTTTAGGCAGGACATTAGGGAAAAATGCTTCATAGAAAGAGTGATTTGCTGTTGGAATGAGCTGCCCAGGGAGGCAGTGGAGTCACTGTCCCTGGAAGTATTTAAGAAAAGACTGGATGTGGCACTTAGTGCATTGATCTAGCTGACAGGGTGGTGTTAGTTCATAGGCTGGACTTGATGATCTCAAAGGTCTTTTCCAACCTAGTTAATGCTGTGATTCTGTGAAATACAAGCAAAGTCCTCTTGATCTTCACATGTACTGATTTTTTTTAAATTCAGTGGTTCTTCAGATTTTTTTCATTCTTCTACTTTTCTGCCTATTTATGGCCTACTACTGTCCCTGAAATCAGTACTGATTATTACATTATAAACCTATTAATAACACAGCTCCTAGTTGTGGGAAAAAGAGATGTTCTTTTCACTACACAAATCTGGGGAAAGAAAGTTGTAGAGAGTTTTATTTTACTGGGGTATAATGCCTATACAATACATGTTGCAGACATTTTCCTAATACATTGAACCGTATACGTAACTTAAAATTCTGTTAAAGTTGGCGAAGACAGGAGTTATCTAACTACTAGAGCACTGGAGTGGGTTCCAGGCATTTGAGGTTCTGTTCTTTGTATATTCTGCATCATAGGAAAGCTTTTAAATTATTATTTGCTTCTCCTTTTTTCCTCTGTAAAATGAGAATTTGCCTTGGTTTAGTGCTATGAGCAACAAAAATAAAATTCTTAGTGATTTTTGAGCTGAGGTCACATATTGCAGGAGCACAGAGATACCTGAACAAATAAGAGTTTTCCAAATAAAATGGAAATGTTGCCTTTTTATCATTCACATTCTTACAGTCAGGTTCTTTTAACTGCTGAGTACTCTCATATCTTCCTGCAGCTGCAACAAGTCTCTTGCTTTTGAGAGGAATGAGAAACCATTATAACCCCAGCAGTCAAACTGCACAAATATTTCCTTCTTTACCTGTACAGACAGTTGTCAAAAAAACTTAGTTTATTGCAGTCATTTTTTTTTTAATGCAGAGCTGCAAAATGTACATAATCCCATGAAGCCAATGCAAGCAGTCCTGTACTTTCTAGTTCCTTGTCCAGGGCAACTCTGATCCTATATTCATGCACCAGAAACTATTTTCTGAAAATTTAGTCAGAGCTATTTTTCCTTTCATATATTCTCTCCATGTTATAAATATCTTTGCTCAAGATCAAATCCTCCAGGAGTCTTTCTTTAAAAAACTAAGTTGAGTACCTGAAATCTTGCAAGGTTGGTTTTCCAACCTGTAGTTTTTAAGTATCCTTAAAGTTTGGACTTCAGAACTGGGACCACTAATTGAAGAGTAGATTTAAAATGTAATGTTGAAGCAGCAAGAGGGCAGTACTGGGTGTGCATTTTATGACATGAGCTTTTTTTTTTTTTTCTGCAACAATGTTCTGAGAATTGATGTTGCTATTTATGACTGCTTCTTAGTGCCTCCTGATGGCTTATCAGTGTTTTTTGAAATAGAGCCTGGTATATTTTCTATATTATGTTACTGGCTCCCAGATAGATATAGAATGAGCTTCACTTTTTTTTTTTCCTTTTTTTTTCCTTTTTTTTTCTTTTTTTTCTTTTTTTTTTTTTTTTAATCAGGAAAGCCTGACAAAACTCATGCTGTCCTTGCAGAGTCTTCTGCAGATTCTGCAGACAAAACTTACCATTCTTTACTTCAATTAAACTGTTAACAGTATTGGATCAAAATTGATTCCTTAAGGACTTTTGTCTATCAAGGTAATACTCATTATTGAGTTACCCTGCACTAGATTCAGTGTTTTGGTAGATGGAGTATTGCATACTGCCTTAAAATTCTAAGGAAGTTTTGTTGCTTTGGGTTCTTTTGCAAACATTTCTGAGACTTGAATTTATCTGTGTTAAATAAGCTGTTATTCCATGTATTTTAGGCAATTTGTTTCATTCTCTGTTGTTATTAGATGACCAGCTCACTACAGCTACCCTTTTCCAGTTCTTAATTTTTAGATGTGTCTGTTAGCTTGGTAATCCTTAAGCATTTGATGACAGGCTGTTCCCTGAAACATGTTTTTAAGAAAAGTGGCCCCTTGCTGGGCTTAATATAGAGCACATGTATACATCAATGAAATGTTCCAGAAATAAAATGTCATAAAAACATTATGAAAGCATCATTTGAATCATATTATATATTCTTTGCACATAAACATCTTTGTTCTTATTTATACCTAGAGAGTTAACATTAGTATATTGATAATTTTAAATATGGCCCCTGTTTGTTGTTTAGTGTAATGTCTTGAGTCGTGAATGTTGCCTTCCTTTTTTTAGTTAGTGACAATGATGCTTTTTATCAGTCTTTATCATTTTTACTCACATATATGCAGAGTAGTTGGAGGAACAGTCACTCAGCCTCCTCGAGAAGCCATGTCTTCTCTGAATTTTGATTCTAAATCTCCTGCTATATTCCAGTACTGTTTGCCTCTTGAAACCTCTGGGGTTCTTGTCAGGATCTGCTCTCATTTTTGGTCTGGTTTTTTTTTCATGCTTCTGCATCTGAAAGTCACAGTGTCTTTTTCTGATCTGCTGGGTCTCCAAAGTGGATCCCAACCAGCATAATAAAAACAGACTTTGGGCATTGTGATTAGGCTCACAGTGGACAATGATGCAGACATAATCTTGCTTAGCTGTGGAATAGATTATGAGCAGTGCAGCTAAAATATTATGAGATTTTGGACTGAAAAGTTCAGACAAGTTGTTACTGAGCATATCCAAATTATTTTTCTAGAGGCTTAATGGGGGGTGTCAGTGGAAGTTCTTCACAGGGATGGCAACTCCTATGATCTATTTCCATTCTGAATATTTTTAATATAGAAGAGCAATGGTCTTTTCCTGTCAGGCTCATTCTTAATAATGTATAATATGCTTTTAGGGATGTTTTCAAGGGATTTCAAGTGATTCATCTTGAAGCTGGAAAACTTCAGCTTGACTTATTAAATGCTGGCAAAATAGCAAGTTATTTAAAAAGGCATTGGAAAGGGAAACTGTCAGGTATACTAATACCTCTATTAACAGATATATCAGGAATGTTGATTTTTAATTTTTTTCCCCTCTTCTTCTGTCCTCCATGCTGGTAATGGACATATGAATTAAGAATAAGAATTGCATTTTAACGTCCCATGTCCAGTTGTTTTTTGAACACTTCCAGAGAAAGTGACTCCACCACTTCCCTGGGCAGCCTGTTCCAATGCTTAACCACACTTTCAAAGAAAAAATTCTTCCGAGTGTCCTGAACCTTAGTGCAGCTTGAGGAAATTTCCTCTTCTCCTGTCACTGGGAAAGAGACCAACCCCCACCTCCTACATTCTCAGGCAGTTGTAGAAAGTGATAAAGTCACCCCCGAGCCTCCTTTTCTCCAGGCTGAACACCCCCAGCTCTCTCAACCACTCCTCATATGAGTCACTCTCTAGACCCTTCATCAGCTCTGTTGCCCTTCTCTGGACTCTCTCCAGCCCTTCAATGTCTTTCTTGTAGTGAGGGGCCCAGAACTGGTCACAGCACTCGAGCTGTGTCCTCACCAGTGCCGAGTACGGGGGACAATCACTGCCCTGCTCCTGCTGGCCACGCTATTGCTGATACAGGCCAGGATGCCATTGGCCTTCTTGGCCACCTGGGCACATGCTGGCTCATGTTCAGCTGCTGTTGACCAGCACATCCAGGTCCTTTTCCACTGCAGTTTTGCAATCCTCAGTCTATAGTGCTGCATGGGGTTGGTGTGGCCAAAGTGCAGGATCCAGCACTTGGCCTTGCTGAATCTCAGCCTCAGCCCCTTGATCCAGATACAATTTGAAACAAGTCTTAAAAAATCATTGAAATAATTTCCCCCCCAGTAACTAGTATGGAACAGGACAATTGCAAGATCTGTTACTCAAAGACAGAACGCAATTAAAGAAGTCATTGGCAAATAGTTTCTGAGCATCCTCAGTAGAATCTATTGCATCATAATTCCCATTTGCAGTATGTCGTATTATTTCTGTCTTGCCTGCCAGACTGAGTGGCTGTTGCTGTGTCTCACTTGAGGACCAAGTTTACAGAGAATTCTAATGTATTAAATCATATGATGACTTTGAGCTACTAATGTGATGGCATCAAGAAAAATGCAGTTTGACTTTTAAGGTATGTCATACAAGATAAATTTATAAATTTAAGCTGAGGAAGTATTAATGCTACTTTACAAGGTACTGCTGAAAAATCAGAAGTACTGGGAAGAGTTTGTCTATGCAGAAGAATAAGTGAAATCAAAACTGTGAGAGGTGTAGAAAAGTTCAGCTAAAATGATCAAGAAGACCTACTTTACATGAGGAGATTAGAATAGCTTTCCTTGTTTAGTCTAGTAAAATGAGGGCTGGGGAGGAATATCATTGTTTTCTGTAAATATATCAAGGGAGTAAATACTGAGGGAGCATGGAGCAGGGAGAGAAACATTGTGCTGTTAAATCTAAAAGATAATTTTGGCATAGAAACAAATGTATATAAACTGCTTGAGTAAATTAAACTGCAAATTAAGAGATGGAGTCTCAAAATCAGCTGAGCCTTCTTGTAATACTGGTTGGGAACAAGATGGATCTTTCTTAATTTATGCTGAAGATGTTTTGATGAGCTTGTGGTATAGTAGAGGCACAGACTTCCACTTCTATATTCTTATGGCCTTAGATGGTTATGGCCGTAGCAAAAAAAAAAAAAAAAGGAAGTAATAGTATCAGAGTCCTATTTTTCTTCTTCTTCTGGTTTGTAATTATTTATTTTGGCTGCTGCTCCTGTAAGCTTTGGGTTTCTAAGGGATAGCACTTGCTCTTTCTGGATTTGTCAATATTAGCGACAAAAACAAAAAAAAAAGAGGACACTTACCAGAAAAAAAATTACTGGTTGTTGATGCATTAGCCAAATAGTTTTCCGCTTTCCTCTTACACTGTAATAATTCCTAGGTGCTAGCAAAAATATAAAATGATAAATCATCTGTACAGACTGTGATTTCTGCTGGAGTAAAGGATATATGAATGTGTATGAGAAATGTTATTCCTCACAACACATTTGAAGAAAAGGCAAGCTCCCGTAATTGGCAAAAATGGTAAATGTTGATAAATCTTGTCAAATCCTCTCTTTGTGTTTCTACTGTGTAAAATGATATAAAAGTGTCAGGTGAAGGGTTAGAAGATCTCCATGTTCCTTCATCCCTGTACTTTTGTTTGTTAAATACAATATATTGCTACAGTTATATTGCCATGAGTAGCTGGTGAGATGTGAAGCTTTTCATTTAAGGAGTTTCTATGCCAGGGACACTTAAAATAATTTAAAAAATTTTTATAGCAGCATCTGTTAACCAAGTGAAAGCAGCTATTGAAACCTCTGCAGAACCTTACCTGTAGTTGTTCCACTGGTGCCATGAAAATTTAACTGTGTAGTCTTAATAGTTCATTATTGTATTTCTTTCCATGATACACCTAATTGTGTATACAGGTTATAAAAGTTATTTATAATCAGGATCACCTAAAATATTCAATTGGATTGGCAGTTGAAGATATTTCTACTGTTTAATAACGTAGATCAATCTGACTGAATTTCTAGAAAATGTTTGCTTTTTTTAGTTTTACATATGGCATGCTTCACTTTCTTTTTTTGAAGACCACACATTTGTGTCATCACATGAGCAATCTGAGAATGTCATGTCTTTCCTCTGTGCTTGTGAAGCTCACAGGCCTCCTCTGTGCCTTCAAAGAGGATTCTCACTAGCACCAGCCAGCAGGATTAAACCTGAAGACTGAGAAAATATAGTGAAACAATAAGTGAGAAGGGAAATTAATTCTCATAGGGTAGCAGAAAAATAACAGGGCTGAAATGTTTTGATATTGTTGGTCTTTTACTTAGCTGTAGACCTACTTTGAAATAGAGGGAGGATGCAAATTAACTTCTCATGCTCAAAGGAAAAAACAAAAGCAAGAATTACAGAAAGTGGTGAGAGAGCAGTGATCTATCAGAAAAATTAATTGTATAAAACGAGTCACTTAGAAAGCCATCTTTTACTTTGTCTGTAAACACATCTTCAGTCTGCACTTACCTCATAATAATCAGTTCTGTACATTGAAAAATTCTGTGCCAGCTGTTCCACTGTGACCAGGCTTCAGCAAAATGCTTTTCATGGCTCAACTGGATGACTTTGGTGTTTAACAGAGGCAAATTTCAAATAAGATCTAAATTATACTTTTTGTGCTTATGCTTAGTATGAAACATTTGTGTCTGTTGCTGTGCTGTTGAGTGTGTGCATGATCTGTTAGTTCTTAGGTAACTGTGTTGTGAGGTTTTGCAGAACTAAAACCTTTGATATACAAAGAAACAGCTAGAACCAGCATAACTGGATTTCTTTTGTCTTAAAATAGTGTTGATCCCTTTTGTTGTCAGGTAAGTATATTTTTGTCATTACAATTTTTCATTTTGTTACTATCCCTTATCTATTTAGGGTCCATCTTTGCTATGATTTTTGTCAAGGTTTTTTTCTGAATGGTGCAGCTGGTTCATAGTATTTAATGTGGCAGGGAACCAGGAGGATGTAGGGTCAAGACCCGTGCTGCTTAAGGATTTTGAATAGCTACGTGCCTGTCTCAGAGACCTTACACTTGGGGTTGGGTTTTTTTTTGCTTTAAAGAGACTGAACCCCTTTTAGAAAAGGGAGAAATAGTGTCACCATGCAACTCCTCTCTGCTACAGCAGCAGGGCTAGTCATTTAATACCTTGATTTATAACAGTATTGTAATCTAGAAAGCAGGTGGAGTTACAACTGGTTACGGTACTTTGGATATTAATGGCTTGGCTTGGCAGTGGAATTGTAAAGCTGTATATACTTTTGCTGTTTTAATTATGCATTCATTAAAAGCTTTTATACCCAACAGAATAAAGTAAATATTGTTTGATCTCCGTAGTGTGCTCCCAGACTGTAGATTTGCACAGCAGGGTCTTGATAATCTGAATAAATTGTATTTCCCCAAGGAGTTTATCTTTCAAATAAGGTCATAAAGAAATGCATTCTTTCCCCTTAGTTCTCCTTGTGCTTTTTCTGCTATTTATAACACAGAGCACAGGAATAGAGGTATATTGTAGTCTGCTGTGTACTTGGTTATGATTAACTCTAATTTATCAATCTGTTACATCCTTTTCTGTGGCTTGTGCAAGGCAATTATTCTTTAAAGTACGAACGAATAAAGATGGTTTTGGAAGTAATTTAAACGCAATGTTTATATCTTTTTTTCCTGTTTGACAGTTTATCATATCTCTATATTAAAATACACCTCTGTATCAAAATATTCACACTGTCACATCATTTATTTTGGATATTTAATATTGTCATCTTTCAGATTATTTTTGTTTGTAGAACATATTTTCTTTTATGAGGCTTTTAAATGTCAGCTGATTGTTGAATTGGTTTGGCATCTAAAGGTTGATACTACTGAATCAAAAGACTCTTAGTGTGGAATAATAGATTCCCTTGCTTCAGTGGGGAGATGCACACAAAGTAGGATGCATAGGATCTAAGGTAGGTTCTTATTTTAGAAGTAGACACTGATAAATAATTTGGCCAATTTACTAAATTGGTTTGAGTTTGCTGGGAGATTTTAGAACTATTTAAACTTAGTTTTAAGTGCTGTGTCTAGAATTTTATACATATTTTCTTAGCCTGTTACATGTTTCATCAGTGTAACACATATATCATATTAGATGAGATAGGATCACTACCTTCAGCTCTTAGTGACAGTTCTGCTTGTGTTCATATTTCATCCTTCAGTTCAAAAAACATAAGTGGCATATACATAAAAGTTTGTGAAAAAAGGGGTTAAAAGTTTAAAAAAATTACATCAGCCTGGTTTGTATTGCATGTTTTCAAAAAACATATACTGCAGTACAGTATCACAAGAAAGTCGCACACTACTTCAAAACTTTGTAGTTGCTCAGTTAATGCAATATAATAAAATCTGTGGAAAGCAGAGACTGCCAGTACTCTTACTCATGAACACACCTAAATTTCCTGTTTAGTAACGTATTTCACCATTTACCAAAGTTTTTAATTCAATTAAGGTTTTAGCATGAAAAATCTATTCAAATCAGACTGAGCTGACAGTGATTGCTTTGATCCTTCCTGTGGGACTTTTTTAAAGCTAGAACATAAGGTGCATTTTTCTTGCAGCTAACTTACATACTTCATTTTAGACTATTTTTGAAAGTTTTACTACTTATACGAGCAAAGTTATGTGACCTGGGGTATACATCAAGCAATCTCAGTGTGGCATTTTTGCCTTCTAGGATCATAACTGAGACAGTAGTATATAGTACTGTATAATCTTGATTTTCATTTGCAAAACCTAATGCAATATTTGCCTCTTTGTCTGTGAAATACAAACCTGTAGATCAACTTTTACCTTACAAAATCATAAATGAACATTACTGATTCCAGGCCAAGGCCAATTTTAACAAAACATACTTTCAGTATTCATTAAGAAGAAGATTGTAATTTCAGCAGGTAACTAACACATTATGTTAGGAAGCATCAAAAATCATCTGAAATTTAGCAATGAAAATAAGTAAACACATAACCCCAAAAATAAATAAATAAACACACATACATAAATAAGCATCTGAAATAAGTTATTACATGCAGTATAAATAACTGGTGAGATTTTATTTATACATACATAAGTATATTTGGTCTCTTCAACTGTAAGACAGCTTTCATAAAAACAGCTTCAATTGCTGCTAATTTGAGAGGATAGGGAAGTTTGGAGCTCATGAAAAATATCCAAACCTAAAATGAAGGCTTACCAATGTCATTTGGATTTCACTGAAAATGTGAAGATTTTTCTGGGGTAGATTGCATAAGGATTCTATTACATTATCTCCAGTATTTTCCTCCTCTGAAGTCTGCTAAAAGCCACCTCTCCTTCTCAACCAACACTTAGTGGGGTTTGACCAGGCATGTATTTTAGTGGGACTGTTGATCCTCATCTCACAGTTCTTGATTATTTATTTATTTATTTATGTCCCTAGACATAGCCATTGACCACAAAAGAGCTCAATAAATACACGTGGAGCTCTTCTAAATCCCTTTCTGGCATTTGGGATTTATTCAATCAGTGAGTTCTTTGAAAAGATAGTTTTCTGAATCAGGGACAATAAACTGTAGTTGTTGCTTGTCAAATACTGTGATGTTTGCTTTGATTAGACTCCTATGTGTTGTTGCCACCATTGCATGGCCATCACAGGAGTGGGGTTGTGAGGTGCCATCTGTGATCTGAAGACACTAAATCACCAAGCAAGCACACAGACCAGATACTTCTCATGTAAAATTCATTCTTTTCTCAACCTTTCTGCAACTGCAGATTTATCCTTACCTCCTCTGTGTTAGTGTGAGGAGGAGCTGACACTAGAATAGCTGTGGCTTTTGCGATGATGGCTGTTAGTGCTTGTTCTGACAATGTAAAGAACATACCTTTGTTCTTCCAGGAAAACTGTGGGAAACTCTTGTGCAGAAGTCTAAGTAGATGATGAATAGGATTTATCTAAAGATTTAGTGTACAACTCTGCTAGGGAAGGTGCACTGTTCAGACTCAGAGATTATGTAACAAGCAGGAACCTCCACAGGGATTTGATTCCATTTCCTCCAGTACTGACTCCTCTAAGCAGGTTAAAAAATTCTTTCTCCACTCTCCATTGCATATGCATAAACAGCTCCACAGTCATCGGGACAGACACCCAATTCACACGTTCAAGATGTAGTCCATAAAACATTCCAAAAAAACCCCTCTTCGCACTTTCCCATCTTCCCTGTTGCTCTGCTCTATCTGCCAGCCGTGCAGCTCATTTGACATTTACAAGATTTCTTGTCAGTTTCATTTGGTGCTGCCATTCCATCCAGCAGAGCAGTGAAAGTGAAATTGACTTAATTTAGTCTGTTTCTCTTCCTTGCTCCGGTCCCCGTGTTAACTCACCAGCAAAGTGAGACTGACGAGGCTCCTTGTCATTCTCACACATGGGGCTGGTCAAGGAGAAGGCGGCTGATAGGGAGCAAGGCGGTAAATTGGAAGATGAAAACCCGGATTGCGCAGGAGAGAGGAAGAGAGGTGTGAGCTTGCAGCAAGAACAGAGAAAACGGGTAAACATTATTATTTCCCAGGTGCCCTGGGTACTTTTGTCTAATAGAGGTGAATTCTTGGCCTATTCCCCGTAGGGAGCAGTGTGGTCTAGAAGAGTAGTGGTTAGTTGTGTAGATACTAATTTATGAGGGATGCCAAGTTGAAAACATTAGCCCATAAATATCGGTCATTTGTTAGCAGGATGGGCAAAGCTTCCTGTCTTGAGCTACTATAGCTTTTGTCTCCTCACATTTTCAGCTGCTAGAAGGAGAGGGAGAAGGAGTAGGAGGCCAACATCCACTATATGTTGATGCCAGTGGTTGGAGAAAAAAATAAGGGTTCATTTGTTCATTGAAGAAAATGTCATGTGTATTAAAATGTAACTCAGCATCCTGTATTTTGTGAGGTTTCATAGAACAAAAAGTTGTGCTACACAGGTGTTCTAGTTCAATCAAAACAGTAAATAAGGAACAAACAATTGCTTTGTAACAAGCCATTGCAGTTAAAAAAATACATTTTTTAAATCCACTTGTTAACTCCTGTAAGCTCTTGACATACAGTATAAATCATACTGGCTTATTATATTATGTACTAATCCGTATTTCTTACAGGTGCTTTATGCATATATAACCTTAGGAGTCACAATATAAATTAGTACTATCATATATATTTGCATATGCAATGGTAACACATATACATTTTAAATGAGGATGTGTTAATTAACTTCAAGTTATATTGCCTTCCTTCTCCACAGCTCCCAAAGAATAACCTTTTTTCATTATCTGAGACCTGTGGATTTTTATATTCTCTGTTTTGTGTTTGGGATATTTTTGTGACGTGTATTTTGTTTCCTTCGTCCATTTAGGAATTAAATAGTTTTAATTATTTGGACCTGTACAAGCTTGCGGATCTCTTCAACCTCACTTTGTTGGAGAATGCAGTCATTGGCTTCTTAGTAAAACATCTCTCTGAGCTATTGAAGAGTCATCCTGAAGAAGTTCTGGCACTCCCATACTGTCTTCTTCGAGAGGTTTTTAAAAGCGATAGACTCACTTCACTCAGTGAAGAACAAATCTGGCAGGTAAGGAGGTTGGTGAACAACCAGAATGTGTGACACACTATAAACCATAGCAGTAATCTGTTGTTTTGAAACCCTGGAGCAATCCCGAGGGAGAATAAGCACTTGAGCAAAAACTGTGAATAACAACTGAGGGAAATTTCTAAATGAAATTCTAAAAATGTTGTGTTGTGTTAATGCAATTACTTTGTTTGAAAGAGAAATTTGTCATGCTGTTTAACTTCTGCTACTTAAATGCAGCCAGAGATTTTCCTCCAGATCTGACTTCTTTGGTGGGAAGAGATGGCTGATGGATGCAACTCAATTATAATTGCCTCTGATGCGGCCAGTGCCATGAGTGTGGTGGCAAACCTGCTTCTGCAGTCTCTCCCATTCACTTCAGACAAATTTAGCTGTATACCTTCAATATCATTGAAATTGTTTGGGCCACCGCAGGCTGACTTTGCCTGAAGCAAATGAGAGAATTGTCACACAGGCAGCTCTGCTCCAAGATGAGTGGAGGCTTCAATGGAAGGTTTGTGGGAAGAAGCCTGAGATCACTTCCTTGTAAAAAGCTGGATCTAGAAAAAGAACAGGTTGCGAGCCATAAAGTATTAACAAGATAAAAGCATTGTGACCTTTGGTGTGACCTTTGGTGTGTATGGGCTGGGAGAAAACCCAATGTGAGAAAAACACATAGCCTATTAAGAGAAACACAAAACCTAAACCAAAATCTGTCCTTGGAAATGTTCCCATTGTATGCCTGTAAAACTTCACTGTGGAGTGGAAGGAAATCTGTGTAATATTTATTACCCAAAGATGTTTTTCTGTTTCTTTTTTGCTATCATGTTTTAGAGGGGAAAGTATTTCAGTGTATTTCAAGGTAGAAGGAAACTTGCTGAAAAGAAACCTGTGCATTCCTTTTAGGAAGTGGGTTATGTTGGTCCAATAGAGAAGGCTGTTATTCAGAAAACTGATTTATTTTTCAACTCCTATAATTTATCTATTTATCTTTCGGATTATTCTAAGGAAATAACTACGTTTAAATGCCTTCAGTTTCTCAAAGTGTAAAGTGTGTATTCATTAGTGGGATGCTTCATGTTCTGTGGATGAATAATGTCATGCAGGATAAAATATTTATTCTTAAAAAAATGAAAATGTCAGGTCAAGTTCTTCAAACCACGAAACCAGTATGAAGATGCAACATAACCATTCAGTATTGTAGCAGGCATATTTTTTTTCAAAATGTTGAGGCTTTAGATTATAGAGTATGTTACAAAGATGTTATTTTCTGCAAATTACAAAATGAAGTTTGACTTTTTCCTGTCCTAGTCCCTGGAGGATGCCTGTACAACAGATCCTGCAGTACACTACACATGATGATGGGCTGTGTTTGGTTTTAAAGGCACACTACTCTGGAGTCGTAGCCCATATTCCCTTTATCAGAAGCAAGTTTTGATGTGCAAGTTTTGATGTACAAGTTTATGCATGGAGCATGGATGATTGGCTGATTGGGTTTCATCATCATTTCTCTGCAGAGCCAGTGGAATCCCCTAGCTACATGCTTGGGTATACTTTTGCTAGAAGAGTTTCTGTGGGAAGCCATACAAGTATAACTTAATACTCTCTCAGTAATATGCCCTCTGTAACCTGCTGTAATGATGTTTGGGAAGTGGGAGTTTTTAAATCCTGTCTAACTGCCCTGTTCTGCAAGAAAGACTCGGACTCTGAAGTAATTTTCTTAATTGTGTGCGCTCCAGTCAGTGAACACTTCATGAGGCAAATATGACAAAGCCTCTGTTTCTGTTGCAGGGTCATACTGGGGAGAGGTAGGTAATATGCTGCTTTCTGAGTGACAACAAACTCCACACTGTCCATTTAAGTGTTATCATAATAGCCTCTCTAAAGGTTACGAATGCTGTTCCGAACAATTTTTTTAAACTAGTTTTCTGCTGCAGGCAAAATGCGCATGCATCTTTTTAATTCCGTTTGTGAAACCAGGAATAAATATATATTTATAAATATTCCAGGTCCCCAGAATGGATTAAAAGACGCATATAAATATTTACCAATTTGGGCATTCAGAAGGCAATAAGAAACTGGTTTCTTGCTTTATCTTAGTAAATAAGTAATTCCCTCATAGTCAACCCAATAGAAGAAAATCAAATCAGACCAGCTATATTGCCTCAAGTGTAGTTAAGTTCATCATTTTTGCTAAGGTTATAGTGGTAATGCAATATACCATGGAAGAATCTAATATTCAGCCCAGGGTGAAGATTGGGTATGCCAGAGGATTAGTGTCAGGGTGCTTTATAGAAGTGAAACTTGATGGACAGGCTGGAGACAGATCTACAGAATCTCATTAAATTGCTGAATTGTTCATTACCAAGCACTCTCACTGTAATAAAGTGCTCATTGACTTTGACAAATCCCCATCCCATGTCTTAAGGAAGAACAGCAAAGCAAGAGGTGTTGGGGAAGCTGGAGGAAATTGGCACAAAGTGGGGCAGATAATAGAAAAGCTGATGGGGGGATGCTACCATTTGATTTATCTGTCTTACCTGTGACTAGTGTGGCCTCTGCACACACACATGACTGCGTGTCACAGCAATATGAGTTCAGCATGTCCCCAAGGCACCTTTGCTAGTAGGGCTGCCGTGAAGCCCTAAGCACAAATTAAAGCATCCCTCAGAGAGCCTCTGGAAAGGGTGCTGGTCTCTGCAGAGCACAGTGTTTTACACCAGTTTGAATTCCCAATGTCCACTGGGTGAGCTGATCCTAGTGCACACAAAGATTAAGGTGGTTACTTTAATGTGTCAAAATGGGTACATGGAGTGATGCTTGGATATGATTTAAATTGAAGTGACTGCAGCTCTTACCTGTGATACTTTGGGTCATTCTAGGCTACCATTTCACAATTGGGTAGTTCTAGTGTGTATGGTGAAATATAACTGTGAACAAACCAAGTCTGAGAAAGTTAAATGGTAATATTAGTGGCAGTGTGCTAGGCTATGAATTAATGCCATCTGCTACAGAAATTCCTGTTGATTTTTCAGACTCTTGCTGTTGATGTGTCTTATTTTAAGTGGAGACAATAGACAAGGACTATAGTGATGTTTTTCTTAAAACAAATAAAAAACAAAAAGCCTAACAGAAAGCCTGTGTAGGCTGTGAAATTTGATCAATTTATGAGCCTCCTCAATCAGGTCTTTCTTAAGTAAGCTAAGCCAATAATTATGATTATTAGTTGACATAAGATTTGTTTTCATGTTGATTTTTACATTTTATTAGCATGTGAGATTATGAAATTTGTTTTTTACTTAAGAAATTTTTGATTTGTCAGCTGCATTAAAATGTGTAAAGTTAAGTCAGTGACATGGAAAAAAAGGATTAAATTTTAAAAAATGAAGAAAACAAAGAAAATAATCATGAAGAAGGTAAAGGAAAAGAAACTATTTTTTCTGTTTTTTTCTTCTTCATCATGACCTGTGAAGCACCCTTCTTTTTTCCACAGGAAGCAGTCATGACAAGGACATAAATGTCTAGTTTATCGTGAAATGAAAAGTGAATCTTTTAATAATTGACCATTACAAGAAGGATTCACTGGCTGTACTTCAAGGAAGCAGGTTAATTCTTTGCCTTGATAGTTGAAAAAGTAACCAACCCTGTAAGATGGAACAAGTTTGCCAGAGAAGTATTGCAGTAGAGGGCTTGTTGTTGGAATCTTAGCAAGTAGAAAGCAAGCCAAAGATTTAAGTAAAAAACCAATGTTAGTTTTAGTTATGACATAATTATGCCTTATGTTTGTTATTAGAAACTTCAGTGTCATGAGGCTTAAATATTCATATTTCAAATATCATAATCATGGTTACAGAGAGAAATATTTACTGGATTATTCTGTCTCCCTGCAGAAGATTGGTCAAATGGTTCTTTATTTGCACTTGATCCAAGGTGGACTCTTAAATCATATTTGGAAAAAAAATCTTAATGTGAGATCAGTATAGATTAGTTTCTCCCATCTCTGTTACTGTGTAAGTAGGTTGTTAAAGGATACATGTAATTTTTAAACAGCTAACAATAAAAGCAGATCAATTCTAGTATTTGTCAATATTTCTCTGGAAGCAAGGTTAGAAGTTTTCCCTCAGCTTTCTTTGGTTTTTTTCTTTTTCTTTTTTCTTTTTTTCTTTTTCCAAGCAACTTGGTTACTTGGTAATCAACGGATAAGCAAGCAATCTAGGAAAAACTGGTAGATAAAACTGCATGAGTGGTTTATTCAGCTGGGATGCATGCAAATGTGTTGTGCTTTTCCAAGGCATTCTTAAGACATTCTAGCCCTGTTAAATTCCTTGGGTGTAACTTCTGAACTTGTGTTCAAGAAGTACGTGTTCCATACGTGAAAGTGTAGCACTNGCAACTTGGTTACTTGGTAATCAACGGATAAGCAAGCAATCTAGGAAAAACTGGTAGATAAAACTGCATGAGTGGTTTATTCAGCTGGGATGCATGCAAATGTGTTGTGCTTTTCCAAGGCATTCTTAAGACATTCTAGCCCTGTTAAATTCCTTGGGTGTAACTTCTGAACTTGTGTTCATGAAGTACGTGTTCCATGTGTGAAAGTGTAGCACTATTAGTAGTAACTGTAGTTATTCCTTTTATCCCTGTGGATAAAACGCTGCAAAAACAGTGTTTGGTCTCTGTATTGGAGAAGTGTCTTTGCTTGAATAAATAGAAAAATAAAGGACAAGAAGACTGCAGTGTTATAGGTCAATATGAGCTTGTAATGTATCCTCTTCTGTGCCCTGTTTTGTGGTGTACACATTGTGGCAGCCTGCTATGATGGGACAGTTCTGTGCTGATGACAGGTCCAAAGACATCTTCCATACACCTCCAACGATGCACACATTTACCTATGCAGAAGAGCAGTTTCTAAAGTGGGTTGTCATGTTCTGGTACAAGCTTGCCATTCCTTCAGAGCAGTACTTGATTTTTTTTTTTTTTTCTGTCAATCTTCTGGTATTGCAGAGCAATTTTTCTTATGGAGAGAGCAAAAGTCATTTCTTCTCAGGGGGGTATATATATATTTTAATGAAATGTGGCCTAAGTGCCTTGCTAAATGTGAACTTAAGTTTTACTGCTGAGAAAGTAACAACATAAAATAAATGTGAAGGAAAGCATCTCAGTAATCAATGTTGTTTTTAAGCAGTATATTAGCCTTTCACTATTCAAGAAATAAGCCTAAGTGCTCTCTTGGGCAATAAGTGAAATAATGCGTACTCTAATGCTTGTTGCCAGTGAGTATTTACCCTAAGAAGAAAACTACCTCTCTAAAATGTGGCTGTCAGCCTCTCATCAAGAAGGCATAGAAGAGAAGAAAGGGGCTTGATACATATCAAGGCTGAGGTGAATTGGTGAGGCTAAATGAGAAAATTAACATATTGCCCATGCTTGTTTTGCTGTGCTTTTACCTCCTTTTTTGTACCCTTTTCTTGAAAGTCTACATTAAAGTGCCAGAGAGCCACCTGTGAATATCAGTATCCAGTGTACTATGTCTGTGATGGTTGTACTATGTACTAGCTGCAAGCAAAATCACACAGTTACCCTCAAATAAAAGTAGTATGGAAACATAACCTGTGATAGGCTGCAAGTTTCCTTTTCCTTAGTCCAATCCTCGTAAACATAGGTATCTTACCTGAATTGACTCTGTGGAATGGTGTATTCCTTACAATCTCTCCAGACTGGGTGGGATTAATTTTATAAGTATAGGCATGTGCAGTATTCTTGGTAGGACATCTGTTATGGGTAGGCCAAGCCGGTAGTTGTGGCCCAAGATCTGCAGGGAGGTCGGTGTCCACTGGAACTGCAGACTGGCCAGGGTTCATGCAGGATACAGAGGGTCAAGCAGTGGATGTAGGCAGTGGAAACTCACACTGCTCAGCTGATGTGCTCAGGTCACACACTATTTTCCTGATTTCTGTATCATTTGTAATAGTAATGGCATTTTTTGCTTATAGGGAAAATGAATGCTGTCCCTGTTGGCACTGTTCCCTTATTTTATGAAACACCTTTCTCCTTTGTCTACTTTGGCTTAATTCAAATGGGTTCTTAATTTTGTCCTTTACAGTAATAACTTGTGAACTTTATAAATGCTTTTGTTCTGGACTTTTAAAAGTTTCAGATTCCTGTTTTTTGAATGTTAGCTAATATTTTTACTGTTATTTATCAAGTGTAACATTACAGAAAACAATTTTCAGTATTAAAGCTATGTTAGGAGCAACTGTGTGTTCTAATTTTCTTTTTGATACGTGTCAGAAAACTTAATTATTTTGCTGCTGTTGTTGTGAGCATTGAAGATTTACTAGAGACCATTACTTTTGTCTTGCTGACCTACAGTAATATTGCCTCAATTTACGAGGCAGATTACCAGATTACCTTCAGAAGTGCACAGAGCACTTCTGCATCAGACTAGTATTTAGGAAAGCTGTTGTGCTCACAGCTCTTGAATTTAGGTCACTTCTTCAGCTAAGCAGTGGATGTGCATTTTGATTTAGAGAAAGATGCCAAGGTGTCCACACAGCAAGACTTCTTCTGTGTTATTACATTCTACATTCAAATTTGTCTGCTGTGGGAGGATTTGTATTGACTGTTCCACTCTTGTGGCTCAGATCTGTTGGGGATTATCTGAAATATAATTGTATGAACATACAGATATATATGGTTACATTAAAAAAAAGTTGCTGAAGCTGTTTTGAAAGCCAGGTGTGGTTGAAAATATGCATCAATTTTTAAGGTAAAGAAAATAACATAAAGTCTAAAATCTACAGATACCATGGATGATCAAATATGGCAGTCTGTTGTTACTATCTTAGTTAATGTCTTCCATGCAGAGATAGAAATGTTAGTAATCTTTACTCTTTCAAAATCTTAGTAAAGCTATTTAACACTTTCCAGTGGATTTAAGCTTGGGGAAAATGACAGGGGATTAGAAACTCTTCTGAGAATTCCCAGCCCTGTATTTTAACAAATTTTCCTTTGGGAGCTGACAGAAGCATTACTTTTATTTGTAACCACAAAGCCTAAGAAGACGGTAGAAGAACATTGAATCTCATGTTTCCTGAAGCCATGGACATGGCCATCAGTGTGTTAAGGTAGCTGGAATCTAGGTCTGGGGCTGAGCGCCCGAGGTGCGCCGAGTTAGATGCAGTAAAGTCGCACTTGTGTGTCTAGACCTGCTAACAGGTGTGTTGGCTCAGCACGACTGCTGGGATCTCGTTAGCTGTTGCCCTGGGCTATCACTCCTGCCCCAGGATCAGGACACTGGTGGCTCCAGGAAGGTGAGGAGGCAAGGAGATGGAAAAGCAGTGTCACTCCTGCACAGCCTTTCTTACTCCAACTGGGACACCCTTGGCAGCTTCCAGATGTGCAAGTGAGCTGCAGAGCTGGGGGTTTCCTTGCCTTGTGACAAAGGGTTCCTTTTACTCCTTTGATCACTTTGGACTCCCTCGTGCCAGGGAGAAATGGAAGAAATTACGACAAATACACTTGTCAAAAAGATCTTAAGAAGCTTTCCTGTGAAGTGGCTTCCAAGCTAAAGGTCTATGTGGGATAGTAATGACAGATCGAAAGATCACAGTCTCTGAAGTGAAAATCTGTGCTGAAGAGCTTTCAAAGTGCTCCTTTAGGGTGGAGCCTATTTTAATGTTTGAGTGAAACTGTATGGGTTGTAATTTTACAAGGTTTATCTTCCAGCAGTTACAGGTGTTTCAGTTTGCTTCAGGTATTATTTAATAGGTTTATATAATAAATTTATGTTTGTTTTAATCTTGTAGTGGGAAAGCTCTGACATTCCCAATTCATTAGATACGTTTGGGATCCCAAATGCAATTACAAATGTGGTTCTAAGTGTTTAAGTCCCTTTTTGAAAGAAATAGCTTTCTTAGAACAATTAGTTGATTTTGAAAAATTAATTCAGGACGCTTTTGTTTAAGCAGTGAGTTAATCTGAAGCCCATCATGTGGGGATTAAATCAAAGTCAATAAAACTGAGAGAGTGGGGGTTGTTCAGCCTGGAGAAGGCCTCAGGAAGACCTTATAGCAGCTTCTCAGTATCTAAAAGGGCAGACAAGAAAGATGGAGAGGGATGTTTTTCAAGGGCATGTAGTGATACGACAAGGGAAAATGGCTTTAAACTGAAAAAGGGTAGGTTTGGATCAGAGATACAGAAGAAATTCTTTATTGTGAGGGAGGTGAGGTGCTGGCAGAGAAGTTGTGAATGCCCCATCCCTGGCAGTGTTCAAGGAGAGGTTGGATGGAGCTTTGAGCATCCTGGTCTAATGGACTCTGCTCATGTCAGGGAGTTGGAACGAGGTGATCTTTAAGGTCCCTTCCAATCCAAACTGTTCTGTGATTTTGGTTGGAAAATTTGACATCTGTGGTTTTGTAGTAACACAGTGTGTTGAACAGATGCATATTTATAAACCAGCTTAGGAGAGCATATACTTTGAAGTACGTTTTTGTGTGTGACCAAAGATATTGATGACATACAAGTCCTGTATAGCTGTTGTAAAGATTATTATAGAAAATGATACTTTTTTTTTTTTTGTGATTTGTCGGATTTGCCTATTAAATCCCTTGAAAATTATACCCTAACAGTAGGGAAGAAAGGAATAGGAATCGTTTTACATTCAAGAACCATTTAGACTAATTTTCACAGAGCTGAATTGCATTTTTATAGAATTTTGTCAATTTTGTGCCTATTTCATTTTCTAACAATTTTTACTGATGAAAGCTTGTAGATTCTTATCTCTGTAGTGAGCTGCTACACTTTTAAAATATATTTCAGAGGGAAAAAGAACAAGAGAGGAATAGCAATAAAAACAGTGTGTAACAGATGGTGAAAATTGTCTTTTCCACTTATTAATTATGTAGCAGCAACTTATTTTAGTGCTAAATTTGGCTATGTAAAGTTTCAATGCATTTGATGTCAACCTGAATGTTTTCTCTAAAAATAAATATGAGCAATTCTAGATTTTGAAATGATGGCTGCTGGAGGAGGGTCCTTTTCCACCTCCCATGTTCTCTGTCCTTACTCTGTTTCAGGAAAGATAAATGCTATCATAAACCCTAATCTCCTTAAACTGAAACCAAATCACAGTTAAGAGCCCTAGTTAAACAACTGTGTTTATGAAGAAATAAGCTTCTGTTCTTTGCAGCTTCAGAAAAACTTACCAGATATAAAGCACCTAGCAATGCTGGTTCTACCATTACAACAAATGATGGAGGATCTAAACTTGAGCATTTTGTGATGCATTTGAAAAGGGATGGCAAGACATTTTTACCTCAGAGCTTCTTGCCATTTGATCCAGTTATAAAAGAGAGGCAGGTTTTATGGATCTATGAAGCTACATTTTAGGAATGTTGATGTGACGATGCAGAGTCCCCAGGCAGTGCAAAGGAGAGCCACTTTATTGCAAAAGCCAGGCCTTTTAAAGCAGTCAGGCCTTTATCAGTTACATAGTTTTAAATCATAGCAAACATAATTCAACCAACCACCATACACCACAATGTGAACACGTGAAGGTTACAGAACTTGTTTTTCTACCTCTAATTCAGCTGAGTCACTTTCTCATAGTCCTTTTCTGCTCAGCCAAAGTAGCAGGCCTGAGCCATGGTTTTACAAGGCCTTCCCTTTGTAAGGTTTCACCTAGATGCAACATGTTTATGATGAGGAGATTTCCTTGTCATTTCTAACTCTCTATGGTTGGACTTGTTTCAAAGGAAAAAGTTGAGATTGTGTCTCTGGAAAAGGCGAGATTGAGTCTCTGGATGCCATATTTTGGATTTGGTTTTATTGCTTTGCTTTGCTCTGATTTTGTTGGCTTTGCATTGTCACCCTCCACACTCCTTTTTGATGATCTTGTTAAAACAAAATTTGCCTTGATTACACGTAGAACAAAAAAGTAAAGTAGAGCCTTTCCAGTGTGATCATTCCCAGCTCATTTATTTTATGTGTATAGACTCCCAGGTGTGACAGCCATTGCAGTGCACAGGAAAACAGAGTGGCTGTGATTAGTGGGGTAGCTGTAAGGTCTGTTGCAGTAGGAGCTGCACACAAGCTCATACAGCTTTTAAACACACCCTTGTACATGTGAAGTGTCCCTGAGGGGGGGTGCACAGGGCCTTGCTTGCCCCTTCTGTCACAGTGGAAGAACCAGTTAGGTGTGAGAAGCACATTTGTAAATCTGCCTTGGTAGAGAAGCTCCAAGTGACTGTAGAGGAAACTCCTCCATGGTTTGAAGACCTGATCGCACAAGAGCACAGTGCTGTTGAAGCACGCCATGGGACAGTTTTGTCTTTGCTGCTCCAAGGTTATGAAAGGATGCAGTGCTTATTGCCTATGTGGAGATGCACTTTTCAGCTGCAAAAATATCTCAAGTACTTTTGGCAGATGATACTTAGGGAATTGCTTTGTCCTCACTTTCGGATACCTGCATATCACCAGACTTTGTTCTGTGGCATGAGCACCAAAATTTCCATGGGATTTTTTGTAGTGGAATAAAGAGACTCAGTTGGACAGACTGAGGGGACAGAAGACTTTGATTAAGACACCTAATTTTTCTCTTAGTTCCCATTTGGAGAAAGTGGTTGAAATGTAAACTTCTCTCGGGGAAGCCTGAGTTTTACTGTTTATAAATTGCTTTTAGATACTTGGAAGGAATGTTCTGTATAATTTTGAAGTTCAGATTCCCCAGAAGGTATAAAATGGCAAGCTTTTATGAGCTGTGATAATTTACAACAGCTGAGAGTTTACCTTCTGTCTGTACCTTACTTTGTGCTCCAGTAGATGAGAAGTTCAGTTTTTCTATTATAGCAACTCATTGCTTTAATATGATTACTTACCATATATAATGTTATATATTAATGTAGTCCAGCTAGCCTTTTTTAAAGCTGATTTGCAATCATAGTTATTTTTTTGTAAGTCTAAAAAGATGGAATATCTTTCTTGAGTTTAATCAGTGTCTTCTACGTAAACTTCTTACTGTCATGGCCAGTAAATATAAGAAAGGGAGAAAGTGTGTAAAAGAAGTGAATACAATTCTGAAAGCATACATTCTATTATTTAGTGTTATTATAAAACTGGCATTTTTTTCTATGTGTTTCATAGGAAACACATACATAAAAAAATGAAACTAGCATTGTCTTTCTCACAGACCTTTTTCATAAAATAATGTCCCTTTTGAGAAGGCCACTATAATTATGTAGCGCTAGGGGTGAAGGAAGCGTGCAGTAAAGGACTGAACTGACAATGCAAGGGTCTGTACTTGGTTGGTGGAGAGTTTGTCTTTGGATAAAGAATTCCTCTCTTTCTCACAAGGATGTTGTGCAGAAATAATTATTAAAAATTTCTGAGATGGAAATACAGATGTTAAAATTGTTACTGCTGGAGCTGTTTGATCATGAGTAAGAAATCTGCCAAAGATTTGTAGGTTGTGTTATCCTCCTTGCACCTGTTGAAACACTGTGCAGGACAATATTTTTGCCCAGCAGCAATTGGTGATGGATGCTTTACTGCTTAAATGCTTTAAGGAGGTAGATATTATCAGCACTTGAGAAAAATTGAGAAGTATTTTTAATACATTGTGATTCACTTTAATGCTGTGAATTTTTATAAATGTGTGTTTTTAATACACCTGCATTATCTGTCTCTGCTTTAGTTACAGCATAATGTCATGAAATGCATAATTTTTGGTGCTAGAGACTTTGACCAATAACTCTGCTTGCTGCAGTATTTTTCAGCTCAAAGATCAAAATCAAATTTCTCCCTCTTGCAAAGTGGCTTACAGACTGCATGGCTCACGTTCTGAAAGTTGCAGGTTGTCACCATGACATCACATAAA
>VZSE01012609.1:1092102-1212102 GCA_013398275.1 Promerops cafer | reverse complement strand
ATTTTTCCGTCTCTTTTCTGCTGTTTTGAGAATGCACTCCATTGCTAAATCACATAATGTAACCTTGGAGAAGAAAAATCCTTTGGGTTAAGGCATTAGAATAAGAGAATTAATCTGGTTTGAAAATCCTGTCCTTCTGAGGGTCTACTTTTGTCATTTACTTAGTTTAGAAGATGAATATGGCAAAATATATTATTTATTAAAGTTGATATAGGCACTAGGCTGTAGCTTCCTTTACTCACATACTCATACATTAAAATTAATAGAAAAGAAGCTTCTAGCAGTTTAAACAGAATTTACCTATATGGCAGCAGGAGTACAAGTCTTTCCTTATTTTTGTAAATTATTTAGCACTGATACAAATATTTTAAACCTCACAATTGTGGATTGTCTTTTTTTCTCTTTTGCTTGCTTGCTTGTTAGCATTTTAAACACAGTTGTAATTTCAAGTGCTATTGGTATTTCCTTAGAGAAGCCAGAATGTCTTTTCTTGCAGCATCATAAAGCCTGTAATGGCTTCGAGTTTATTTTGCCAATACTGATTATAGTTGCTAATTGTTACTGCCAGAGAGGCGAAAACATAGGCGCTATAATCAGTGTGTAGATGGAGTAAATTCTGGAGTTTTTATGTAGGCACCAGGTTTTTGGGTCTAGATTAAACAAAACCTGAGTAAAGGTGTTAGAAATTGTGTTGATGAATATATAGATGTGTGCTGGTCTCGTACATGGAAATTTTTGTCTGCCATATGTTGATATGTTTGCCTCCTTTGCACTGAAGGAAAGTTAAAACTGTGTTACAGTCCACCAGTGACTACTTCTACTACAAGTGAAAGACTTGTTTGGGAATTCAGTTTTCTTTCTTTTGAACTTTTTTAGCCCTCCAATAGCTGCTAGACTGTTCACCCACACCCATTTTCTACCATGCCTCCACAGTGTGAGACATCATGTTCTGCTAGAGAACATGGTAACAATGTGCTCCAAAACCAGTGCAGAAGTCTAAGGCTCAGCTGGTGAGTGTTCCTGAAATCAGATGACCTGTTCCATAGCCTTGTGTCACATTTTAGGAGTTTGTCCTGTATTCTCTAAATATAGGTATAGATACCTACATTTGTAGGTTAAAGTCCTAGCACTTACTTTTAAGTAGTGACCCAAAATGAATTTTGAAACAGTTATTGTCACAAATAGAAGGACAAGGCAATAAAAACAATATCGCTTTTAGCTCTTAAGGCCTTTTTTCTGCCTTGGAGTGTCACAGATTAGGTGTGGGTCACACAGGGCACTGTAGTCAGGTTGTGTTCAAACAGTAGCATGAGTTGATTTGGACAGGAGCTTCTAAACACATTGTGATTCACAGACCTCTGTTGCTTCCCTAAGACTCAGTGAAACTTCTCTGTGTTCTGTCAAATGCCTACAGAGCATCCAGGTGGTGTGCAGGGTTCTTAGCCCTGCTCTCTAAGCTCATACAATAAAATGAAGTCCTCCACTGCAAACTGACCTAAGACATGGAGTCTGGTAAGAGCCAGTAGCAACCTACACAAGAGGCAGCCGGGATTCACGTTGCCCTCCCCATTGCTGCTGCAGCTGCTTGAGAGAGGGGAAAGGTGGAAGTAGCCTAGGACAAAGATACCTTGAGATGCAACACGTAGAGAATCCCAAGCAGGCTGCAATAAACTTAATTTGGAAAGGTTCAAAGGTTTTCTTAAAAAAAGGTGCAGGACAGATGAGTGGGGATAAAATAGCGTGGAATGGATAGAGAAGGTTTAGGTTCAAGACTTGGAATAGACTGTACATCTCGTATGAGTGCCAACAGAATCTTTGTATCACTTTGCAACCATCCCTGTAGTGGTTTAGGGAAAAGTTAAACATTACTGATTTCAGTGAAGCCTTTTTTTACAACTCCAGGACTATTCTCAGTAGAGACATAACTCAGTATGAACCGAATTGCATATGCCAAACTTTCTACAGCAGAGAAAATGTATTGTAATGGAGATGTCCATGCCTTCTTGCAGATCATCACACATCCCATATCCAGAAATGAATACAGGTACCATTTCTTTGAAGTTATAAATGTATGTGGTGTTGCTTGTGTGTTTATGTAGTGTTTATTGGGGGACCAAAGGCAGGATGATAAAGGAAAGCAGATGGATGAAGTTCTAAGATATTAATAAGGCATTAATATTAAACTTCCTCTAAAAGACTTGTGGTTACCAAGTCCTGGTTTACATTAGTGCCTGTCTTTTACAGAGTCTGTAATGTCTATATTGCAGCCCATGTGATACCTCTGTGATGCCATTTTTGAAGTGAGCAAAGGCACGAACTTATAGTTCCAAAAGTAACCAGTCTGTTGGATGCAAGTGCTGACAGATAAGAACTCAGTTTTTGTAAATTCTTCTATCTCAATATAGTGACCCAAATATCATTTAGTTGATATATGCTGAAGATAGCCTGAATTCCTCCTCAGTTTCGAGTGCCTGAATGATGAGAGCTAAGTGCCTTTCAGGGATCATTCACATGGCTAAAGACACCAAATAGGAAGTTGCCTGATACAACTCAGTAGGAGGCACCTGACACATGGGTTTGGTGGATTTAGAACACCTGACTATAAACCTCAATGATTTAAATTCCAAAAACATTTTCAAATGCATTTAATTATTGTCTTTTTACTAGCAAGTCAAAATACATATGGCTAATGCATGTATTTGAAACTCAGTACAGCATTTAACTGACTGAACTACTGTTGCATTTTTTATGCCCTTCATTGATTCTTTGTTACACAGGGGTTCACAGTAGGAAAAAGTGTTTCAAATTAATCTTAACAAAAAGGTGGTTTTGGTTTGTCATCTTCCCTCTCTCTGACAGAATACGGAAACAGTAATAAATTTAATACATCATGTATGAAAGCCATGAATAAGAGCAGCCTTTATTTTCAGTTCCTTTATGTGACATTCCCAACAACAGTACAGGGCCATAAGATTTAGCTGAAAATTTTTTATTGCTCAGCTTGTAAGAAACATCCACTCCACAAGTTCTGTATCAGAATGATTCGAAGTATCCAGTGGAGTTAGCCCTTATCCAGAGCGAGTCAATGTCTTTGATCATGACATGGATGAAAGAATAATAAGGGATTTATGTTTTCAGAAGATCAGAAGGTGAAATGGTTTTCTAGAACTTCTGAAAATACAATTTGGATTGAGAATGATCTTGACTGGAGCAGTGGCCTAAAGTTATAGTAGAGAGTTGGGTAATGACAGAGAAAACACGACACTCAGTGGAATTTCTGCAGAAAAAAAAAAAACCTACACAAATAAACAAACCACAAAAAAAAAGAAAAAGAGGTGAGAATAGTACTCAGTCATAGGCTTAAATATGGATCAGCAACATCACAGTGCACCGAGAGTCTTATGTGGTGATGTACAAGCAAGAATGGCATAGATTGTTACAATCAAGGACATTCTTTCAACCTATTCACTACTACTACAGCTTTAAGAGGAAGATTATGTCCAGTTTTCAACAGCAAACACTAAAGATTTCAGTAACAGAGAACTGTGAGCCAAGCAACAGAGATTTAGAAAATATGACCTAAGATGCATTGAAATACTTTTTTTGGTCACTGAAGAGGAAACTCACACCAATATTAAAATGCATCTGAGGTGGAGAAGAAAAAGTAGGTAACAATACTTTTCACCCTGTATGGATGAATCATTTTCAAGGGTTGCTGTGGAATATAAACCCAAAGGTGGAGAATGGAGTGATAAGTTTAAGGGTTTAAAGCTTCTGCATATGTAAGAGGAAAATCTGTCTGATGGGATATCAGAGCATGGGAATAGTTTTTCTGAGGAAGTTTGGGATGTTTTCAAGAATAACTTACACAATTCTTGAAATGTTTTAGGCCGTTCCTAACCTCTTTTTAGGACCAGTTGGATTCAATAAGCTTTATGTGATTTGAATGCTATGTTTAATTTTGAATGTTGATACTAGCTGCAGTTGCTGAATTGTTGCTTTCTGTCTGCCCCGAACTAGCAGGGCCTCTTCTGTGCTTCTCTCTTCTCTGATTTAATCTTTTTGTCCCCTTACACTTTTCTCCACTTTATAAATAAAATAAAAGAAGAAAAAAATATTTAAGGATTCAGTATGTAATGTGTCATATTTCTTCAATACTTTTTCATAAATAGGATGAGATATGGAGGGCAGAAAAGGCTTTTCTTTGTGATCTTCTGACATTAGTCTTCTTTCCAGTGTACCTGTGGTATCCAGTGATCCCATATGTTTATATTATTTTTCCAGCAGCTTGATTCAGGGATAGTATGGTCTCCAGCAACACTAACACATTGCACAACAGGAGTATTGCATAGCAGCTGACAATGCTGTGGAAATTGTTTAGGGGAGCTGGTGCAATACATTGCTTTTGTATATACACTGTATCTTTTTATGTGGACTAATAGGCTTTCACAGCTGCTTTTTAGATGAAGAGATACCACAACTGAGGCAAGATGTATCTGCTCTTGGAATGCAAGCGCATTTCAAAAGACCATATTTTGACAGAATTGTATACAAATAACACGTGTCTTGTTTTTCCCTTCCTTCCCCCCACTTCTAGCTGGCTGTGAGGTGGTTGGAACACAACTGCCGCTACCAGTATCTGGATGAACTTCTCCAGTACGTCCGCTTTGGCCTTATGGATGTGGATACACTGCATACCGTAGCTCTTACTCATCCTCTCGTCCAAGCCAGTGAAACTGCGACAGCGCTCATTAATGAGGCCTTGGCCTACCACCAGAGCGTCTATGCACAGCCAGTTTGGCAAACTGCAAGGACAAAGCCTCGCTTCCAGTCAGACACTCTTTATATTATTGGTGGGAAAAAACGGGAAGTCTGTAAAGTGAAGGAATTGCGGTACTTCAATCCAGTAGACCAAGAGAACGTTCATATTGCGGGGATCGCTAACTGGAGCGAGCTGGCGCCTATGCCTGTGGGGAGGAGCCACCACTGCGTTGCTGTCATGGGAGACTTTCTTTTTGTAGCTGGTGGAGAGGTAGAGCACTCCACAGGACGCACGTGTGCCGTGAGAACTGTCTGTCGGTATGACCCCCGCACTAACTCCTGGGCGGAGATAGCCCCGATGAAGAACTGCCGGGAACACTTTGTGCTGGGAGCCGTGGACGAGTACCTCTATGCCGTAGGGGGCAGGAACGAATTGCGTCAAGTGTTGCCCACAGTTGAACGCTACTGCCCCAAGAAGAACAAGTGGACCTTTGTACAGTCCTTTGATCGGTCACTCTCATGCCATGCGGGATATGTGGTGGATGGTCTTCTTTGGATATCAGGTAGAAAACGTTTCACACAGTTTGAGGTACTAGCAAAATACCAAAACACTGTCTTGAATTACAGTAATAAATCTTTGGTTTATATGTCATGATAACTTTTTGGAGAGGACAAAGAGCTGAAGCGTCATTAGAAGTATAGGAGTGTCATGTATCTAATACATTACACTCGGTGTTTCAGAGCTGCTGATATCGTATGTGCTATCTCCAGTTGCCATTCATAAATCACAGCGAACTGGAATGATAATGCACTTTTGGACAAATTTCCAATGATAAATTCTGTGTGCTTCCTAAAAACAAACAAAAAAAGACATTGTTTCTGTAATATGATCCGGTACTTTTGACAGTAACAGGACCCGAGGGAATGGCCTGAAGTTGTGTCAGTGGAGTTTTAGGCTGGATAGCAGGAAAAGGTTCTTCACCCACAGGTTGATTGGGCACTGGAACAGGCTCCCCAGGGAGGTGGTCATAACACCAGCCTGACAGAGTTCCAGTAGCATTTGGACAACGCTTTCAGGCACATGGTGTGGTTCCTGAGCCTGTGCAGGGCCTGGAGTTGGACTTTGATGATCCTTGTGGGTCCCTTCCAACTCAGAATATTCTGTAATTCTATGATTCACTTATTCCTGATGATGAAATGGAAAATTAAGTGCTTGTTAGCTTGTGTTGTTCCAGGGCTTGAAGGCAGATGTATGATTTGCTCCCACTTGCTCTTCAGGATATTGAAACATGCCAGGATGACTGTTTTTAGAAATCATCCATGGCTCTGTCCGTAACAAGTGCAGAAGGCTGTCTAGATGTAATCATAGCTTTATAGCACAGATAGATGAACGTATAGACCCTATAATCCTAAAATAACGTGTCATTTGCCACGGAGTCTTTAGTTGTTGTGTTCCATTGATGGGGGTGGGAGGACTTAGTTTCCTCAGTCTTTGTAGTGGGTATTAGTTGTTTTGGAATATGGCTGATGCTGTCTACAGAAGATTTGACAGAAAAGTATTCCCCCTTTACTATGAAGTGTGCCACGGAAGGTTATATAGTTATAATATTTATTAAGGAAGCTAATGAGTAAATGGGGCCAGCCCTTGAGGTAAATGTTCAGTGATTGGCATCTTCACCGTAGATACCCTCTGGGGATTTTAATATGGTCTGGAATGCTGCTGGTGAAAAGATGGAATATGAATGGAAGATTAAGTTAGCTTCTTAGGCCTTCGCTGTGCTTCTCAAAGTGTGTCGTTTAGGCTAGGGCATGTACCTTTCTGTCCCTATGGATTAAGTGCCTCATGGGAATGGATTCCCAAACACTGGCAGAGGAATTAGCAGGTATCTATTTTAATACATATACACTAAAGTCATGAATGATGACTTCAGAATTAAAAGCAGGACAGAACGCAGAAAATCACCAAGATCCTTGGCAGATACTTTGGGTCATTTTCTTTAGTGAACATCATCTAGGGAGTCTTATAGAGTTTGTGCTGTGTGAATCCCACACCACCCTGAGGTGAGACCCAGGTATAGTACAGGAGCAGGATTTCTGCATTAGGCTACCAGCTGGGTGTATTCAGAGCATTATCCTGTTTATTCACTACTTTTCCTGTTTTATTAGTGGAGAGGGATGTGTCTCTGCAGTGGGCACTTCAAATACGTGGATGTTACTACTGCTGTATCTTGATTGCTGGGTTTTTTTTCCTGTTTTGTGGTTTACATTTGTCAGTATTTATGAAGAATAGGACCTTTTAAAAAATGGTGTTAAACATTCTCACATAAAATCATTGAATATGCAGTAGAAATCCATCAGTGTGGTCTTTCCTATAGTAAATGAAAAAATAGTATTTTTTGTCTAAATGTCGTGAAAAAAAAACAAAAAACCCAAACAACAAAACAAAACAATCAAAACTCAAGAACGTATTTGATAGCAATTTTTAAGTCAAACATGGGGCTGGTTGAAGATTAAATTTAATCTTTCTAGATTTGCTAGGAAAGGGGAAATTATCCTGAGGATTAATTCATGTGCTTAGTTATGTAGGTGAAATGCATGCATGCCTGTGTGTTTTAAATTCCACTTGTGTTTAGAAATTGATGCAGTGGGATATTGTGTTCAAGGATATGCCTCTAAAAGACCTGTAGAATCAGTGGAAGAGGTAAGTGGAAGCCTACTGGATGAATTCTTTAAAACTGGGCAAAGCAACAAAAAATATTTTATCAGTATTATTCCATTTGTATTTGAAAATGCTACCAACAGTGGAATAAGGTAGACACAGCTTTTCAGTTGTATTTTGGTAGGTGTTGAGAAAATGCTTAGAAGCTTTGAGTTTCTCAATTATGACAGATTACTATGAAGTACGAGAGCATACTTACTGCGCTACACTTCAGTAGATATCGATCTGAATTTTGTACTCTCACACTGAAACCTGGTTGTGTATTGAATAGAGTTATTTTAAAAAGAAAAGTGGATGGAGATGTAATAACTTTAGCTAGCTTTCTATTATTAATTAATTGCTTAGGACCGGAATGTAGCTCGTGGTGCATGTACATTCAGGGGCAGGGGAATAGTACAGAGAGATGTTTTATTGTATCATAGTCACTGCTGGAAAATCCACTGTTCATCACTGAATGTAAGATGTTAGCATAAAAGTAATTAGTAATGCAGGAGGGAACCTAATTTTGAAGTATGTGGCCTAAAATTAAGTAATTAAAAAATTAGTCTGAGTTAGAAATGTTTCTAAGCTGTATCCCTGCTGCTTTTTCTGGGAAATACAGGTCATCAGCAAAGAGCTCTCAAAGTCAGTCTGCTACTACCAGCTGGCAAGGGAACCATGGAAATGTGCCCAGGTTTTTAGTGAGGGAATAAATTAAATAGTGATAATATAAGTTTCTAGCCCTTCTATTTGTGGAGATCATCATCAAAGCTTGATCTGCACACTGACCATTTACTTACTCTGTACCTCTGCTACAACCCCATGCCCTCTTAAAGGCTTTGCTGATCAAAAACTAACTAGGCTTAAGGGATTTCTGTTATTATTAAGATTAATTTTCAGCTTTGCTTTGCTGCTCCTTTGGGACAAATATGACAAGGATTCAAAAATAATAGATAATAAAATCATGGCAAAGGCAGCAGGAAAGGAAAATGGACAAAACAAACCGCTGTATGAGTTTACACACTGGCAATAGGAGGTGGGTGGCTGGTGTTCAGGTGACAGAGGGACTCCTAAGCTGCTACCACCTCTTTGGGGTGTTTAACCTGACAGAAGCAGATTAAAAGAGGGAGCCTTTTGCACACTGGAACTAGTCAGTCCCTCTGCTCAGCACAAGTGGGTTCAGCCCTTGACTTTTCTGAGCTCCATATTTTCATATTTATGCCATTATTTATTGTTTTTCCCCCCCACAGTCCTCATTTTATTTTCTTACTTAAAGAAAAATAGAACATGAGAATTTATTAAAATAATGTGCTGGTTTTGACTGGGATAGAGTTAATTTTCCTCATAGCAGCTAGTCTGGGCAATGTTTTGTATTTGTGCTGGAAACAGTCCTGGTAACACAGGGATGTTTTTGTTATTGGCCAGCAGTGCTTCTACAGAGTGAAGGTGTTTTTTACTTCTCACCCCACCCCACCAGTGAGGAGGCTGGGGATGGCCAAGGGTTTGAGAGGGGACACAGCCAGGACAGCTGACTCCCACTGAATGAAGTGATATTCCAGATCCTGTGCTGTCATGCTCAGCATATAAAGCTGGGGGAAGAAGGAGGAAACGGGGGTGTTCATAGTGCTGACGTTTGACTTCCCAAACCACCATTATGCTTGATAGATCCCTCTCTCCTGGGGATGGCTGAGCACCTGCCTGCTCATAGGAAGCAGTGAATTAATTCCATGTTTTGCTTTGCTTGTGTGTGTGGCTTTTGCTTTACTTGTTAAACTCTCTTTATCCCAACCCACAAATTTTCTCAGTTTTACTTTTCCAATTGTCTCCACATCCCATGCTGGGGGAGTGAATGAGAGGCTGTGTGAGGCTCAGTTGCTGACTGGGGTTAAACCACAACAAATAAGTTCTCTGTACTGACATTGCATTGGGCAGATCATTTGGAAATTTTATAGAAAGGTGATTCTTCCAGGCCCCAGTTAACACCTGATGCCATGACCGATTTCACAAATGAATTGCATGCCACAGTGCTTGGAAAGTGAAGTATTTCAGTGAAAGAAAAACTAAGTACATTAAACACTTTGGAGTTCAACATGACTAACAATCACTATCTATAAAAGCGGGGAAATATTTTCCATAAGAGCAAGGACTTGAACTATGTCCATTTCCCAGCATCCTCTGTGGAGTGCACATGCAGATCTGGAGACCTCCTTTTCTATCCACGTTAACCTTCCTCCACCGGTATAGGTCTAGTGACCCTGGGGACATCGAGGGGCAGGGAACCTCTGCCAGGCATTCCAGCTCTGGGCCATTCCTGCACCTGCATCTTGGGATAAGGACACTTCCCCTTGCCTTAGGTGCTCCAGAGATTAGCACATGAAAAGTCTTGTTTAAATAGAAGTGTTACACTGGTGTTTTGCAGAGGCCCGAGTTGTCTGACCTTAAGTCTGTCAGCTAAAATAACATCTTGACATGCACATAGAAACTCAGCTTGGGGGACAGGGGTAAACAAGCCATCCCTGTACAGTTGCTTTGTACTTAATATAGGAGATAAATATTTTTTTTCAAAATTCAAGATTCATTCTTTTGGTTTTTAAACTGTTGTTTTTTCCCTAATGGTGGAGATTTTGACTAAGGAAATGATAGTGATAACATATCTTGAAGAATTATTCTGAGTTTGCAAGTGATTTGGGATGAAAAGTATGACCTTAATATCAGTATGCTGTCATGAAGTAAAGAATTTTTTCTCAGGAAATGTCTACAAAATTATTTTATGAAAAACAGATCTGGAATAATAAGAGTTTAGAGGATGTATCCAAATCAAATTTGACAGTGTGGCTGGCACAGGATTTACTGGGAATGGGAGCTTAACAAGTGCATAAAAATTGGCTTAGTGGCCCAGTCTTAGTCTCTATATGTTTCGTTTATATACAGACTTCATTTTTACTGTATTTGAATGAATGATCCCACACCTTTCAGTGATAGACATTATTGGTTTGATACCATTGATTTTCCTTAGACTGAATGTAAACATCCAGCTTTAATGGTTTAAACAAACCCAGGGCTTGTGCCCCTCTTGTTTGTGACTCAATTGCATCTGGAGTCAAAGAGCACTCAGCAGAGCTGCTGTTGGTCTCTTCCAGGGGACTCCTTGCCTTGGGAGAGTGTGCTCCAGCTCAGCTGTCCTCACTGCACCTGGGCTGGCTGCAGTAAGAGGCAGCAGGTTTGTGTGTTGAGGAGGAATTGTCTTGTGTTTAACACACAGACACCTAAGAGAGGAGGGATTTCTGTTTTAAAATAGCAGAGCACCTTAGGGTACGTGTCGTGGGTTTCTATACATTCCCTGGATTTGCTGGAAGGAGCACACATGGGAGCTCTTTGCCAACGTGTAATTTTACACATCTCCCAGTGAGCTCGGATTCCTGCGCACAGCCTGGCGCTTGGGGACTGCGGAGAGAGTTGTGATATTTCCTGGGGGATTTGGATTGGATTACATTTCTCAAGTCATATGGGGGCCTTGCTAGGCCACGTTATAAATATGGCTTATAAATTGTCATGTAGGAAAATGTTGAATCTACTGCCTCCTACCCTTCTCTTTCTGGAAGTGTGTCTTGAAGGTGTTTCTCAATGCAGTTTGTGGAGTGTTTGGGAGGACTGTAATAACGCAAAATGTTTATCAAGTGTGAGAAAGGGATGGACAAAGTATGTTTTGGAATCCTTGAGCAATTTCCCCACGTAGAGAGGCACTGTTGCATGAGTTGGGAATTTACAGGTCTTGGAAGGCTTAAACAGCAACATTTACAGCCTAAAAGGGAGTGAGAGACACTCCCTAAAAGGGAGTGAGTTATTGTGGCAATGTAAAAACATTGAAACATTGTGAGCCCATGGGCTGGATGATGGTCTTTCCATGAGGGTGTGCTCCTGTCTGTAAGAGCAGGAAAGACAGTCTTGTCCTGAGGGTGCTCCTTGCCTCCCAGGAACTGGAGTCCTCAAAGCAAGCTGCTCATGTTAAAGTGGTGTAATCATCACTCTGTTTATAAAAACAGCAAATGCTGACCAAACTGTAAATTTTCTGTCATTTAACCAGAGAGACAATTTTTTTCTCTAACTGTTGGGTTACTACCACATTAGCTGTTATTGCTTGACATCAAATTTAATAGCCCAGTTTGTATTTTTAACTGCTTTCTCTCGTTATGGTGCCTCTCTATCCTCTCCTTTCCTCATAGAAAACACAACAGAGAAGTTTAAGAAATTCTCTCAGAATTGCCCCATTTCTTTTCTGAGAAATTATGTATTATTTTTAGTACCATTTAAACTCTTTTTCCCCTTCTTTTCTTATTTTTAAGAGACATATTGCTGCTCTTTCGCCCTTTCCCAGCTGTCTGTAGTATTTAAAAAAAAAATAGTTCAAGAGGACATTGCAGACTTGTTAAATGTGAATTTTGGCAGAAAATTTTAAACTTTTGCTATAGCACTTCAAAGTTAGAAGGAACTAGAGTTTGAAAATTGATGCAGATATAAGATGGCATATTTAATGACAGATGTATCTATAGAAACCTGTTAAGATGCAGATTATCCCCCTGGGGAGGGGAGATCAAAACTGCCAATCTATAAAATATACTTGTTAGGGGAAGGCATGGAATCTATCTCTGCGAGCACTTTGATTGCAGGGGACAGTGTAGCAGCATGTGGCATCATAACCTAAGAGCAGACAAATCAGCTTGATGACTTTCAAAGCCAAGCATACTGCTGGAGGCAAGGGTACTCCAGTCTAGAAGAAATTAAAACATATAGAGACTGTTATTAATTCCAGATCTATTTTTGTGTAGTCAAATCTGTATGCAAATCCTTAGCATCTCATTTTGGCAGATTAATCTAAAAGTGAAGAGCGGTATGTGAAGGGAATGTAATGATAAAACACCAGAGATGAGCAATATTGCAGGGGAAAAGATGTAAGCTGTGTACTTGATGTGAGGGGCCCTTTGTGAAGAGAAGGAAATAATTTTGCTTATTTTATTACTTTATGAGGAAACAACACTCTTCTTTCTCTTCTTCCTTCACATCTTTTCCCCCAAATTAAGGTGTCCTTTCAGAATGGAAATGCATGACCCAGCATTGTGTTTCAAATGTGTCTCCCGCAGTTTAACATTCTGGAGGTAATAATCCAAATAACTATGATTTTTATTTTTCAAAATACTAATCTGATGTCTCATTTTAGACATTGTGCTGGGAGTGAAAATAACTGTATGTTAAAAAAAATAATCAAATTACAAAACAGATATTAGAAAAGATTGTTTTGTCTGTCTGGCTGGTGACCACTAGGAATGTGAAGGCTGCACAAGAGTGTATAGACAAGTAACAGATTGTGAGATCAGACACTGGAGCAGTCTTTGCTTTCCAATGCCTGCTCTTGTGTGTGCACTTCACATGTGCTGTGATGGGCAGGGTGTGGCATAGCATGATGGAAACAGTTTGGAAAGACTGCATCTCATCCCAGCTATCTCTTAGCCTGTGCGTGTCTCTGAGCTGGGAGTTTGGGCTGCCGTCCCTCTGCTGGTGCTTGCAGAGATGCACCCAAGTAACAGCATCATTTCTCCTTGCTGCTACAGTTGAAGAAAAGACTCTAAAGTAGATACATCTGTAGTTTCTGCTATAGATTCTTGGCCTCACTCAAGTTTTTTTGGAGTGATCAGAGGGTATTTCTATGTCAGCAAGTAGGTCAGTCCAGTAGGAGCAGATCAGCAGGTAAAAAAAACAGATCACCTTGGCACCAAGTTCTCTATGTTTACTCCATGTGCCCTTCACATTTTTTTGCTTTGGACTAGGTTTGTTCTGGTCCTCTGGCTCAAATGTTCCCAGTACTCAGATGGTACAAAGCCAAAAGACTGGAGCACGGCTGGTGCACATCTGGAGCAGAGCTTCTGGTTTAACCTGAATGCACACCAGTCCCAACCTACAGCCTAAAATGGCATGGAGGAGGTGGTAGAGTTGCTTCAAAATCACAATATGACTCTGACACAAAATGCTGCCCTCTGCCTAGCTGGAGGCTGGCAAAATGAGGACTCTCCAGCACAGAGCTTGGGGATAAAAGGGAAGAAAACCAACCCAGCAACCTTAGTGGGACTGGGCCATAGCTCATCCAGCAGGAATGAAAGTCACTGTGCTGCTGTCCTGGCTGAAACAGGATATACCTTGACAAAAAGAGAAGCGTCAACAAAATGAAAAGTAGTAAGATGAAAATCCTTCCTCTCATTGCTGTGGATTTTGTCCACTACTGGTATGTGCCATTTAAACTGTAGTATAAATAGTTTGTCTGTCAGTAAGAGTGTCACTGGTATGTGGCCACTGACATGCCCTAGTTCTGCCCAGACCTCGTGGCAGGATGAAGGTGAGGCACAGCTTGCAGGTGTTATTTCTGATTCCATCTTCCCACGGGCCCAGCATGGTGACAGAGGGGGACTGGGAACTGTGGCAGTGCTGCAGTGACACCATGTCCCCAGAAGGCTTGAGCACATTCAAAAACATGTTTGCATAGGTAAGATGACAGACTGAAGAAGTTTTCCATGTTTACTTAGTGAAGTTTGCCATTTAAAACAAAACAAGAAGAGGATGATTTGGGCATTAAACATCTCTTTACTGTATTGAGGTAAACAGCTAGTTTGCAGCATCTACTTGGGTCAGACTCTATTCTGAGCTTTTCTGAGGTGCTTAACACCATGCTTTCCTGACCACTATTGAAAAGTAAATGGTAGGGCTGTTTCTGGTCACTGTGGAGGAACCTTCCAACCTAAGTTTACAACTAAACGAGGAGATGTTCTCTCTGTAATACAAACGAAGTACAGAATTTCTTTCAAATGTATAAATAAGCATAGTTGCACAGACATGAACTGTGCTTTCTAACTGGCAGTATCCCCTGTCATGCTTCTGGTAAGGCAGAGCTTCTCTCTGACCTCTTCCTTCTCATTGATGCGATCCCACCTCCTCCTCTTTTAAACCATGTCACACACTGTATGTTCCTTGGAACAGGAATGGGCTTTATCTTTGTGTCTTGATGAAGGTTGAATGCACAGTTATGTATAAAGAGATCAATTTTTAACTCATTTTTGGCCCACAGAATTAGCTCTACAAAGGAAGTGTGTGGGGGGTGTTTATTGATGCTGTTCTGTGTTTCTGTATGTTTGAAAAATGGGGCTGCTTTTTCCCTTGTAACCAGACTAAGAAGTGCAGTGGAATGTGAGCAGAAGTAGTGGTATGTAATGTAATTATTATCTGCAAATGAACTCTAGAATTGGTTATTTTGCTGTACCTGATCTTGGTCCTGGCTTTGCCTATATGAAAAAATGTAACCTGTATAAACTCTTTTATAGGAGGAGTAACAAATACTGCACAATATCAAAATAGACTCATGGTTTATGATCCTAAGCAGGTGAGTATCTGTGTTATATATGTTTTGTTTCAAACAGATCTCTTGGCAAATACATGCAAAGATTTTGTAAGGCTGAAAGTGGTGACCATTTGAATTAGTGGTGTTTTAAATTCACTTTGTACTCATGTGTGAGTTTAACAGAGCAATGGAGACTTTGACAACTTACTATGTTTTTTTAAGCCTGTAGGAATTAGAAACATTTTAGATTAAATAGAGAAATGTGCTTTAAATCCCCTGAATTTATCAGTATTTATTTTGCTCGTTCTTTTTTTTTTTTTTGTAATCCAGCAGCCCTGGGCAATGTATACTCAAAGTCAGTGTTCCAAAACCACTCCTTGTCATTGGCATTTCTGTTTTGAATTGCATAATATGGGCCTTTATATTTCCTGAATACTTTGACAACTGTACTACCTGGCCGTGACTTACTCTGCTGACTGCAAGGGTGCCTATCATTTCATTACCCAAGCACCTAAAATATCTTTTAGGGATTATTTCATACATTATGTATGTGTTTTGATTAGGTTAGCACGGCTCAGTAACCATTTCAGAGGGTTAGGGCATGGTTATGCCCTCTTGCTTGTATTACGAATTAAAAGTCCTAAGCTTGCAATCAGAGTTGCATAGCCTGATTTACACCCACGTGGAAGAGTATTGACTTTTCTGATTGTAGGATAGGGGCTTTGATTGCTGTATTTGGAACAAAATTGTGCCAGGAGATACTTCTGTGTGGTTCCCAGTGACTGTTTAAAGCATAGCACATACGGGGCCTGAAGCAGAAAGCAGGAGATGCCACACCTTCCTCTTTCTTTTCGAGGTGCAGTTCTATCATTGACTACAAATGCTGACTGTCCTAGATCCAAGTAGCAGTTACAGGCAGCAATCTTACTGAGCTTGTGAGGGGGACACGTATTTGGATACCATGAGTCTATTGTGTACCTTTCACTTGGATTCTTCACCTGCTGATGTGAAAGTTGCACCCCAAATTACCAGTGCTGGGGCTGCCTCAGTGTGCTGTGCTGACAGCGAGGAGCACGGCCTGGCACGTGAAGAGTTACAGAGGAATTGTGCACTTGCATTCTTCAAACGACGTCTGCTTCGTGTTTGTACACACGGGCTCTTTTTAAAAATTCTGCTGGCATATTGTTTACGGTGGGTACTGGAAACCATCACATCTGCTTGCATCTCGCACGGAATCTCAATAGCTCTATCACGGAGCCCCAGCGCCTGCTCCTGCGCGAGGCCTTTGTGGCGAGTCGATAATGCCTGCCATCTGCCACCGAGCACACAGCTACCTGCCAACAAGCCGGCTGGGCTGACCTCTGCTTCCCCACCACTGATTAGTATTCACACACCGGCTTATTAGAAATGACCCTGCCAGGCCCCTCTGTTTCGCTGCCTTTGCAGTGCTTTGAGGCTCACCTGGCAGGCACTGCAGTGGAGGAAGCTAAAGATATAATCGGGAGATGCAGGCAGGCTTTGCAAAGCAGATGGTGTCTATAGTCTGGTGTTAAGAGACTGGACTACTAATGCAAACATTAATGCCTAATATTTGACTATTACACATTGAAATGTATAGCTATATATTGGGGAGGTTAAAAGGCAGAAGGCTTAGAGACTCTGGAGTTGCTGCACATGTATCACAAAAAATTTCCTCACAGATTTTTAACTTCCTCCACTTGAATTAATCTTATCCGTTGCCAGGTTGTTTGATTTGGTAGGCATAGCAGGAGCAATTGTTTTCTCAGGTATAAAACACTCTGCTTTAATCCCTTGTCTTCTATGTCTTCCTGCCTCTCCCCTAAACAGGTAAAATTCTTGAATATTGTTCATGAGTAAGAAAAATATGCAAAAGGTTGTAACTTTGTAAGTTGCCACAAATAAAGGGTTGACATTAAACCAAATGAATCATTTGAGAAGATTCTTTAGGAAATTATTTTTCCTGTTGCTTTATTCCCCAAGGATAAGATCAAATAAGCTTCTGAATAACAAAAGGCAGAAGAATCTCTCTCCTCACATAACAGAGCTTATTGGTACAGATAATTTTAGCACTATATACAAAGGAGACATTTAATAGTCTGGTTTAAGGAGAATTTGCTACTGAGTTATAAAGAAAAAAAAAAAAACCTTTGAAACCTGATGAGCTAGACAAAAAAAATAGAGCAAGAAATGCCATTAAATTAATGAACTTAAATATGAGAACTGTAAACCTTGTGTTGAAAGTCCACTATCGTTATTCAGCGTTACAACCAACACGCATGTCTAGCATACGAACAGAACCAGTATGCGCACTTGTGATTCCTGACCAAGGGTAAGAAGAAGCTGTGCTACTGTTCATTGCACTACCAGTATAGGAGTGCCTTTGAGCAGTGCTTAGACAAGCTCTCTCTCTCCAGAACAAGTGGTTAAGCCGTAGCCCGATGCTGCAGAGGCGAGTGTACCACTCCATGGCCGCTGTCCAAAGGAAGCTGTACGTGTTAGGTGGGAACGACCTCGACTACAACAACGATCGGATCCTGGTCCGTCACATAGACTCCTACAGCATTGACGCCGACCAGTGGACCCGTTGCAGCTTCAACATGCTGACAGGTGAGCATTGTACAAAAGGGGGACTCACTGCTGTTGAACTGAAACATCTTTTCCCTTTAGATGCCTTTAGTATGTGGGACTCCATGACTTTGCTGCAAATGCTTCCAATTTAGGGACCATTGTTAGGCAAGAAGACACTTTTTGTTACAGTTCTGGCATTCAGTGGTCTACAAAACATTTGTTTTAGCACATTGTACAATAAATTTTGAAGAAGATGCAGATAAATTTCATTTAATTAAGCAGTCAAAAATAATTTGTCATAATATTACCAGTACTGTTTTTTAATTCTCCAAAAGCTTGCCTGTGGTATTGGTTTAGCTCCCTGTTTGAATGTACAAGAGACTGATGTGTTTTTACCATGTAACATCATTTTGTAATGGTTTCTGCTGGCATTGTAGGGCAGAGCTTTCACTGAAATCTGTTAACTCTCGCTTATTTCTAAACAGTATCTTCTTAATAAATTACCCAAAAGGATGTGTCCTTGTTGGAATTCCATCAAGTCAGAAATGAATTGAGCACTTAGTTAACTGCAGGATCTGTAAAGTTCTTCTTGACTTATTAGGAAGAACTGTTACAGCTGGAACTTGCAAAATAATGCAGCTCACTGTCCCCGCCACCCAGTTCACCAAAGTTCACCTCCACCTGATACAATTCCCAGATGTAGTAGTATCCCTTTGAATGCCAGGGAGAGACACAGAATCATAGAATGGTTTGGGTTGGAAGGCACCTAAAAGATCATCTAGTTCCAACTCCCCTGCCATGGGTAGGGACACCTCCCACTAGACCCAGGTTGCTCAAAGCCCCATCTAACCTTGAGCAGTTCCTGGAACTGGGCATCCACAACTTCTCTGGGCAGTCTCACCACCCTCACAGTAAAGAGTTTCTTCCTAATATCTAATTTAGGAATGCTGTGAGGCAGCCTCCTCCCCACTGCCTCCAGGTTGTTTCCACAACCTGTGCCTTAAGAAGCTGTCTAAGCCTTCCTTTCTGTCAGTGCAACTGGCAGTAAATGTGCCTGGTGAACTGTGTAGTGCAGGATTTTTTTAGGCTGTATTTTTCCTTCAAAACTTCCAAACTTGTTGGGAGACCGTTGCTATGGGGATGAACTTGCGCAGCAGCTCCTGTGATTTTCAATGTGCTTGTACCTGGAGGAGCGGGGCTGAACAGGTGTGGGCAGCACGTGAGGGGCACTCGGTGCTCTCAGCCTCTGTGGCTGTTTGGTTGTTTGTGTCTGATGGAGGCTGAGGGGCAGGTGGGGACCGTGCCTGTCACCTGTGACACGCGTGAGGAGGGAGCAGATGGTCCCCTGCACAACCACATTAATGCTCATCTGGGCTTATTGCTCATCTGGGCAGCACCAGGCAGGGCTCCTGTAGAGAGCAAGGAACTGCCCCCGTGCCTCACCTTCACTCCGACATGGTGGGAATTCTGAAATAGTCAAGTTACTGCCAGGAGTGTTTGCATCCCATTACAGAACTCCAGCATTCGGTGTTAAAAGGGTTAATTAAACACTGAAAGTGGTTTCTATTTCCTTCTTTGCTTTAGGTCAAAATGAGTCTGGAGTTGCTGTCCACAATGGTAGAATATATTTAGTTGGTGGCTATTCGATTTGGACAAATGAGCCTTTGGCATGTATCCAGGTGAGCGATTTAGGTTTCTTTTAAAGTCTTTTCCAATAATTTTGCAAGTATAAATTTTGCACAGTTGTTATTAAAAAAGGAAAATACATGTGAAGAGGAGAGATTAAGGATATTTCTTATGCAGCCACTGAACCTGCATAAACAGAGAGGAAATACTGTAGATATTAAAAGTATTTCCAGATGAGCCAATAGATGCAATTCCTCTAAGATTTTCCAGTAAACCAGGGTTGAATTGTCTTTCCTTTGGCAAGCTTTGGATAAAATAATGTGTATATATTTACTGGTTACACAATCAAGCTCAAAATTAAAAGGGTTGCAGAAATGGATGATGGGGCTAAGAATTTTTCAGCCCATATTGGGATTTTTCTTCTCTTTGCAAGTTGTGTTTCTGAAGAGCAGCCAGAGTTAACGAATTGTTCATTGACCAAGTGCAGCCAGCCTGCTACCTGCCCTACTGCTTACTGCTTTAAAGCTTCAGTGGAAGCTTTTTGATCCCTGCCCTTGGCAATAGGTTGTCCTACAAACTCTGCTGCTCTCCTATCTTTTATAAAAGCAGCTCACCCGCAGATCCATGGCTTTCAGGTATTTTGATACAGAAATTAGGAATTCTTATCTTTCTGCATGTTTCTGAGTGAAGCAGTTCTGCATCACAACCACTGCTTTGTGGCCAGCTGGGCAGCTAAAGACAGAAACTCTTGTTCATATCTCAGTTTCTGCACTTTTGCTGATAACATTTTTATTAGCTTCCAACTTTTTTGATTTTAGAATTTCACCTCCAAACTGTCCCGTAAGACTAGAAGTTAGGCTTAGCATAAGAAGGGAGTATATTATGTTGCCAAGCTGCTGGTCTTATATTGAATACTTAGTAGCATGAATTTGTAAAGAGTAAGATAATGCAAGATAAACAGTTAAAAACGTGTTCTGGTCATTAGTATAACTGTGTTTTAGCAAGTTGTTGGATACCATAACAAAAATTCTTTGGAAAAATAATGCTGGCTTGGATATAGCTGACATATAATGCTTAGATGGAGTAATAGCACAGTACAGAGGTAGCAGATGTGCTCCACCAGTGGGCTCGTTTATAATCAACAGGTACTTTGCAGTATTGCACCTGGGTTTTAATACAGCTTAGTGACAAGCAAAAATAATCCTGGGGTCTTGCTTTCTTAAATGGACATTTGTCCACATCCCCAGACTGGTTGTGAACTGGCAGCCTGCCTGACACAGTCCCCTCATAAAAGGGAAAAGAAATATAATGAGTGATTTGGCAGAGCTGTGTGTGCTGTCCCTCCTCAGCTGCTGGCAGTGTGCCTGGCTTTAACCAGCAAAACTAGCCCTTTTATCTTCCTGTTGAGGAAAACTGAGGTTGTTCTCCCCTTTGGAGGAAAAAATTCCCCTTTTTTCAAATACCTTTACTTACTTTAAGTCAGTCATTTATTTGGCATTCGCATCTTCCATAGAGCTTCTGTGTCCCCTAAATACCATGGAGCTGACAGACTATTTGTGCTAACAGGAGCTCTTCTGTGCAGAGTAACCCACTTGCACGGCTGCATGTTCTCCTGGCAGGAAGCAGGATCCAATGTCATTGTTTGCTCCTGGGTGCCTGAGCACTCAGGTTTTGGGTTGGGTGATGAGAACAGCAGACAAAATGGATCACCAGACCAAAAATAATCTAAAAATTATCTGAAACTATCTTTCTGCTGGGATTAGTAGTAAATACATGAGGTGGGTGCCAGCAAATTTGTTTCAGCTTTCTCCTGTGATCCCCAAAATGTTTTGTATGCTTTGCCATGCAGGTGCTGGATGTTAGCAAGGAGGGGAAGGAAGAGGTATTCTATGGGCCTACGCTCCCCTTCGCTTCCAATGGAATAGCAGCCTGCTTTCTTCCAGCTCCTTATTTCACATGCCCCAACCTTCAGACTCTGCAAGTGCCTCACCACAGGATCGGCACGATGTGACACATTCCTTGCGCTTCACAGAATCAGAAGTGGAGGGGGAAAACATCAAACCCTGTGTATAGAAGGGTCAGTGAGAAGAATCAATCCACTTGGGCTGCTGCTTTACCATCACACATTTGTCTTAAAGCTGGATCACGGCAGGCAGGCAGGAAGTTACAAAGCCCGCGTGCGGTTTCTCTCCTCGGCCTCAGACGTAGAAGCAGATACGTGAGCGCGCTCTGCATTTCTGCTGGTGACTGCTTGCTACGTGTCTTCATTTCCTTATGCAACTTCGTCAGGCATTGTGGATGCTCTCAGCTCTTCCTGGGCTGCTGCTCTTTGGAGTCTGCACATTCAGTTGTTCACCAGTGGCGCTTTCAAAGACAATGAAAAAGCTCTGTTTATCTTGACAAAGATGACATAATACTGTGCTAATTATGCAACTTAATACCTTTGGCAAAAAGAATAACAAATGTGTTGACTTCCAATTCCAACCTCCATCGTTTACAGTTTCTCATTTAATAATACTTCATTTGAAATTTAAATACTTCAAAACAGATTAAAACAAAAATAAAAAACAAACAAGCCCTATAGGATATGAGGAACAGATAAAAATTGTCTCAGCTGAAAGGCAAAGAAAATGAAGCCTCATGGTTAAACTCAAGTCTGAACTGAATGTGTTTGTCTGAGAATCTAAAGATTGCTTGGGATGTCATTTACCAAGGTCTACTACCAAATAAATGTTACCTTCTGTCATATGATCAATTCTTCCTGACAGCTGCAGTCTTTTAATGGTGGAGATCAGCCTCTTTACTGTATAATTAAAATGTGCCATTTACTTAATATTTTTAATATCCAGTTTGCAAGGGGTCACCACATTTACAATTATCAATGAACAGTCTCATTTTGTCCAACATATGGTCCCACAAATCACTGGTCTCCAGAGGCTAAACAGGTGTAGAACAGTGTCAATGTTTATTTATTATTCTTTCAGTTTATATAGTGTGTCTCCATTCCACTCTCCAGGCATATGCCAGCTCACAGCAAATACTCTAACCTGGTATATTTTGGCTTTGCTTGGCTACTGCAGCCCCTGTCTCTTATCTCTGTGTTTTGTTTACATATTGAACAAAAATGTCAATGTTTGTAAATATTAACCAAGCATGTAATTAAATCTTTCTCTATTTCTGATTTATGGATACTCTGCACCTCTCTGCCTTACCTACTGATCAGCTCTCTGCCACTGTGCTGCCTGAGCAGACGTATCAAATTCCTGCTGATGCTCCTGCTAATGCCACATGTGGAATGTGCTGCAGCAGTAGCCCGTGCCTGCTGGACAGGATCAGGTTTGACTTGGTGCAGTGAGCAGCGCTTTCTAATCAAAACTCTTTTAAGGGTCTGACTACAGGGCAGTAACTTTATTATCATTTCTGTCTCCTGCTGGGCAGTGTACTGGTGGAACGTCACCTTTCCTTTTCTGCACTTATCAGGTTAGAATGTTTTATGGTTGGATTTTTGTTGGGGTTTTTGGGGTTTTTTTTGCTGAGCTTTCTCACTTTTGTTGCCTCGAGCAGAGCTGCAACTGCACAGTCTTTGCCTGACACACTGACTGGAGCTGCTAACACCATCTCCCTCTGTGCACCAAGCACACCTGTTTCTAGGCAGGACTTTTCTCTATGCTGCATGGGAGCTGTGGATAGGCTGTACATCAAGACATATTTTCATTTCTTGGTTAAATTTGTTTGATCTCCTGGAAGTCTGCATGCAAGGGACAGCTCTCTGAACAGTCCACTTACAGAAATTGTTTTCCTGTGTGGGCTGCAGGGCCTAAGCCAGGCAAGTACGCAAACTTTGACTTAGCTGTGACTTTCAGGGACACAAATGGAGTAGGTGTCTCATTTTCAAGAGGAGGGTGACTAAAATAATCAAAACGTGCGCAGGGGCTTTGAGTCTCACCCCGGAGGTACCACACCAGGTGAGTGATCTGCTTTTGTTTCGGGGGCAGAACTGACACCTCCTGTTTGTAAAGCCCAGAGCACTTCTGGACAATTGTGCAAAGTGCATTTTCTATGTCTCAGCTTAGTTTGGAGACTTTTATTCCTCGGTCTCATAGCTTACTACAGCTGTAGCTGTGGAATAATTTCTAAACTGCTGCTTCTGGAGAGCAGGGCGAGGGATTAGGATGGACCAGGATGACTGCTGAGCAGCAGCAGAAAGTGGCAGCAGTGGCCTGGGTTTGAGAAGCAGAGGGGGCAGCTTCCTTATGCAAAGCAGCATGTGCCTCTTGGTTCGAGGTCTGAAAGGCAAGAAAGTTGTTTATCATGTTTATTCTGCCCTTTAGACACTTCTACTGCTCTGGTTGTTGTCACCAATTGTCTGCACTGTGAATGGCAGTTTTAAACAGCTGTGCAATTGCATTATATTGGTTAGGGGTACCTCTGCCACAGAGCCTCAGGACAACACATATGCTCCTATTAGTGTCAGGATCCTGCTCTGGCTCTTAATCATCAGGCTCTGCTGATTACAGAGGTCTCACAGCAACCTCTTAGTCATTTAAGTTTTTGTGTCACACTTTCCTATCTGGGTCTTTCTGCTTTTGTTGCAGGACCTACAGGACAGATGGAGGGTGCTTTGCTGCACCTGAAGTAAGAAAATGCCTCAGACTTGCCAAATGAGCAAAACCCAGTTAATTATTGCCAGGTAAGAAAAGGGAACAGTGTGGATGCAAGAGCAGACAGAGAACACCCTGCTGTGGCTTAGGGGTCTCAGCTGAAAGGAGCAAGGATGGGAGAGCAAGGCTGGCTTCAGCTGCCACCTGCAGCTGTGCAGGACTCCTGCAAAGGCTGCTGGGTGAGCTGAAGTTTCTGAATCACCATGTCCTCGCTCTGCCATCCTTCCATTGAATGTCTCTGGCTTCTAAAACTGCCATGGTTGCAGAATCCTGTGCGTGACCTCCTGTGATGTTCCAAATTTTGTACTATTTTGGGCAGACACACAACTCTGAACCTTTGCCCCTACCCACCCTACTGGTTTTGGTACGTACCTCTGACACACAGTTTAGCTCAGTTTTTCCACACAGCCTTAAAGCTGTCCAGAAGAAGAATATTATTTCCATGCTTGCTGGTTCTGTTGCCAGAGTCTGATCATCACAGTGTGAGAGCAGATGCCAGCACAAGTCATTTATCCAGCTGGGAGTGTGCAAGGTAAGGGGAAAAGTTGCAACCAGTGAGAACTCACCACTGCTTCAGGGAAAGAGGTGTTCTTACCAGTGAATAATGCAGCAGTCACTGACTGTCCTGTTTGGAAGAGAGTGCAATTCTGTGCCCTGAACTCCTTAGATTTACACATTAAGGCTATTTATATCTGCAGCTATCTGTGTTTTGGGCCACAAGGTCTTGAAGAGCTGTACTGAAGAGATGTTCTCTGATCTTTTTCAGGCCACTCCCATAAGAATAATATTCTATCCTTTATATAGCTTTAATTAAAGTATATAAATATATACTTTACCTTTTGAGTCCTAAAATGTGTTATCAGCTTTTAGCTATAAATAACCACAAGTGAATCAGCTGCTTTCTGCTTTTAATCCATAAAATGTCCAATTTTCACAAGCAGCAGCAGCACCAACAGCCTCTTCTGCCACTTTGGTGTCTCTTGAGCATTTCACACCCAAGTGCTGACTAAAGAAACACTCACATGTTATGAGCCAGTGTGCAGCAGCTCTGCTTCTGTACAGTAATGTTTTTGTAATCCTTTGACTTCTAGTTGTGGCTTACAATTTTCTTCTTAGTTTAGCAGCTTTTGAGCCAAGTTCCTGACTCTCAGAAGAGCTCAAACTTCTGTAACTCTTTTCCATCTAAATTTTGCCTTCCCCAGCTACCCTCCCCCAAACCTGTACAGACATTTAGTACATCAGTTGCAGAATCGTGGAGAAACAGATAATTGAATATTCACACATGCAGAAACAACCCAGGCAGAATGTGGAACAATGTGGAAACTAGCGCGAAAAGAGGCGGCATCTGTTTATTGAAAATTAAAATGTAGAATAAATTAAGAGGGCAAGGTTAAAACACTTCATCTGCAGGCAGAGTTTGTAGGGGAGGAAGACTGCAGGAAGTTTAGCACATAGACTGTGTATAAAGGACTTATGCAGTTCTATTTTTGCAAAATGAGGGGGCTTTTCCCCCCCCAAGGGCACGTTATAAAGGGATAAAGTGTCCACATAAAGAATGGTTTTCCAATAGAGATGATTATATATAGCAGTTTCACAGTAATGCCAGAATTAAAATGCTTAAAACATTAATGTTGCAATGCTTCAAGTACTGAAGAACAGAGTAAGTATTTTTAGCAATACCCTCAATTCATGTAAGCAAATGCTGTGCTAATTTTTCCAGCAGTGCCTATGCAGGTCATGCTGGGCCTTTCTAAAACAAATAATAAATTTAGCAAATTTGCATTTTTAATGCCTATTTTGGTGTCATTATGCAAGGAGAAGGGTAGAGCCAAGATAGTGTTTGATGGACTGACAAATGCAGTGAATTTGGCTGTAATGTGGAATTACTCTGCTGGCATTTCCAAAGGCCTGTTAAGATACCACATCTATGAATAGAGGATCTGAGATTTTACTTTTTTTTTGTTGTTCTGTACATACCTTCACACTTTGTACATTAAGCTTGCAAAAGGTTTACCACTTTAAAGCTGCTCAAGTAGACAAAAGCCATATCCTAGTCATTCATCATAAAACAAGCTTAATTATGCTAGGACATACTGACACTGCATCAGATTTTTAATCTTCAACATAATTTTATAACCATTGCTAACAGATGGGCTGATTACACTGAATTTGAGTTTTAAGTAATAGTTAAAAATTCTAAAATATGATTAAACTGGAAATACCCATTGCATACATAATTTTCAAAAAGCTTCTGAAAGAAGGAAAACCAAAGTGCAGTAAAACCTCTTTTTTGTTTTCTGAGGGAACTATATTGCATTTAAGTGCAGAGTTATCAAAGTTCCCTAGATGACCAAGCAGTTTATGCTATTGGCAGCTCCTCTTCTGTTCAATTACAACAGATAAGCCAGGACCTTATTATTTCCATAGGTCTGCTGCTCTATTCCAGCATAAAGGGTGTGAATTTTTCTATTTCAGAACCTCTTTTTTATCGAGACATGTACCCCCCCCCTTTTTTTAATTGCAAATTAAAGCAAAGAGTAATTTAAATTAGTATGTTTCTGCTCTTCAATAACAATAAAAAATGTAAAATTCTTATGAAACAGAGGGACAGCTTTGTGGGGCTAATGGAAGTCACATGTGAATTCTGAAGAGAAGGTGGTTTTTTTCATGTTATCTTGTTAAGGTTACTAAAGGACAGATAAGCCAAACTTCCCTCTGCTTGCCATTGTTCATCATGTGCTGGACATGCATTTCATAGCATAAAGATGATAATGGGTCAGAGGTGATTGGTATCCTGAATTCTAAAATAGGGAGATTGCAGAAAAATATTGCAGAAAAAAAGGGTGCTTAGTATATATACACACATATCACAAAAATGTGTGCTGTGATGGTTAAACCATGATGATGGCTCTGTTTCAGACAGGTCTCCCATCACCAGTATTAGCATTTCCCAAAGAAAGGACACTCTGGTCACAGACTTAGGGCAAGAAAAAGCATACTCAGGGCACCAGGCTTAGGGTAAGAAAAAGCATACTGAAATTAAAAATTTTGTTAAAACTCCACTGACAAACAGTGATTCTCTAGTTATGAGTCATTAATTAAGATGTCTGCTAGTTTTGGCTGACGTGGAGTTAATTTTCTTCACAGTGGCTGATATGAGGCTGTGTTTTGGATTTGTGTATTACCAACCTCTGAACACAGGGTTGATAATACGGAGATGTTTTTGTTATTGCTGAGCAGGGCTTACACAGAGCCAAGGCCTTTTCTGGCTTCTCGTACTGCCAGGCTGGGGAGGAGGCTGGGAGGAGACACAGCTGGGACAGGTGACCCCAGCTGACCAAAGGGACATTCCAGACCATGTGACATCATGCTCAATACATGAAGTGGGGGAAGAAGGAAGAGACATTTGGAGTGATGGCGTTCATCTTCCCATGTTCCATGCTACACTGTTACGTGCGATGGGGCTCTGCTCTCCTGGAGACAGCTGAACACCTGCCTGCCCTGGGGAAGCAGTGAACTCATTCCTTGCTTTGCTTTATTTGAATGCCATTCCTATTTATGGCTTTTGCCTTCCCCATTAAACTGTCTTTGACTCAACCAAGGAGTTTCCTACCTTTTACCCTTTCAATTCTCTCCCCGATTCCACTGAGTGAGCAGCTGTGTGGAGCTTGGCTGCTGGCTGGGGTTAAACCATCACAACATTCAAAATAGCTTAATACCACCAACTTTGCATTATATAGATGGGTTTGAATGATGAAATTTCTCTGAGTTAGGTACTTAACTCAGGATTTTCAGGACCTTTTCACCATCTGTTGCGGAATTTACAGCTGCAGGAAATGTCTGTCCATGCAAGCAGTGTTATTTTTAAACAAGGTACTGGGAGACACCCTTGCCATCCTATAACTAAAACACCCCTGCAATGAGTAGCAATCTTCAACTAGTGAGGCTGTTTAGAGCCTCATCTTACCTGACTTTGTCTTTCCAGGGATGGAGTGTCTACCAGCTCTCTGAGCAACCTGTCCCAGTGTTTCACCATCCTCATAATAAAAATATTCTTCCATATATATAGTCTGAATCTACCCTTTTTAAAACCAAGCCATTCAATGTAAAATAATATAGAAAGGTTTAATTTAAATAATGTTTATTGCCTTAAGCAGCCTCTATACAGACAGCATCTAATAAGACATATATAGTTTTTTAGCTCTCAGGTTTTTTCTATATTTTAGTTAAAATAAGCATTTTCTTTGTTCCTCCTAATTGGTTTTGGACTGCTGTTTTGGTGTATGCTTGGTAGGTCAGCAAAAACTAGCATTCTGCAAGTCTTCCTCTCATTAATATTATTGGAACTATCAGTCACATCTGCAAATGTTCATACCAAATAAACAGACCAAATCAGATCACCCATTTGGCAGTGGTTTATGACTGTGATGCAAAATGCCTTATTTCTCTTCGCATTAACTTTGTGACAAAGAAGAATGATAATTTCCAAACTGTTTAAATTAGTTTCTCATGCACCAGGAGCTGCTATGCATTTACATAAAGTCCTGTTGCTTTTTCAGAAACTTCCAACCACTACAGATAGTATTAAATATGTCTTTAATAACCTACTAAACACATCATTAAGTGCTTTGTTGTACTATCTCTTCTATCCTTTAAAATCACAGTTTTTACTTTCAGGAAGTAATACTACAGTCAGACATCTGTTCTGGGATCTACTGTGTCGTAGGACTCAATTTCAAAGGCATCTCAATTTCTCTTGGAGAGGGGAGTTTTTAATTTTTTAAAAAAAGCTTTTCAGAAGCAGAATCCTCCTGGGATGAATAAAACTCCCAGGTACATAAGCTTACAAGAAGCTACAATGCAAGTTCAATAAGTCACTTTCATAATGAAAAGAACCTCCATGTTCTGCACTAATAAGTAGCCTAAAGAGGCTTTTAGTTACTGCATTATCTGAAGTACCGATAGCCGATTTAGGCAAGAAGATTATCTAGTTCGACTTGATAAGATTACTGTAATGAAAGGGAAGCTGCTCTGAACAAGATTTTAGGGATTTCTGTGGAGCTGTAAGACATAAAAATAATTTTTCCTTTCTGTTAACATTGTAAAATTAAAATGTGAAGAACTTTAAAAGTAAGAGCCTCCTCACCAGTGTTCCATTAATGGCAAACCCACTCCAAAGTCCAGTAAGTAGTTTCAGAAATTTTCAGAAAGCTTCAGATTATTGAGGGAAGTGATAAGTGTGGATACCACAGCCATTAATGGAAGTTTCCTGAATACTTCAGGAAAAAAAAAAAAGTAGAAAAAGTTACAGAGCTAGATCCATTCTGGAAAGACCCATAACACAGCAAAATATTTGAAAGATCCAACTTTCCCAGCAAACAGGAATAAATTATTAGCCTATCATCAAATGATGAGTATTTTAATTAGAAGTCTGTCCTTCTTTTTCCCTCCCAACTTTCACACCTAGTCTAAGTGGATAACTAATAATGTCATGACTAATTAAAAGACCATTGGGACCCCTGGAAATTATAGGTCAATTTTAAGAACATAGCATTGAAAAGAAAAGAATCTGAACCTGCCTTTTCTTATATTATCTACAAAGAAAATGGAGACGTTTTGCAATGGAATATGAAATACTGAAATGTTTTAATACAGGTGGAAGTTAAAGACAGCTATATACATTCTGTGCAACATAAACATTAAAAAAATTGCTCTCTCTTAATACAAGCTTTATCACACTGGCACAACTCCTGGTGAATGCACTGCATTCAACAAGTTGAGTACTAGAGAGTGCACGTTTTTCCCATTCTACTAAAATAATAAATTAGAAATTACAAAATTATGGTTTTCTTAAGAACAGACTGAATAAGATTTTCAAAAGTACACTTTTAAGAGGAACAGGTCTCATTCAATGTGAACTAAGTTGTGAAATTCTTTGAAATCCTATCCTGTATATTGCAATATAGGCTCTGCTCATACAGATATTTGAATCTGTAATAAATTAGCTTTCAGTTCTTCTATTGCTATTCATCAGGATATTGAGTCAATCTTAAAATGCATGACAATAATAAAATACCAAATTTTTTTTTTTTTAAATTAATACATAAATTGGGGGAAAACACAACCACAAAAATTGATACATGTATTTCCATTGTAAAGATAAAGAACTTGTCTAGTGTGTCGTAGTCTGTAGTTTCAGGTACCAACAATATCATAGCGTCCAAGAGGAAAGGGTTAATCACCAGCACACTACTGAGCTGTCTCATTTTCCAGTTTTTGTATCTCATTTTGTCCAGCCTCTGCAAGGTGAGATAAGAGTCTCTTATAGGCTTCTCTGTTGGGGGAAAAAAAACAAAACATGTAACGTGTTACTTTAACAATCTCACACATCCTAGGAGTAAAAATGCGCAATTCCCAAACACATTGTTCAGATATTGGGATATTAAAACATCTTAACTTCCCCCCACCTATTCAACTGCTTTGTTTGCTGTGACTCTCTAGCATGGCCAGATCAGAGGAAGAATAAGGACTGCACTGTTTATGGCTAGAAGTGTAGTGGAGCTGCTTAGAAGCCTACTTGTTTAGTAAACTGCTGTGAAATACAAGTTCCTTATTTAAAAATGTGGAGTTTCCAAGGCCTAGATGATATTAGCATTCAGACTTGATGATGTTTGCTCTCTCATTTCTGCCTAAGCAATCCCTGTGACTCTCACCACAGCACAGTGATGTGAGCCCCTCACACTTGGATGCAGCCCAGCACTGACCCAGATTTAGACCACCATCCTCAACCAAGGACAATGACTGTTTTAAAATAAAGCTGGAATTCAGAAGGGAACTGTCACTCAAGTGGATTTTCCAGAAGAATGCATATGTGTTGATGAGACTTTTCACCTTAAGTTCATTCTAATACTCTCCAACCCAGACAATGTAATTATTGTTAAACTACTGCCTCTGACATTTAGGTCTTTTCTAATTATCTATTTTTGTCAAGAAATATTAACTTAAGCAAACAAAACTGCAGTTTTCACACTAGTTCCTTGCAATTACAGCACTGGACATCACCACTATAAGCATTTAATGCAACTTCTGAACCTTTCTTCTTTTATAGATATGGATTTGCACTTTAATGTCTACAGTAACTGCACTGAATATGTTAATGTCATGCTGTTTAGAGTCTGGGGCTGAAGAGAGAAAATCAGGTGTTCTTGAAGAGGGAAAATTAGTGTTCTTACAATAAAATGCTCATGGATTACCTCAGGCTGCTCAGTAATGGAGCACATTCTAAATACAAATTACTAATAGAAAATATCGACAACAGATTAGATAACGTATATGGTTTAAGTGATGTGAAATAAAGGAAATGTAGCTCTTCAGTAATCTCCAAGCATGTATTTCAGGAAGCTCAAAGAACCTGCATGCTTTCAGCATTTTGTAGATAATGGGATGAATGTTACCATATTAACAGTATTTAACAAAAGAAAAACAAACAAAAATTTTAGCTATGAAACACATGATCAAAGGATGAAAAGCAGGTTGTGTGGAAATCCTGCATATAACAGTACATCAGGCTGACCCTGGGCAAATTCTCTTAAATAAAAGCAAATGCAGTTGTTGGTAGTGGATAGTAAATAGTGAATAATATAATTACAAATTAATTAAATACAATTTTCATTAAATGGAAGATGAATACCCTGTGAGTACCCTTCAGTGTCTCACGACACTTGTTCTTGCACAACTCTGTTTTTTGGACTTCTTATAGCCCAGGCCCTGCTGGCACACACCTCAGAACTTCCCCAGTGTGAGGCATGAGTGGATCCTCCCCTTTGAGCAGTCCCAGGATGTGCAGCAATGGCACAAACGCTGGGGCCAGTTCCTTGCCCAGATCACAGGAGAGTCATGGGCAGCCTCCCTGTGAGCAGCACTAACAGGAGGAGCCCTTTTGGCTCAGGTGCCACATGAGGCAGAGCTTCCTGGAGTTTTGTAATGAAAGGTTACAAAACTGAAAGGTCAGTGCTGAATCTGCACCCACAGACACCACCATCCTTGCAAAACTGCTCCCCTCCTGTGCCATTTTCTCCTAATGCCACATGGATTCACTTGTCAAATGTTTCTGTCCTAAGTTCTTAGAGGGACAAACGGAGGAAGTCTGAGCCTGCTGTGCCTATTGAAGCCAGCCTTTCCTGGACAACCACAACTCTTCTAAGTTTAGATTATGGGAGAGCTCTTGATATTAAGTGGGGTGTATTTATTTTCCAAGCATCTCAGACCACACCTGATTACAATATAATTTCACATATGACCCATGAAGTCCTCTGAAACAGGGACTAACAGGACAATTCTTTGGGTAACGAATTGTTAATTCTGTTTTGCAACATACAGTGCAGAGACTACCTGACTTCACATAAATTCTACTCTGGTCTGTGGACCCTAGTATCAAAACATCTCTGGAAATATTTAGCAAATATAGATGGCTTAAAACCATGAAAGGCTTGAGTTAAGGGAGATTTCTGGCTGAAAACACTTAAAAATCACTCATTAAATCACTCATTTTTGAGTGTCTGTGCTGCTGTCTTAACAACTGCTTTCTTTCAACAGAACAAACCTCAACTATTCATTGTCAAAAAATAATATTAAATGGAAATCAAACCTCTGTGCAGCATTTCTTCCAAGGCCTTGTTTGTGCTCGGAATCCTTCAGAGACTGCGTGATTGTGGGAATCAGGCTGCTAACTAAAGTCTGATCCAAGACTGCCACTGTTTCCAGTATGCTGAAAACCCGGTGATCATAGACAGCAGTGTAGTCCTGGATAAACTGCCTGAGGGGGATAAAGGGGCATTTAATGCAAGGTCAAAACTAGATGCAGAGAACATGCCAACAACAACTGAAGAGTCTAATCAGAACAAGCATCTGGCTGCATAGCAATTTTCATATTGTTACACTGGAATACTCTACCTGGAATACTTTCTCTAAACATAGCCATAGTTTTGAAGCCTAATGCTAAAAAATCCACACATTTATTTTCAAGTAATTGGGCAGATTCTGCTGCTGTTTCACCAGGACTGCCTTGTTCCACAGCACTTTACTTCATAATGTGTGTGAATGCAAAACTAAACCATATATTTCTTATTTAACAAATAATAATTGTAATTAAAACACCAACAAAAGAAGAGTTTTAGATTCAGATTTGCAGAAACAATGTTGGCCTTTCTTATAAAGCTCCCAGGGATCTTAAATAGGGCAGACCCTTAAATGGAAGCACATCCATTTGCCATACTGAGGATCTGAGGACTTTAAGGCTCACAGATTACATTCAAGTCAAAATTAGCACCCTAGGGAAAGTTAGCACCCATGAAAGTGATGTATCACATACAGACTGGCATTCCCACAAACACCCATTCTTGTTTCAGTGAGTTCCTCTTGAGGCTTACACCTAGACCTAGCCCAATACAGCAGCCGTGCTTAAGGGTTGCAGAATGTCTGAGTGCGAGGTCACGCAGCTCTTCTACTGTACCCATGTGAGATACAGGATTCATTTTGCACAGCTATGAAATAAGGATAATTTACATTATAATAATCTATTATTGTCACAAAATCAAATAAAAAAAAGCTAAGCTTGTTATATGAAGATTAGCTGCATTTCAAATTAGGCACACACATCTTTCACAGCACCATCAGCATTCCTGAGGAGTTTTTCCCATTGTAGGAGCCACACACCTCCCTACTATATGCCCTAAACAGTACCCCATCTGTGAGGAAGCAGGTATGCCTCTCACTTCTCTTTTTCTGCTCTGGCTGTTTGGCAAAGCTGAGTTCAAATCCATTGCCAAAAGTACCATTACTAAAATACCATAAACACGCAACAATGCAGCATGTTAGGATAATTAGTTATTTGAAGAAAACATGTTTGCTGTCAATTGGCTTGCAGCAGCTTTGCTGCCAGTTGGCATATTTTCTAGTTACCTAAATACAGAAGTCAGCTGGGTGGCATGTTCTCCTCCTGACCCTGCTTGGCAGCCTTCTACCATGTACTGTACAATGTCTGTAGATATTTTTTTAACTGCAAAAGAAAAATCACAAGATTCACAAAGAGCTCTTGAACTGACCATCTGGAGAATGTCTTTCATGAACACAAAAATTTTTAAATGAGAAAAAAAGGTTTCATCTTTCTTTGATGCAAGTGAAATGATTGTGAGAGCACTTAGTTAGATTGGCTGTTAAAAACAGAATGAGTCACGGGTTTATGCAAAAGTCTTATTTTCACCACCATTATCCTTTAAACAGATTTTTAAATACACTATGGTCTTTTTAAGTTAAAGCCAAGAGATATACATTTAGAGGAAATAGAGGTTTTATTTAAATGTAAGTTCTGTTTATATTCTTTAAGCATTGCTATTTGATTCAAGAGAAAGGTACTCACAGCATTTATATCCTGCTCAAAGTTACGTGGATCTACTCTGTACTTTCAGTGGTGGAGACTGTTCTGAAATGCACCCTCTTTTTTTAAGGGGAAAAAACCCTAAAAAAATCCAACAACCTCCCCCACTATTTTCCCATTAATTGTTTCCAAATAAATACCCAAGTTGCAAGATACAGCTCTTCCTTTATAAAGGTGGAACTAGGCTGCAAGGACTTTTCTAGAAGGGTGTGGCAGAGCCCTGTCCAGGCAGGCAGGGGGCTGGTGGCTACAGCAGCACAGGACCTCCAGCTCATTCCCCAGCACATTGCAAGGTGGGTACTCAGCTTTTAGCAGATATGGCTGTGATGGCAAAAGGGGGAAGAAAATTGGTGATGACTGAGCCAATTTTCTAGGCACATTTTGTTCCTGAAACTATTATAGACCAGAATCAAGCAGTACTTTATTAGAGAAAATTCCCAGGAGAAGTCAGAGGTGAATCCAAATTTTGCTTAATGCCTCTCTAGCAGCAAGAAATGGAAATTTTGAGTTCAGGTACATTCATTATACAATGGTGGGGTGAAAAGAGTGCTTCATTCTTTAGGTAGCTAAAAATAAAGATGTTCTTGCTACAAAACAAAGCATTCTAAAAGAAGAAAGAAGACTCAAAGATACCTTCAGAGAGCAACATGCTACTTTTAATCCATTTATAATGCCTCTATGGGGAGAACATACACTAGTCTTATTTGGTCTCAAAACTTTAGGTGGAGGAAAAGTTCCACAATTGCTAATGGAGGAGGTTATATGGGAAGGATGGGGAAAAAGGAAATGCCTTCAGATTCCTGAGAAGCTGATTAGTTCATTAGAGAGTTAAATGAGGTAGGACTTCTCTGCCTGAGAGACAGAAGTCCCAGACCAGTTAATGAAAAAAAAAGCCTCAACCAGTTTAGCTGGTCAGATTGTTTTATTCACCTCATCTGAGAGTCTTAAATACTGGGATGAAAGATGCTCAGCAGTACAGAAATCTTGCAAGTGTGGAGAGATGTACTTAAAGCAAACAAACAGCTCACCTTGCAGCTCATTAACCAGTACCAAGCATTTCAACACGGCTGGGAGAACCAAGTCGATGTCACACAGTTCAGTCCTCTGGGTTCTCTGAAGTACTTCAAGAATGAAAGCAAGAACGGAGGCCAAGCGAGGAGGTGGAGCATGCCCTTTGAACTGCAGGTAGTTTTCCCTGGGAAGACAAAGCAAGCCAGAACAAAGTCTATGATTTGGGGTTTTTTTCCATGCAATGCAAGCACCATATACCTTAAAATAACTGTGATATTTCAACAGGAGGCCTATTACACAGATTTCTATCTTTATCTAGGCTCAAATAATGGCTTCTATTTCTCTTAGTCGTAGCAATGACTCCCAGTTTGTCAGAGGAGAGTCATATCTTCTGACTCTTCTATTCAGAGAGGAGTGAGAAATAAGAGCCATCATAATTACAGTTCAAAACCCAAGTGTGACTATTAAAAGCTAAATACAAAGGTAGCTTCATAATATAATTGAATTCACGAAGGAATCAAGATTCTAGAATCCTAAACCAACATGCCTAATACAGCTGTTATTTAATTACATTATTTAGCTTTATGTTCTTTTGCAAACTCACAATCATACTTGTGGTAATACCTCTGCTGTTACACTCGTACTGTTACTTGATTTTTGTCAACAATATTTTGTAACAGGACAGTCAATGACTGATTTTGTTCCGTCAAATTAACACAAACATCTCTAATATAAAATCTGGCACAAGGATAAAAGGTGACCTGTCAATCTGCAACAAGAGCAAATTTTAACATCACACACTGAGTGTTCCAATTTTAACACCTTGATTTGTTCATTTTCCTCAAAAGAATACAAGAATATGAACTACTGTTGGTTTGGCACCACAAATTAATGGAATCTGAATACAGTAAGTTTCACAGGTGAAAGAGAACACAGCATTTATTCATCAGTCAGCAAGAACACTCCCAGAACCTTCAAAAAAACCTTTTAAGATATTTAACATTAGGTACTGTTATCTACTCAAGCAAGGCACATATGTTGACTGAGTAATGCATCAATTAAAAGCCAGCATCCTTATTAAAAACTCGGTAAAGGGTGCTTCTACAACTTTCAAATGAAATGTGACTTTCAGAGCTCTGCATACTTCATTGCACCGCTTCAGAGCACTGGTGTGACTTGGCAAATGAAAGCTGTGACACCCCCAGTTCTTGTATCATGTGGTCTTACTTTAATATTAGCAACTCTGAAATCTTCTGTCTCATTAATTACTCTGAAAATTTCCCACAATTTTTTTTCTGTGTTTCTCCACTACAACAGCTCTCTGACCCGGATAATACAATCCTGATGGCGTGGTTCCCTTTCCTCTCTGCAGCAGCAATACATCCCTGCGTTCATACGGCAAAGTGGCGAACAAACGGCGCCTATTTGCGTACAGACCCTGTGACCGCCTCATGACCACCCAGCAGTTTGCAAACCAGAGTGCTGCTCAGTTCTAACATAATCTTCCCAGATCACTAAGGAATGTTTCACATCTTAAAAATCACCAAGTGCCATTACAGCTTCAGAACTTTCCACCCTCAATCCCCATCTTCACACATGCATGCACACATTCAATAATAACTTTAATAAGATGACGAAGTTTAGATATCCAAAAACATGTCAGAACTAAGATTGTGAAATCTTTATTGACTCCCTTAATATGTGATAATAGAGGCTTTCCTTACAGGATTGCCTATCATATTTACCCAAGATCAGCACTGACATTCTTTTTCTGATCAACATGTATACCCACTCTTTAACAAATAAAGAACCAATTACTGTGGATATAAGCCTGTATTTGAGGGGGTTTAAATCCTTTCCCAATATGGACAAAAAGTACAGGTTGTTCACTATTCTGCAGTATGTAAAACCAAGTGTCAGCCTCTCAGCAGCAGGAACAAAGATTCGTAGCTGCTGTTGACGCCGTGGGAGTGGTGACAGCGCAGTGAACAAATACTGTCTCCCTGCCTCTCTGTCTTCCTCTTCCTACACCTGCAGTTTTCCAAGTCCCCTGGGCAGCTGGCACACCTGTGTATGCCCTGACACTTAGAGAGCAACAAAGCCCCACACGCCTAGGTGACTCTGGTAGCTCCAAGCACTACAACTCTGTGCCCCTAAATACAGCCTGAGACACACACGTGATGATGTCTATTGGAGCACAATTTTTCTAGAAAATTACTTGCTTTTCATGTGACCTCCTGCAATATTTTTTCTTGTGGCCCAGGACCTTTATCCTTAATTACTCTCTCACAAATCTTTCCAACTGCACTCTCCTGATATATAAACACTGTCCTTCCTTTGCTCCCTGCCCAGCAACTCCCAGGCTCTTCCAAGAGCCACACCGTCAGCTGAGAGGAAAGCAGAGGCCTGAGCTCATGAGCTATTTGTGAAATCTGAATCTGAAACCTGAGTAAATGATGTTTTATATCCCACTGGTCCTTACCTTATGACATGCAAAGTGGTCCTCCGGAGACGGAGCAGCTGTGGGGCTGTGATGGAGCTGCCTAAGGCAGTGAGCAGAGGATGCTGTCCGGCACCGGGCGCAGTCGGGGAGGAAGGGAGGAATCGTCCAAAATAATGTCGAATAATGCTCCCAAGGAGTTGATTTAAATAGGCACCCTGTGTTTGGGACTGACAACATATGAAGGACAGGCCCTGTAAAAGAAAATTTTAGAAAGTGAGGAATTGAATAAATTTTTACCAATACAGTTGAATAGATCTTTAACAACTGTAGGCTAAACGCCCACTACATGCTGTGTAAACTACTCTGTCTAAACAGAGTAACTATGCCTGACAAATAAGCATCACTGATTTGCTGCAGATATGATGATCTGCAAATGAAAACAGAGGCAGGCAAGGCTTGCAAAGGAGAGGAAAATCTTTCACTAGACAAATATATTGGAAGATAAGCTTTGGGACATGCAAGCTCCCCTTCAAATTCAAAACAAAACCATGGTATTTTAGACCTGAGAAATCTTCTGCACACAAAAGCTTTCTGTTTTCAGTCCCGTACATGGTCTAACAAAGTATGTTAATCAGGTAAGATTTAAGATGGGACAGAAAGACTAAATACTTCATCTGCTTGTAAAGGACCGTGTGAAATTTTTGTATAAATGATATAGCAGAAAAATGAGCACTTAGAATTGAGCTTCAACGAAAAAAGATTTGCTCATAGTATGAACAAATTAGGGTAAATTAGGCACCATTTATAAGGGATTTAGAGGAGGTTTTAAACTGTTTAAGATAAGGCTAAAACTGCTGTGATTTATCCAATATAAGCTATATTGATCCAGAGAAAAATCTATAATGAAAGCACTTGCCCAGAAAGTGCTTATCTGAACTCTACCTGTAGTTATACAACATATATATGGTCCATCTCTGAAAAAAAGAGTAGTATTGTTACTGGAATGGGTTCCCATAAGAGGAAGTTAAGATCTTGTTTCCTTCCCTCTTTGATTACTGAGAGCAAGAAGAACAAATCACTAAGAAAAAAATAAAAAGGTCCTGTGATCTCCTATCTCAAGGGTCACAGTCAGCAGCACAAACAGAAGCCTCTTGAGAACTCAGTTTTCACAATAGTTTTGTCCAACAAGAATAATGGTGTAAAACAAGGTCAAGCACAGAGCTCCCTAGACAGCAATTTCAACAGTACTTCAAACTTCCATTAGCATTGCAATCCAGACTCGTTTTGGTAGGAGGAGTATCTGTCTGAATATTTATGGTTGCTGAGGTAAACTAATGCCCCTAATATAGGCATGAACAGATCAAGTCAAGCTGCTTTTGTTCCCCAGCTATGGAAAAAGTGTATTTCTGTTGCTTTTTGTATAGAAGTCCCTCCCCAAAAAACATTTTTATCTATACCTGTCTGAATGAACATGACAGAACATTCAGGAAAAAAGGAAGCAGGCTGAGGCGTAGCTGAGGGTCTTGAAATGGTGAGTTCCATAATACTTTTGGTTCCACAGTAAAAAAATACAGGAAACATGAGATTTCAAGAAATGAGGTGCCTGAAGACTTGCTGTTAGTGGCTTTCTTGAAGGCAGATTTGGGTTAAGGGTTTCACCTCACATACTTCTAGGGCTCCTTGATAATTCTGGCAAGTCTCAATGACAAAAACCACACTTTCTGAACTGAGTAAAACTTCAGATTTTCTCCTCCTTTTGTGCACATAGAGTAAATTATTGTAGGAAAAAGCTGCTGCTGTATCGGAATTCTTAAAAAAGAAGTCTGCTACTTCTTGGCAAGTAGCAGACTCAGAGGCTGTTAGAGATGACAGACTACTTAGTGTGTAAACTTAAGTGTTTGATGTTTTCAGTAAGATATTGCAGCAGGCATAAAGAAGAGTTGCCTGTGCTTTCTGTAGTAAAGCTCATACAAAAAGACAGAATGTATTCCATAATCCAAATATCAGAACTGGCACTCTTAAGACTCTAGACTGTTTTAACACTAAAAGAACCCAGACATCTATGACAAAGTGTATTAACTTATCTGATAAAAGGGACACAAAGAACATCACAATCTTACAGAGGATACCTGCAGGAATACATGAAGAATGCAACACCTCTGAAGAACTAACAATGACAGTAGTTAAAATGAGACAGTTCTTCAAACTGAGGATCAACAAATGATACACAGTATCAAGAAAAGAAGACATCAGTTACTAACTAGTAAGAGTTACTGTTTTTAAGAATGATCCTAGAGTTATTAAATGGCTGCAATAAAAAGCAAAGAATATTAGAAGTTAGATATCTGAAGGAATGCTGACTAATTTTTTCAGGTCTAATAATTTCATTTGAAAGTGAACCAACAAACCTAGCCTGATCCTTCATAAAAGTGTTTTCATTTTTTGGGTTGAAATAAATTGATTTGGAAACTGCATTCCAAAAAATTAGAAAAGAACTTGGATTTCTCTCTTGGACAAAAAGGCCTACTGACTTCAGGTCAACACTGTGTCCTTTATTTTGGACTCCTCCATTTCCTTACAAAGTGCAGAGAGCAACAGACCTGCACAAGGTCTGACAACACCACATCCCAAGTGGCACAAAGCATAAGTCACCAACACTGCACAGTAGCTGCAAATCTCTAGCTACAATGGCAAAACATCCTAGGCAGTGCTGGCCAAGGATGTGATTGCAAGGTAATCACACAGAAATTTCTTCTTTTAAATCCCACCAGTAATTAAGAGAGATGAAGGAAGCTACCATTCAAATGAGAGAAAAAAGAAACACACGTGCAACTGGACCAGAGATTTGAAATCAATCACATCAGACCCCCAGGACAATCCCTACAAAGCAGATGGACTTTAAAGGGTTGATAGAGTTGCATTTTTTTCCTTCACTATGTTCTTTAGCCATCTTCTGAGGTTAAGATTAAAAAAAGGACATTTTAAGGGGAGCAGAGAACCATGACATCATCTGCTCTTCATTTTAGCAGAAAGACAACTGATTCCTGTGTGTGTTCACTGCAGGAACCTTTTTGTGGCCAGAGCTGCCTCTTCTGATTTATCTGTATATCTCTAAATCACCTGTGGAGAGCAAAGAACCGATTAGTGTGGATTACTGGAACTATTCACTGCAGAAATGCCAAGGTACCTAATGATGACTTACACCGTAAGTCCCGCTGTTGGAATAAATCTGCTGTCCACCAATTAATGTTGTACAATTCCTATTAAATACATACTATAATTTACAAAATGTATTAGTAAGCTTGCTCAAATATCGGACCACAGATGTGGCTCATGGGAGGGCTTTTGAGGTCTGATCTCTGACAAATGCTGAGCCTACACAGAGCCATTAAAGTCACTGGGAAGTGTATGTGCCAAGCACTACTCAGAATGAAGCTCTTTTGCCATTCTCAGTATTTAGATAGAAAACAACAAATCTTCTGTATTTGGACAGAATTAACACTGATAAATCAAGCAGGGTATCTTACCTTCCCTGTCATTATGTATACAGTGCTTATTCCATGCATCCACACTGCATTCTGCAAGATACATTTAAACTAGTATTTCTTCTCCAAAACAAGTTTCTTACACTGCTTCAGTTCTCTCCCATATTACTGGTAAATATGTACTAAAATTCCTCCAAATGATTCTCCAAAAAATCCATCAAGAGCAATACTGGTCTGAAACTTCCTAGGGTAGATTTTAGCAATCCACTGCCACACAAATCAGCTCAACTTCTTTTTGCAGTAGTGAAATACCTATAATTAAATTTAACATACCTCATTATCTCATAATTAGGAACAGTCCCATACAATTGTAAAATGGCTGTTCATTCACATTCTTCATGCTTTACTTTCCAAAGTCAGTCAGTCATTCAAACAATTCTGAGGGCAATTTTTATATTATGTCTCAATAAAAATCTTTCTTAGGTCATCAAATATTATCAAAACAGATGTGCAGTGAAAGAAATAGTACCCAGACAGTAACCCTTTAGGTAAGATTAAAAAAACCCAAAAAATTAGTTTAAAAGTTGCTAGAGCTAAGCTATTTTGACAATGCAGCATCAGTGACTGAGTTTGAAAAAAACTTCTTGATAAGCTCCCCGTACAGCAGAGACCAGACCAGCTGCCCAAAAACTGTCAAAAGGCAGGGGTATAGCCCAAAGTTCTATATAAGCACAAACATAACGAGTAAACACAGTCAGTCTGAACTGAGGACAGAGAAATGCAACATCCAGTCTTAATTAGTGCCTTTGACAATTATGTGTGCTTGTGTAAAATTAAACAAATAAATCTGTAGGTTTGGGGTGGTGAAGGATGGTGAAATACAGTCATTGGTTCTGATGAATTGTGTAGTAATAAACTATATTGTGTAGAGAGGAGGAGCTTCATATGTTGTCCTAAAAGATGAAAATATTCAGGAATTCTACAGGATTTCATAAAATTGCTGCATTAGGGTGGATATTTAAAACAAACTGCTACTAGGACTGACTTCAAACCCCTTTAAAACCCACAAAAAGGATCAAGTAAACCACATTAAGATTAGCTGTTAAAAACTCTGGAATGAGGGAAGTTTTTTCAGGTCATTGCTAGCAAAACTAAAATGTTTTCTGAGGTCTGAAGCAGTTTTTTTGAGCAAAGCAGGAGAAGCTCACACTCTAGGAACTGAAGAAGAAAAAAAGATGGAGACTTTTCAGAAGACTAAAGAAAAAAATTAAAAAAAGGAAAGGCTGCTGAGCAGAAATTCCACTCAAGGGCTTTTATACTTTGACTATGAATAAAAAACCCGCATGTATAAGAGGATGCTTTGCATGGTCTCCAAATTCCTATTTCTTTATTTTCATGTAACTGCCAAAGGATTAAGTTGTAAGCTGGAGTATTAACAGGGACAGATCTACAGAATAATGCTTGTCTAACATTAGGGTGAATTAAGGCTCCTGCACTGAAATACCAGTGCTGTACCTCCACATATGAGCACCAGGCACAGGGCAGCTACCCAAGAGGGGCCTCATCACACCTTTCACCTGCAGTTTAGGTTAGTCAAGGTGAGGTTATTCCCAAAGAATTCTGTTTCTCCATCTTCCCTCCCACATATACTGTATTATCATTTTTCTGATACATCTATTTGGGGTTTTGGGTTTTGTTTGTTTTGTGAGGCTAGTTACTATTTGATTTAAGTCACAAATTGCTATTCACAGAATCATTAAAGCAAATTAAATGGGAATGTTTATGGTGCTGAAAGGGAATGAATGTAGCCTTAAACTAACTGTGAGATAATAACCTGAGATGCCAGAGAGTGCCTAGAATCCATTCAATCTCAAATGATCTCAGAAGAGTTTTTTGGTCGTTTTTAAACTGATCTTGAAATATTTTTGTTTTGAGTTGATTCTAAATTGGAATTTTTCCACTTTTCCACATAAAAGAGAAGGAAGCATTTTTGAATAAAGGAAACATTTTGAAACACCTAAAAATATTGGAAACTTGTGAATACAAACTATTAATAAAATACAAAAGTCTCATATTGAAACAGGACTAATAACTCAAGAATTCTCCTCTTTTCTCCCCCAAAAGTGTTTATCAAATTAAAGAACTAATTGTTTTCTAGAAGCAGTGTTTGTCTAAAATAAAATATTTGATCAAAAAGATCATCTAGCATAGCTGGAAAGCACATGGACAATGCAGCAAACTGATGAAGAGTACAAAAGTGAGGTCTGGAAGTCAGAATCTGGCAAATAAAACAAGAAACAAGGGTACACAGCACTGAAAACTTCAAAACCAACTCAAGCAGTTTCATCTGAAGACTACATCTGTCTGTGCAGGCTCCAGAGAAACTGGCTCTACAACTGAAATACCAAATTAGCAAACAGACACACACACTCTGTGCTAATACCATTGTCCAGATGGCCCTACATGTACACAGCTTCTGAAAATACCTACAGAGCAATAAAGCAAAACATACTGTGCAGAGCATTACATAACCATATTCACTTCCATATGACATGCCTTCGATCACAATGAACTGCTTTTGAAACTGACAAATTCAAGTGATGTTTACAATGTCACCACTGCACTGTTTCACAATATAATCCTGCAAAGCAGTGAGTTAAGACTGCAATCAGAATGAAGACTAAGAGAGAAGGGAAAGTGGCAAGCAAAAAAGACACAAAGATTTACAAGGAGAACATGTTGACTTATTTATTTTCAAAATATAGTCTTTTCTCTTTCTCACCAGCAGAACTTAGTCTCTTTCTACAGCATCAACAAGCCTTACAGAGTTTCAAGAGTGACAGGGTAACTGAGGGAAGAGTAGGAGGAATAATGGGGAAGAAGGCTTTAGTCATATAATCATAAGCAAAAGGAACCTGATTTAGCAAAACATGTTCTCCAAGTATTAAGACAAACCAGTGGCATAATACACCAAGGATTTTCTTTTGTTCCTAAGATCAACAAAAAAAGGGTATCTCATCTGTAACTATCTACAGTTAGCCAAGTCAAGGATGATTTAAAATATTTGTTTGCTCTGTCACCTTACCAATTTTCTCACTACTTATTATGATTACTTGATGCACTGTTTGAGAAATCGGTCACATTGGAGACCAGTGTAACCAGCAGGTTAGCTAAAGGTTTTCCATATGCAGTGATGTGAGCAGAAGCTCTGGAGTGTACCACAGCATAGCTCCCTGCAATGAGGAAAGCCAAAGGGGTGGCAATTTTCCTTCCACTTCTATAAGAAAAAAATACTTCTCTTACTGCTTCGGTAAATTCAGTCAATGCTTGCTCTGACTAGGGAAAAAGAAAACATCCTCTGCAATATTAATTTTTTCCTGAAGATTCATTTGTGTGCTGATAATAGAGCTGAGATATTTACCTGGAGATAAAGAGGCAGGCTTTCCTGAATGGCAGACAGCAAAGCCACAGGCAGCTCCTTGTCCTGCTGGAGCACAGAGTGTGGCAGCAGTAAACAATCCACAATGCGAAACAAGAGTTGCTGTGCCTTGGAAGTAGCTAGTATCGGTGCACAGAACTTTACCAGACATCCTGTTGAAAAAAATTTAAAAAATCCCAAACCAATTTACAGTTAGGAAAACAATTAAGAAAGCTTAGAGAAGCAATTATGTTAAATTAGATAATCTGAGAGTAGCAAAAGCAACTGAATTGTCTCACTCCTATGTACTGATTCCATGGCATCCCGTTAAAAAATCCCAGTCAAAACAACTCAAAAGTCTATTTACAGTTCATCAAAATAAAATACTAGATTGATTCAACCCATTACAGTTAAAAGTTTTTAGGCAAGTGAAGATGCTTTAGGAAAAGTGCACTAATGCTAAAGAAAGAATGAGTCTCTTAGATCCCTGCAGAAAGCTTAACTAAACTTGATCAATAACCCTACTGCAATCAGCACACATGCACTTAAAACATTTACCTTGCTATGTGCATTCATCCCTTTTGCAGAGAAATGCTGCCTTTGCCTTCCCTTCACATTTGTCTAACACCACTGTGGCAACACCACATCAGCAACTACTCACACAGACATTTAATGTTAGCAAAACATTAAATATCCTTCAAATTGCATTTAATTTCAGCAGATTAAGAAGAACTAGGGGCAGCCAACTCCATCAAACCAGCACAGTCTTGCCAGGTCTTTGTGGGCTCTCAGTTCAAAAACCGAGAGCCTCAGGAACATCTTTCCTGTTTTCAGCACAATAATGTATCACTTGCTCAGCTTTGAGCCAGTTTTAAGATTGTTCTTTTGACTTTCAAAAAAAAAAGTAAAAAGGTGTTGATGTGTAAATATCCCAGCTTTGAGAAACATCTTCATTGCAGGCGAAGTGTAATTTTTCTTGAAAAACTGACTCCATACTCAGAAGTGTTAATACTCAAAACACACATTAAAGAAAACAAGATTCTTATGTACACATTTTCAACTTCACATTTTATCAGAGGCAACAAAAACTTTGCTGGGTTGAAAATACAGGAATATCCCAAGGAAACATGTTCAAGACTTTGAAAATAATGGAAAATCAAAAGTAGGCTGTTACAAGATATTATTAATCTATAAAAGTCATTCATTATCATCTCTAAAAACAACGCAAAACAACATTAATCTTGTGGAGTGAAAGAAAACACAATGATCAATCATAGAGAAAGAGAACGATCACCTAACAATACTTCTAATAATGTTGTCTAAGCTTCCTGCTTTGAAAGAAACATGGTCATTCCAGCTAAAAGCACTCCTATTATCACTGCTGTGATGTATGGGACAGTACAAGACACAATCTGACTACAGACAGGAGAGGTTTAGATTTTTTAAGTTTTGTGCTTTGTCTTTATAATTTAACAAGCCCACAGAATGTGAAGCAGTGATTGAAATATACTTGAATAAATTTTTTTCTTTTAAATCTTCTTTATATTTTCTTAAGTAAAAAGAAATTTTCTTTTGCACACAACAGCATGACTGAAGATTAATCGTTTCCTACTTCAAAGAACAAAAAGAACAATACCAATCTAAAAAGGAAAATACCAATCTCAAATTACTTTCCAAGGCTCCAACCTACATCTGGGTATCTAAAAATGTTTAATTTTATATACATCTTGTGTATCAAAGTATGCTGATCTCACAATATAAAAATTAGGTATTTTACAAAACTCTAATTTCAGTACATTTGATGCACCTTCATGCTTTCCCTGTGCTCCTTAGAATCATGATGTAAACTGTGTGTGCATGCAAACCATTATCTCTGTTTTAAGATACATAAGGTTTACTCTGTTTTTAAAGGTAAGTGGGTCAGACTGGCACATTCATTGACAATTAAAGCACTCTTCTTTTTCCAGCCTATCAGTGGTTCCACACTTAATGAATAAATGCTAGAATTGCGTTTTAGTAAAGTACAGAGTGCATCTCAGAGAAGCAGTTCCAAAAAAGAAGTGAAGCACATACCTAAGCCAATTTGGCCACTAACATAACTCCACTACATACCATGTAGTCTATCATAATACTGCTTATTACAGAATATAATATCAGTTGAAAGGGATGCACAAAGATCACCCAGCCCAACTCCCAGCCCTGCACAGGACACCCACCAAAAGTCACAGCATGTGCCAGAGAGCATTGTCCAAACATTTCTTGAACTCTGTCAGGCTGGTGCAGTGACCACTTCCCTAGGGAGCCTGTTCCAGTGCCCAACCACCCTCTAGGTGAAAAACCTTTGCCTAAACTCCCTAAAACCATAGTTTCAAACTCTACCTTACCCCTCCACATTGGCCCTAAAAAATCTGCCTACAGTTTGCTGAATTCTATGACTCCTTGGCTGCACTTCCACTTCTACCTTAACTATACCATGACTGAAAAAACCCTTCCAAATAAGTGATTACTACAGTGTTTTCTTTGGTGAGTCAGGCTATGCCCCATAGCGTGGATACCTAACACCAAAGCTGCATGTTGTCTCAATCCACATGGTTCAAAACTTGGAATTCTTTCAGAAGGGTGTACACCTACTTTTATGTTCTACAGGAAGAACTCAGAGCTGAGTTTCCTGTTTAAAATGAGTGAGCAGAAGAAGGAAACAATAAGAGACTTCATACAAAAAGATCTCATGACCCTCTATGGGAAGAGCAGATCCACTGTGGGTATAAATTGCTGTAACTTCAGGAACTGCTATGACTTATGACAATCCTCACTACAGCTAAATTGCCAGAAATCAGCTCTTGTCACTATTTCTGAGTTTGTTTAGGTAAAACAGGTGGTTTTCAGTAATGAAAGATGCAAAAACATCTTGCTTTTGAAAATACTGATTTGCAGGGGTAATTAAAAAACCCCATAAACAAAAACCATAAGGAGGTTAGACATCAGGATCTAGAGAAAATCTGGGAAAAAAAAAAATCTAACTGTAGCATCTTGGTGACCTTTTTTCAAACATTAAATAGTATAGAGAAAAAATATATATGGAAAGTATAGAGGGGGAAAAAGTATTATAAGTTTATTTAAAAATATTTCCTAAAAGAAAAGAGATGTAAAATAATTACCTATGATCCAATATGTAAGCTGCAGACCTTCTGGAGGTCCTTTTGCCTTCAGATAGGGTTTTACATACTTTAATACATCACCCAAATACTCCAGAGTCTTTGCTACCATGGCAGATTTCTCAGGGAGTGTCTGAAGACCACTGTAAGTTCTACCAACAGCCTGAGAAAACAAAAACATTTAAATAAATATAAATCAGCTTACTAAGTCTTTCATGAGACTTTTGAGAGTCATTTCTTTTTCCACACTCTAAATCTGATACATAGTCTCTTTCCACTAAAATTGTCCTATGAAAACTAACATGGGGTAGATGTACAGTACCTTAATGAACTGGACAAGAGCATTTTTTGGGTCTTGCTTGAAAACTGACTGTCCAACATTAGCCTTTAAAAGAATGTTTTCTACTTCTGAGAGTTTAAAGATCAGTCTTGTCATTTCAGTCAGCTGCTCCATGTAGGCTTTTCCTGATTATTACAAGAGAGCACATCAGTAAATACGGTACACAGTTATGCTTTGAGATTTAATTTAGTCCCAAGATGATGAAGTAAAACATTATTTTAAAATATCTAAAACACAAGTATTTGGCAACCAACTGCATATCTCCAGACAAATAAAACAAGCGCAAACCAGTTATTTTTCTGACATAATTTGTAAGAGAATAAAGAGTTTTAAGTATGGATAACCAAGCTGATGGGTTTCTTTTTTTTTTCAAAATCTGCAAAATATGTATGAGATATAGTGACCAGAAGACATGTTCTAGAGATAATGAGAACTGCAGTGTTTTTAGAAGAAGGGATGAAGTATTACTCTAAGAAAGCAAAGTATCCAGTGCAAAAAAGGGGGAGAATTAATTGCAGCTAGATTCCCCCACCCCTCCCTTTTTATTTTCTTTTAGGCCATTCACAGCATGATTTCTGACTATTTACTTCAGATTTTCACTTTTTTTAAAGCAGTTTCTCCATGGGGGAAAAATAACTTGTCTCCTTGGGAGCAAGTTTTTATTCTTTGCTTCCAAGGAAACAAGCTCTTTTATCTTTGTTTGTGATAAATTTGTCATATGCAGAGCAAGCAAACTATCAATAAATAGCACAAGCAGTGTAAAGAAACACATTTTGTAATTAGGTAAAAGTAAAGGAATACAAACAAAAATACATTTTGTAATTAGCTGAAAATGTTTGCCAGCTTTGCAATATAGCCCCGTTACTGCAAACATGAGGGAAATGTGAGCACTTACCAACTGTTCTCTCAGCATCTGTCTTGGCCAAGGCGCCACTCGGTTGATCGAGGAACATTTGCAAAACGCAGCGAAACCACGAACGTACTGTCAAAGCTTCGTAGGATGTATAGCCCATGCTAGAAAAAGCTTCACGCAGTGAACTGCGCAGGTGGAAGAGGAAGAAAAAAGGTAGAGAGATCTAATAAAAGTAGGCAGAAAGGTGACAGAGTGTCTCATTTGGCTGTAGATGCATATATACAAAGTGTAAATATGTTTTGGCTACAAAAAACAGAGGGAGGAAAATTCACACAAATGGGAAATGCCTTACTGTAACAACGGATGATTTGACTGTGTTATCTGACCTGACAATGTACAATGCTGGAAACAGTTTATCTGAATCAGTTGGAACTTCATATTGACACTGCTCACGCTGCTCCAGCCTTTCATATAAAGCCAGCCCAGGTGTCCCATGCTACTCTCAAGTCTGCTTAGAGAAGGTCTGCTTTAGCAAATAAAGATATGCCTTGTTCAAAACAGATCCAAAAGGGAAACATAAAAGGGCGCCTTGGAGATGAGAAAGCAAACTGCTGTACTTGGCAGTACACTTCCAGACATACTCATTTAGGTATGTATACACACACAAGTATATCCATTCCCACACAAACATGCTATATATATTTTCAAACACTTGCTACCATTCCACCAGTCAGGTGTCAGAACAGAGTCACTCAATGCACAGTCCCTGCACGCTACTGCTCTGTATTCCCAAAGTTTTATTTGCCTCACTACCATGAGTAGCTGCTGCAGTCTTTTTTCCCAAGCACATCAACCTTGCATCATTAATTCTGGAGAAACTCCTTGCTAAAAGACAGCAAGTGTGTGCTGCACTCTGTTCCCAATCACTATCAAATGAGGTGCATTTGTGCTTCAGGTCAGGGATATTTTTTGAAAATAGTTACACCTTTTATTTTAGACACTTCTTTCCTGGTCAGTCCTAGATACTTCAACTTCAATGAAAAACGCTTGTACTCTTTTTTTGATATGTGTACATGTAAATCTACTTATTTTCTACTGATTTTTTACTTATGCTTGCAACAGAATCTCAACAAAGGTCCAGATGTAAACCAAACTGGATTCTACTTCTCACTAAACAACATTAATGAAGTTGAGGGTTTTTTCTGCTTCATTTACTTAAAACCAGTGATATCTGTATATTTTGTCTGAACATCCCTGCTGAAATACTATTGACAAAATAAGTAAGAAGACCAAATGAAAGCAAATTTAAAAAAAAAGGAGAACAAATAGGGTGCCTATGGACTTAATGCTCTTTGCAGTATCACATAAAGAAGTTCAGCCTCATGTAATCTTGATGTACACAGCCAGTCTACTTGGTGCCAATGGCTCACAAAACCACTTTCTGTGGTAGTCTCACTCTTGTTTCTCTTGCTTGCTGGTAGGTGGGCCACTTAGGCATCTTCCTAGAACTGGAAAGGAATTTGGTCCTAATCCTTAGAAAGGAAAGAACAGTAACTGCCTGCTAGAATCGTGGCAAGTGATCCTTTTAAACAGTGAGCTTATTCACAGGCTCAAAGTTAGTTTAGACAGGTTATGAGACTATCATGGACTACACAACATGGATATGGAGAGGAACGTTTAGGCTCTATGGCAGAAGAAATTCCAAAGCTTGTGCGTATGTTGCCAGAGCGTGCAGGGTATAACAGTATTGGAAACAAAAGAATTTTTTTACTTTTTAACTGAGAATACTTGCTATGAAAATTATCAGAGCACAGTACCCATGAAGTCTTAAGATCCCAGCACTTAGATACTTCGATAACTTTTGCTATAAAACTGCATAAGGTAAGTAAGTACATGAATCATGCTACAAAAAAAGTGCTGTCAAGACAACAGTGATACCTCTATGTTCTACCAAAAATATCTTACCTTAGGTACTCACTGTCCTTTCACAAGGAAGCTGAGCTAGGACAGCAATGTATCCATGTATACATTGTTAACAATATGTCAGGTGCTTAATGAATATTGGTGACAAATACTTAAGTAACTGCTTTCAAACACCTACTTGAGTGTAGAGAATCGGTAATTAACCTTAAGACCTAAATAATACCAAAATTCAAGTTTAGGAATAAAAATTTTTTCTTGATCTCACCCAAAGAGCAACAAAATTCAAAATTATAAAATTCAAATTATAAACAGAATTTATGTGCCTCTTATTTCATTCAGCACATGCTAGGTATCTGCAACCTTGAATGAAACTCACCCTATAAAAATCATAAAAGAGAAATATAGCAGAAGACTGAACACTCCTTTCCCAAGTTCCAAATTGACACACAAGGAACTAAATTCAACCTTTTCTAACACCTCCCTGCAGGAAGGCCATAGCCTCATCTTTGTCAATCACACTTAAATAATCTTTACCATATCCTGATTTACAGTTACTGTCCTTAGTACACTATGTACCCTAAAAATGTGCAACATTTTTCACTTTCAAATACAGTCCAACATAGAAATATTCCCTCTTTCTCTCTCATTTCTCACCTCCCCTGCTTCCAAAACCTGATTCAGAAGCGGGCAAGGCGGGCAAAAAAAAGCACATAACAAAAACAACCACCACCCATCCATCTTAGGTTCACAGAGGCTTACTTAGTGAAAATAAAATTTCTCAGGTATATAAAAATTTGGCTGGATTGTCCTGGGCAATCTGCACTAGCTGACCCTCTTTGAGAAGATGTAAAGAATCTGGACCATTTTAATGGAACATTACAGTCTGAAGCAAGATTTTCCTCAAGTCTAATGAAGGATGAAAAGGTACTGGAAGAACAAATAGTCACAATTTTTCACCTGTTTTGAATTAGATGGCTCAGATATCTTGACACCAGCTGAGGCCACACCATGTCATCCCATCCAAACAGCCTCATCATTGACAGAACAGGCTGTGGCTGGAGATCCGACAGGGCTTTGCTGGGTATATCCAAAGCTAAGAGAGTAAATCCTGTTTTTAAAGAGAGAAAAACATGGCACCATTTTAATAATTTCTCAGTATAATCCCCGTTCCACAAAAAGTACTGAAAATTAATTACCATTACTAATGTGCAGTCTAGAAGAACCAGAAATCTCAGTTAAAACTGGGCAACTGTTCTAACAGTGATTGTTTGAACCCATGCTAAAAATGAAGTCTCTACCCCATGCAGTTTCTAAATCATCAAGACACATGGGCGGCAAAGGAGGAAAAATGGATTCTAACATATGCAATTTTAAATAGATTCACAAAACTACTGTTTATAAATCCTGAAGGCATAGTTTTACCACCTCTGCAATGTCTCAAAACCTGCTTTTTTGTCTTCTTGACTTCCCTTTCTTACCTTCATCCACTATATCTTGCCCTGTACACTTATGTATTACTGTGCTTTACAGGGTTGAGTTTTATTTATTTGTTTTGTTGTTTTTACACACTTCTCACAGTGAAAAACTGTATCTGGAAAGAACTCAGTAAAAGCTGGTACCTCTCTATTTTCAGAAGACTTTCATGTATCAAAAGTTACCATATAAATAAAGCACTACAGAAAAAAATTACTGTTGAAAAGGATCTCCATATAACTGATGCAGATCTAGAAACTGGGGCAGTACTTTGTGCAGAATATTGTTAATGAACCTTTTGCTGTTTCTGTTGTCTACCAACACTACCAGAATAAAAAAATAAATGCATTCTTAATATTGCCAATGACAAGTGCATTAAAACTCAGAAATTAGATGTAATCTTAAATGCTGAGCAGTTATTGGGTTATAGGAAATGAGAAGCACCAAATGAGTCAGGAAAACTGACTTTGGAGGGCAATGAAAAAGGGGCTAATTAGTTCCCAAATTCTCCAATTCAAATAAATATAAACCTGAATGAATGCATTGATAAACTGACTTTGAATTTGACAGAAAAGCCTAGTTTTCAGAAACAACAATAAAATTGTTTTAATTAACAGTACAGGGACAGACTACCTTAAGCCATGAAGGACTTCCCATTTCCTTATGCGCCTCAGAATAAACAATAAGGTCATACAGAGTCCCCACTCTGCCTTAGGTGAGGAAACTATTTGTGCCAGCCTTCTTCCAGATTATCACCTCGTTTCTGCAGCATCAGCCATAACAGGCTGGGGAGGAATGGGAGGCAGAACAGTGCTGAGAGGCCCAGGCTGTCTGCCTGGCAGGGGGAGCAGGAGAGCTGTCACAGCTGCTCGCTCTCTCCTCTGGGCTGCAACCTTAAGGCAAGAAGCTCAAACAGCGTGGGAAAGGTTTGCCTGTCTCCGTAGTGCTACCTAACACATCTCTAGAAAGCAGGTCACAACTGCACTCCCCTCCTTCTCAGAGGAGTTTTAATGGCTTGCTGCTCTTGCTATTTCACTGTACTAATATAAAATAAAAAAAAATCTATGTCACTGTAGGAAATGAATGAAAGTTTTGACATTAACAACCTCCTCCTTTGATTTGTATTGCTATTTCTCACACATGTTTCAGCAGTGTGAGACCACTACTGTTGCACACTACCTCTTTCATTAATGCTGCCTCCTAACTACCACAGAGCTGCTTCAAATGAAGGGTCTTTTAGCTTTTCTATTAGCAACTCAGTACTCCTGAGCTTGTAACTTTATCTAACCCATATCATGATGGGAAAAAATATTTTATGTTTCACTCCTCTGAATTTTAGTTAACTGGATACAAGATTTCATTGTAACTACAGAACACCATGTTAGCTACTGATGTGAAAGATCAAACTGGGATATCTTTCTATTCACTGCCAAGTGGACTCGTTGCATGTGGAGTTCAAACACATATGGAATGCTGTACTTCAAGATTAAAAGCCTTCAGTGTAAAGCAAGACAAATAATTAGAATGAGTTATGAGATAGTTTTATGACCATGAACATAAGGGTTTGGCAAAATGCAACAGTCAAGTAAGCAACCTTTTAAAAATTGCTTTCAAATGAAATATATTTTTAAAAATTTAGTTTGAATCTCAACCATTATGAACAGTTCAACATAAATAAACTTCTATAAAAACAAGTAAATTCTGAATATAGTGAAAAGCAGTATTCTTATTTATATTGTATAACACTTGCATGTTGATTATAATCTGTGACTAGTAGTGAAAAAGAAGTCAGGTTTGTATAACTTCAAACCCCTTTGGCATTCTCAGTTTGTACCCTATTAAGGAATTCAACGCTACAATATTTCTTTCTGTCAAAACATTTACCACAGTTTCTACCTTTTGCATTTATACACATACTTAAGTTACTACATGGAAGGAGAAATATACCAAAGTACAAACTCTTTGAAAGTTTGTGACCCAGAGAATAGCACCAAATCCAGCAGGTCGCAGGCAGGGTCAGTGCTAACCTGCAGCTGTATCAGCAAGCTGTGGGGAAGGTGGCGTCTGCGACATTCTCTGGCTCTTCAAGTAGGGAAAGAAATTTCTCCAGAGAGCGCTGGCGACAGCAAGGTGGTGCTCTTTAGCCACTAATGGAAGCTGTGCGGCTGGGGCTGTGTTTCCCAGTTGAAGTCCCTGACTTACACGTTCGTGCACGCTCCTAGGGAGAAACAAAAACAATGTTTACGTTCAATAAATGAAAAATTCACATCTTTTTAAAACGCATTTACAGCTACTTTAAACCGCAGAGTCTGAGAACTGAAGGATCATTTTGAGCAATTAAAACCTTTATGCAAAGACATTATGCATACCAGTTATTTGATGGATGAATGATGGCATATTAAGCACCATAAAGTTAATGTTAATTACTAATGTCAACCATTAATTATATGCTTTTTAATATGTCAGATCAAAATGAGAAATTGGCAGCTTTAAAATTAATATCTGCATTTTGCAACTGTTAGCATGACAAGCAAGTCTGCTACCAATCCAAAGCCAGGTGCTTCTTTAAAATTTTTGTCACTAGGATTTTTAGGATAGAGTTGTGTACAGCAAATAATGGCAAATGATTCTGATCAATTGTAAAGCTTCCTTCTGAAATCTACTTCTCACTTGTAAAATCTCACTAAGTACGAGCTTAGACAAAAGATTCATTTCATCCTGATGCACTGCAGACAATTAGGTTTGACAGCAATGCCCACAGCTTTGTTAGTACAGTAAAGACAAAAGTTACCACTACACATAACTCCCATCTCTTCCTCAGACAATGTGGCATGAATTCAATAACACACTCAATTTTCTTTGATTCTTCTAGTACCATTCCTGCTACTTAATCTAATTTGGAAGTTGTGACTTTCTAGAGGTTTAATAGAGATATGTCTGCAGGGAATCAATGTTCTCCGAGAAATGGGGGGGGGGGGGGGGGGGGAAACAAAAGATACCTCGGNGGGGGTGGGAAACGACATTAATAAATTTGTCTGGTAGAACAGGATAGGAGGCATTACAGTACTGGGCTGATCAACTAAATAACATGCTTATTAAAAACAATCTGTAGGAACGCACTATCATTCCTGTTCCTATTTATCTTCTGGTCAACGCAATTGAGATTGTGCATTAAAGCACAAGCAGCATTATTACATTTGCTTTATTAAATTCTATAAACAGCACTGTAAAGTCAGAGTCAAGATATTTATAAGATAATGGCAAACTGCAGAGGCATCGAGAATTGCCTTAACACTAATATTTCTAGACTACAATGTTTTTTTCTTAACTGCAATTCTCACAATAGCAACTGTTTCACAAAAATCTTCCCCTAGATCTTTATTTTATGCTTACCCTGATTTGAAATAGACCAAAACAAAAATAGAAAAAAACCCAGCTCCTAGTTCCCTTCTGGGAACTGAGGAAAATTATGAAAAAATTACACAACTCACAGCACTCATTAGGACATCTGAAATGGAATAATTTTAAATAAAGAGTAGGTTGGCTGCAAGGCCTTCCCGTACTACGGTTGATATTAGAAGCGCATCTCATTATATCAAATTAGTATCCAAAAATTCTGCCCAACACATAATTTAAAACATAAAACATACTGGCTGTCAAAGGTAACGATACCTTATGCCTGCCTGCAGGCGTTCATTAGTTTCAATAGGACAGACAGAGAGAATTGAGTACCAGCTACTTTTCGAATGGCTACATGTAACAGACAAGGAAAGGTATGCAGCATTAGGAGGAATCAAGGATTTCTTTGAGAAATGGCATGAGTCCAAACACAGGAACAGAAGCCAGGAATTCTAAACCCAACATTTATTCCCTCTGTGGCTTCACATAAATCATACAGCCTTTGTTAGCCTCAGTTTCCCAGCCATGATATTTGGATAGTGAGACAGCTTACCCTTTAAGGATGCTGTGAAAACAATCAATGCTTAGAAACTGAGGATTATATTCACTATGTCAGTTGGTATTCCTATTTACAAGGCATATTCTCCAAGTCAACATGAACTGAAATAGAAGCAAGATTAGCATAAAAAGTCAAGCAACACTTCTTTGGGAGCATCCCCTTATGAATAAAAGGGCAAAGAAAAGGGTGTAGAAACAGTGAGGTCTAGAGGTCAAATGATGAAAAGGTAAAAGCAAGGCTAAAGACAAAAGTTAAAAAATTATTTTTGCCTATTACAAAAAAGAAAAAGTTTAACAGTAAAAACAAAGGGCTTTTCTGTTCTATTTTGTTAGGAAAGGAATGCCTCATAATGCAGAGAATAAAACTTCTGGGACCAAATTCTGCCTTACTTACACCCAGACTACACTGTAAAATTGCACAAAGACCTTTTTCTCTCCTCTAAATTGCCTCTCCAAAGACAGGTGCCTTGCATCTCCTTTAGCCATCTATGCAAAGTAGAAGGGTGTACAGACTTCCAAAGTAAGGTAATATATCTCTGTGTCAGTGGAAGGGCAATACGTACAAATCAGTATTTATGTTTATTCATAGTAACCTACACAAATGTTGGCAATAAGGTAAATGCTTGGAATCCATGGGGCATCAATATATGCTGCAGCTGATGTAGCCAGCCACTTCTACCAACTAGCACACTTTTTAACTCTACTAAAATATGAATAAATGCTATTTTGCTTTTTATTCAGGTTTCTACTTTTTTCTAACACTAGGCAAGCATACCATCAAACATTACTCAATTTATAAAACTTTATACATTTAATTTTCTTTTCTGTTAAGAACCCTGGAACCACCAGTTGCCTTATTACATTGGTAATAACTCCATGCCGTTTTTACTTCTTTTAAATAATGAATTTCTTATTTATTTTAAAAAATATGTGGTTTTTCTTTTCATTTTGCCGTCAGATGAAATAAACCCTGGGTTTTATTAAAGAAGGGAATGCTTGTGGTACCTGAATGAGGATTGTGCTGGATGTGTAGGTATAATAGTAGTATACAGGATTATTTTCTATATCCTACACCTAGGGTAAGGACTTGCAGCCATTTATCTGGATGTAGATACCGTAATCATAAAATATGCCCTTGCAAGCCTGCATTACTAAAACAGAGACAAACTTGAGGTCAAGCCAGAAGAGTAAAACACAAAACTCATTAGCCTGCCTATATAATGGAAACTTTAAAGTCACAACTAGTCTATAATCTGCACTGGATGCATAATAGTATCCAGACTTAATGCAATGTCATTTAATTTGATCTACAAGGGTTCAGAACTCCCCAACATGAGAGAAGACCTCTCTCCTACCAGCACTGCCATAGACCCCACCCTCAGGGGTCTCACAGGCTATGAATACAGATACTGGTTTCTTCACAGGCAGTATTCCCAGCTCCTCGACTCCCAGTCCAAGGCAAGCCAGCCACAGCATCTACAAATCTCAGCTGCCCAGTATAGCCAAGATTAAGCTCAAGAAAGTCTTTTTAAAGGACCTGAATGACCTTTTGATGTTGAAACAAATAAATAATTAAAAACCACCACCTGAAGGACCAACACGCTTGGATAAAACTAGGGAGATTGGGAAGAGATATATGAGTATTTCTAAAATTGTAAATGGCTTTGATGCATGGAATTTCAACTACAGTCATCAGTTATTTCCAGAAAAACTCAGGCAAACTGAAAGGAAGCAAAGCACCATCACAATCAGATTCAAAGAGAGGTAGTAAGTGCTTTGTGCCCTTTGCAAATCAACAGAACTTGCACAATACCTTAATTTTGAGATTTCCATTCTCCCTCTTTTATATAATTAAGATTATCAACACAGTTCATGGAATCGTAGAATTGTTTCGGTTGGCAGGGACATTAAAGATGACCTATTTCCCACACCCCTCCGTGGACAGGGACTTCTCCCACTAGACCAGGTTGCTCAAAGCCCCATCCAGCCTGGCCTTCAATACTTGTAGGGCATCCACAACTTTTCTGGGCAACCTTTTCCAGTGTCTCACCACCCTCACAGTAAAGAATTTCTTCCTAATAGGTAACTTAAATTTCCCCTCTTTCAGTTTGCATGCGTTACTTCTTGTCCTATCACAACAGTTCCTGATGCAGAGTCCCTCTCCGGCTTCCCTGTTGGCCCCTTCAGATACTGGAAGTTTGCCATGAGGTCTCCACACAACCTTCTCTTCTCCAGACTGAACAGCCTCAACTTTTTCAGCCTTTGTAGGGGAGGTGCTCCAGTCCTCTTGACAACTTTGTGGCCTCCTCTGCCCTTGCTCCAACAGGTCCATATCTATCCTCTGCTCAGGTCCCCAGATGATGCCATGATTGACAGCTCAACCTGGAGAGGGAGAGGGCCTGGGGGTAGAGCAGGGCACTGCCTCACCTTTAGCAAAGCCTGGCTGCCCCTCCCACCAGACACTGACACTGGGATTCCAAGGTGTTTCAAGACATGAAACATCCATTCTCTGACGAGCAGTACACTCAGCTTTTAGCAACGGAACAATATTTAGCAAACAGCATTGCAGAATTACTTACAAACTACTCATTCAATTTCACTTTCTTCAAATGCCATAAAATACCAATACTTCTTTAATGCCTCTGCTGATTCCTTCCTGTCATACCACCAGAACTGCTATTTACGGTGACCAGAACTGCAAGCAAGGTTTCAGCAGAAGCCACGCACATTTCCAGTAACTAAATCTATCCAAGATTAAGCTGAAAAAGTTCCTTGTGTGCCCTTCATTTGCCTTTGAAAATCCAGTATGAATACTCAGCTAGTTGACTATTTTGTCTTCTAATTACATGTTATAGAAAATTGCAACTATACCACTTATTTCAGTGATCCCTATGGATACCAACTCCCATGTTGACAAACTCACTGTTCAACTTCTACTTAGTTATTTGTTCATAGGCATTTATTTATTTTTTGTCTGTGCTTCAAATATGCAGTTAACACTAAATACGTGTAACATTTCTGAATCACAACCACTTCCAATACCATAAAATATCATGCAAAGTGTAAAGGAAAACACACTGTGTGTGTTTACAGTTGTTAAATATTTTTATGCAGGCTTTTTTAGAACATTAAAAAAGAAAAGCTAGCTTCAGTCTGAACTGTAGTACTGGCACACAAAAAGGCAAAACCAAAATGGCTGCATCTAGGTCTGCTTTCAGTGCAGTATCATAGCACTGTGCCAAGATACAAGTAAAAACTGTATAATCCTACCTCTTACAAATGCAGATTCATACAAAAGAAATAGATCTGGATTCACAGAAAAGGCACACTAACTGCACAGTGGTGCAGCTTAGAGTGGTGGCAAGTCACAGACGTGGGTTTCAGGCATCTCATGATGAAGGCTTTTTGCTTTCTTTTCACTGGTGAATGATTGACCATCTGACCTAATGTGTGAAAAGGTGAACCTCCTTTTTCTTGGCTCCAGCTCTGAATGCAGGTGTGCCAGAGTGCCGCACCAAACTCCTGGTTATCAGCATGTTGAGTAGGGGCACTGACAACATGTTTACAAGAATTTTAAGTGCTAGAACATCTACTTTATGGCCTCAAAGTGCCTAAGCTGGATGCTAAACAGCTAAGGCCTACAAAAACAGCTTTAATGTCTCTGGGCACACATTTTGGTACTTAGGGAAGTTGGGTGCTTAAAACAGAGTCACCTACACACTGTTGGACAGTTCCACATTCAGTCTGTTTCAGTGAGACACACATGAAGGAAGGTGACTAAATTCTAACCAAGTCTGATTCAAGCATCCAAGCTTTCTTGTAAATCTGTTTCTAAGCTCTCTGGGATACAACTTCTTTTTTATATCCCTTTATATAGCACTCAGTATATTGAGAATGGTATGACTGCAGTAGGAACTCTCAAAGTACACAGAATTTTCACCCACCTTTGTGGAACTATAAAGTACATTCCAAAAAGCTAAGCAAGACAAGAAACTTAAGACCAAAAATAAATTTTCCCATCCATTAAAAGAAACATTTGGAAAAAGATCCAACAGTTTATAATGTGTCAGCACTGTGTAAGCCATAACAATAGCAGCAGCAGCACCACCACAAAGCTGTACTGCTGTACAGCAGAGTGTATAAGCAGAAGTGGAAAAACCATGACACAATATTATCAAACATGAACTTACCCCATCAGTTCAGTATTTATTAAATGATGTTTTAGTGTTCTCCCTTCATTTAATTTGCTTCAATAAACCATTTGTTTAAATGTTTACTCAAAAAAGGAAGTCCAAATAACATGCCTGGTTATGAATGTTTATGATGATTACTGACATGCAATGGAGTAGGGAGGGCTAACAAGGGAAGAGGGATGTTTCTCAGAACTCTGATATATAAGATTATTATCAAATGCTTAAATTCATCCACGGTACTTAAGTTCTTTTTAGTGGACTTGCACAACACCATTAGTATCAGTGTTACAGCACGCCTTCATCAGGAACAACATGAAGTGTACACAAAGTGAAGTCTCTTAGATGTTGGATGAGATCCAAAGGGATACAAGGATGTAATGGTTAAAAAGCAGGGCACAAACAGATATCAGACTCCTGAATAATAATTCCCAAACTGCTCACTTAGTCAGATCACCCTCTTTTGACCAGAAAGTTCCCTAGGGTGCCTGCAATTAATCTCCATAAAAGCCTTGAGCTGAGCCTCTGATTCACAATCTCTGTCTACTGGGGCCCAGAAATTTGATCATGAGTAATCCACACCAAAAAAAAAAAAAAAGCAAGTTGCATAAGGTGCAGCAGTAGCTACTTGCATTTTCAAACACAGGATACACTTTTCTTTATGTAACAACCAATGAATCACAGCATCAGGGTGGAGGGCAGCTCGGTCCAGTTCTGATACTATTTTGGGCTCTGCTTTTGATTGTGAGTTCTACATTCAGCCAGTTACTGGATAAAAATGTGAAACCCCAGAACAAGGAATGAAGCCCATGACACTCTTCCAATATTACATACTAACCAGTAGAGAGCAGATATTTCATCATTCCAGCTGCTGCCTGTGACTTAAATGACAAACAAAAACCAAACCAAAACAAAACCCCAAGACACTTAAGCACAAATCTTCAGCAGTTAGGCTCTACAAGTGGTTCCAAATACACAGATTTCTGTTTTCATGACACTAAATCAGATATCTCTGGGCCCACCAGACACACACTGGATTCAATCCTTTACATTTTCTGTGGGTTAAGAGACAAAATCCCAGAGAGGAGGCAAGAGCGGTTTGTTGTACAAGACACATACGCTGCATGTATCAAACGAGCTGCTGGTGAGCTGGACCTGTTACAGTAACAGGTCATCAGACCATTGTATCCTGGAAGACCCCTACAACATTTTGAGAGCAGGGTTCTTCCAAGTGCTGGTAACCTTTAAGCTCACCTGAACAGAGCTGTCAGGCAGAGAGATACCCAGGAAAAAAAGGTCAAAAGAAGCCATCACCACAACACTGTAGAAAGAAACTGATGCGCAGGAAGTTCCACCTGAACATGAGGAAGAACTTCCTTATTGTATGGGTGACTGAGCACTGGATCAGGTTGCCCAGAGACGATGTCGAGCCTCCCTCACTGGGGATATTCAAAAACTGCCTGCACACAATCCTGTGCCATAAGCTCTATGAGGATCATGCTTGAGCAAGGAGGTTGGACCAGATGACCTCACTGTGGTTCCTTCCAACCTGATCCATTCTATGATTTCAATTGCTACTACTTCTCTATAAAACCTTAGCTAACCATTGCTAAAAGATACTCTACCTTCCTCCACCCAAAACTCCTACTCAGACTGTGTTTGTTTGGCTTTTTGCCACATACCCATCAGGAATACATCACCCCCAAACATCTTAAAATATATTTTGCATTGTGTTGCCTTAATTGAAAAAATGCCTTTTAACAAAATAAAAAAGGTTACAGATCCTTTCAATTTACCACACATCAATCGTTGCCTGCGTAGAAGCAGATCACATACTCTTTCCTACTGAAGATACAGTAGGGTTAAATAGAGCCATTCCAGTTCTTTCATTGGTGGTATAAATCTTCAAATCTCAGAGGAAGGGCCTAGTATATTCCTATTGTTAGTGAATCATTGACAGAACAGACTCAACAGTTAAGAAGATTCTAATGTGACAATTTATATAAGCAGAGTAATTAAAGTATATTAGAAATCCAGATAATCTCTCCCAATCAAGCCAATGAAGGGCAGCCCATGGGCATTCAAATTACACATTGCAATTTAGCTCAGGGTCACCTTCCCAAGTTAAATAATACCAACAGAAAATGCCTTCAACAAAATGGTCCTTACTCATAACTAAACCTGTTCAGGAAATTAAATAAAGCTCTTTGAAGATATACACATTTTAAGAAGTTAACCACTTTTTAACCACTACTTTTTTTCCTTCTACTGATTTGAAGACTAGGGCCAAATTTAATTTCTCAGACATTACTTCAAATATTCACTAAAATGTAGGGAAGAGAGGTTTCAGATCCCTTTAAATGTGAAATATACAAACTTTATAGTGAAGTATGGCAGTAATATTTTCTCACATTACTTGAAAGGGTGTTAAAGCAGATGATGCAAGATGTAGTAATTAAAGAATTATACTATTAACAGATAGGGAATCTAGTGCTTATGATTTTTTTAATATTCTCATAAGCAATTTTTTTACTGCTTTTGTTTAAGTTTTTTTGTTTGTTTCATGCATCTTCTGCAAATCAGTCTATGGAGTGCACAATTACAAGGAATTGATTACATTTTTATATAAAATTAAAAGTAAATCAAAACCAGTATATAGTTTTCCAACTTTAAGGTTATATTAAAAACAAACAAAAAACTCCCCCACAAAACATAACCATTGCAAATGATCCCATAATACACAAAAATGGCAAACATACACTATTCAAATTTTAAGTCCAAGTTCCTAAATTNAAAAACAAACAAAAAACTCCCCCACAAAACATAACCATTGCAAATGATCCCATAATACACAAAAATGGCAAACATACACTATTCAAATTTTAAGTCCAAGTTCCTAAATTTTTTAATAAATTTAAGTAATAAATTTTAATAAATTTAAGTAATAAATAATTTTTAATAAATTTAAGTTTAAATTTAACTGCTNTCACCACAACACTGTAGAAAGAAACTGATGCGCAGGAAGTTCCACCTGAACATGAGGAAGAACTTCCTTATTGTATGGGTGACTGAGCACTGGATCAGGTTGCCCAGAGACGATGTCGAGCCTCCCTCACTGGGGATATTCAAAAACTGCCTGCACACAATCCTGTGCCATAAGCTCTATGAGGATCATGCTTGAGCAAGGAGGTTGGACCAGATGACCTCACTGTGGTTCCTTCCAACCTGATCCATTCTATGATTTCAATTGCTACTACTTCTCTATAAAACCTTAGCTAACCATTGCTAAAAGATACTCTACCTTCCTCCACCCAAAACTCCTACTCAGACTGTGTTTGTTTGGCTTTTTGCCACATACCCATCAGGAATACATCACCCCCAAACATCTTAAAATATATTTTGCATTGTGTTGCCTTAATTGAAAAAATGCCTTTTAACAAAATAAAAAAGGTTACAGATCCTTTAAATTTACCACACATCAATCGTTGCCTGCGTAGAAGCAGATCACATACTCTTTCCTACTGAAGATACAGTAGGGTTAAATAGAGCCATTCCAGTTCTTTCATTGGTGGTATAAATCTTCAAATCTCAGAGGAAGGGCCTAGTATATTCCTATTGTTAGTGAATCATTGACAGAACAGACTCAACAGTTAAGAAGATTCTAATGTGACAATTTATATAAGCAGAGTAATTAAAGTATATTAGAAATCCAGATAATCTCTCCCAATCAAGCCAATGAAGGGCAGCCCATGGGCATTCAAATTACACATTGCAATTTAGCTCAGGGTCACCTTCCCAAGTTAAATAATACGAACAGAAAATGCCTTCAACAAAATGGTCCTTACTCATAACTAAACCTGTTCAGGAAATTAAATAAAGCTCTTTGAAGATATACACATTTTAAGAAGTTAACCACTTTTTAACCACTACTTTTTTTCCTTCTACTGATTTGAAGACTAGGGCCAAATTTAATTTCTCAGACATTACTTCAAATATTCACTAAAATGTAGGGAAGAGAGGTTTCAGATCCCTTTAAATGTGAAATATACAAACTTTATAGTGAAGTATGGCAGTAATATTTTCTCACATTACTTGAAAGGGTGTTAAAGCAGATGATGCAAGATGTAGTAATTAAAGAATTATACTATTAACAGATAGGGAATCTAGTGCTTATGATTTTTTTAATATTCTCATAAGCAATTTTTTTACTGCTTTTGTTTAAGTTTTTTTGTTTGTTTCATGCATCTTCTGCAAATCAGTCTATGGAGTGCACAATTACAAGGAATTGATTACATTTTTATATAAAATTAAAAGTAAATCAAAACCAGTATATAGTTTTCCAACTTTAAGGTTATATTAAAAACAAACAAAAAACTCCCCCACAAAACATAACCATTGCAAATGATCCCATAATACACAAAAATGGCAAACATACACTATTCAAATTTTAAGTCCAAGTTCCTAAATTTTTTAATAAATTTAAGTAATAAATTTTAATAAATTTAAGTAATAAATAATTTTTAATAAATTTAAGTTTAAATTTAACTGCTACTTCTTTACAGAAATACAATTCAAGAAATGGGGCTCTTTGTCGGAAACTAATACAGAGAAATTTGCTAGATTTATGTTCTTCACTGAAGTATTTAGACTTGAATGTAACAGAGCAAACAGTATGTACCCCAGAAAAAAACTGAACTGAAAGCTCTTAAGACAGCCATTTTTTCCACAGCAATATGAAAACAATAATGTGCTATGACATATAACCAGCAAAATTCTCACAGATTAAATGACCTTCCCAATCAAGGAATAACTAAAACTGGCAAAAGCAGCCATGACCTAATCCTCTTCAAAGTTTTCAAACCAAACATTCAGAGTAAGGGACGTTAGTTTGTCAAGCTGCAGCATTTCTGAACAAAGCTATCCCTTGAAATTTTAAATATTCGTTGGCAATTCACCTTCTGGACTTTCAGAAGGAAACCACACATTGGTGTGACAAAGACTCAAAATCTAGGTGTAACTCATGTATAGTCCTTTACTTTTTTCCTACGGGATGGCAGAAGTTGCACAAAGGCCAAAGTGGTACGAGCCTGAATATTCCTACCCTTCACTGAAGAGCAGCAAAAGTTCCCAAGCTATCACCTACAGAATTGGCAGAGACAAGAGAATAAAAGAAGACGGTATTTTGAAACTCATGAAATTGCAGGAAGAAATGTGGATATCCTTCAAAGAGGAAAATGTGCACATAGCAATTTCTGTAGAAGTTAACTAAGAAAGAAAAAAAAAATAAAACACACAAATGAATCGTCACGCAGAGACGATTCTCCCTACTATATTATACCACTTCTTTTACCTCATTCTTCCTGCAGTGACCTTTACCCCATGCACTTAGAGAGACAGAAGAGAGACTTGGATCCTCAGTGAGACTTGCAATGATGCAGGCCAAAGAGATAATACAACCATGAGATCCAAATGAATATTCCATATAAACACTTACAAGAACTTTCCACTGATTGCTTGATGAAACTCTTACATAAATGGAGAAATGGGTCAGCAGTCTACCTGAAGCAACTCCTACTAAATTACAAGAAACAGCAAGGATTTGGAAAAGAACTGGCACATAATATAATCATGGACAAAGTAAAGGAAATCAAACCTGGAATTCTTATCAACTGACTGGATTCTCTCTATTTTAAAGACATGCAGTACAAGTGTCACCAAAATTCCGATTTTATAATGTGCAATATTGAAGATGGGGCAATAAGTTCCAATGATTTTTCTATGCATTTAACATCAGATTTTAGAGGAAAGCTGTTCATTACTAGGTCTGCATTAATGACAGAAAATGCCAACAAATCTTATGTTGCTCCTTCAATCCACTGATTCATAGAAAATTTGTGGATGGGGAACACTAGGAAATGTTTTTCTTTATTACTCCAAAATGTTTTTTTGTATTTCTTTTAGAACACATATATTTTCCAAAAGCATTCACTATTTTGTAAACAATTAAACAGAGTAACAGCCTCTTAGTTAACCACTAATTCATTCATCAATAATTTGTTTTACCCATTTTTGAATGGTTAGGCTTGATGATTATTCCCTCTATATGCCTAAGTAAAGAAATGTTCGAGGCAACAGTTGAAAGATCACACTAATAAATAATTTTTAAGAAATTAGAAAAATTACCTGCCCATCGAGGGACTCATCTCCTGATATCAAAGATTCTAATCTTCACTGGGATTGAAAGTGTTAATGCTGTGTATAAAATATTTTCAACTGCAACTGAATCATGTGAAGATTATCAATATAGCAGCAATGTACAGAGGTGCTCCAGCAAGGTTACAGAGTTTAATATAATCCTCTCTATAGCTAAGCACAGTAATAGAGAACCCTGCGTTCACTGTGACAGCATGTTGTGTGAGCTCAGTAATACTTTTAAAATACATGGGGAGAACAAGAAATCCCCAACATCCTTACCATTCTCAAAGACAAAGTAAAGATATTAACAAGAACAGACACACAACCCTAAAATACAAAGGTACAGAAAAGCCAAACATTCAAAGCTGTAAAATATTACTTAGTACTTTCTCCTTAACCCTTCTCAGTGGGTTTAACTGCATCACTGGAAAGACAAGTTGTGATGACCGTAATTTAAATGCAAGCAACAGAGCTTGAGCTTGCTTTGTCTAAGTCTGCTGTGGGGGAATATTACATCTGCCACAGACACCCTAGCAAATTTGTGTTAGAGAGCTGTTTTCTTTTCCTAATCACATTTAGAAAAGATAAGGTTGTAAGAGCAGCAAAGACAACACAACCTATGTTAATTCAGTGCAACTAGTTCACATTTCAGTTTGTGGAATACTGTTGGGAAAAACAGACACCTGATTTGAGCCCAACTGCAATTTTCCTTCATTACCTTCACTGGTGTTCAGCCATGCTAGCTTATCCCCTGTACTATGCAGGCATATGCTAAGATAGCAGTTTCCTTTGTGTCTGTAATGCAAAATACAAACTGGAAGGCACAAACACACAAAGTGACCCTTTGCTGTCCCAAAATCTGAAGTCCTAGGAGAGAGTGTCCAGGTACTCATTTTAGCATAAGGGCTTAGCCATTCATAGACCTCAGCCAAGTAGTCTCTCCTAGATACTGCACTATTCAAGGAACTGGGAGTCATCTTGTTGCTTTGAACAGGTGCCTGCTCAGTTCTTTTGAAGAAACAACAGAAAAAGTAAGGAAATAAAAAGACACTTAGTTTCCCTAATCAGATATTCAGTATAGGTCAGATACAGAATTTTTTAATCCACTGAAAGAACACTGAAATTGATACTGTTCTAGGCTGTTGTATTCCACTTTTTTAGTTCACTTATATGCAAAAATCCTCACCTAAACCAAATTTAATATTTATAAGTCATTGCCATATCACAGAACTTAAAGTAGCTGCATTTCAATTTTTAAGTCTTATTTTGCATAGAAATCTTTTGCAACATTACAATTAGTTTTGATCAAATTAAGACAAAATTCCCCAATAAATTCCCTGTCAGGTTGCATAATTAGAGTTCCAAAGGAAAACACAAAACATAATCATTCACCACTGATGGGACGAGGAGGCTTACAGAAATCATTGGAAGTTCTGAGATCTGCCCTGACCATGAGACTTCAGCCTTTGGTTTTGAAGATTTTGTTAATTTGTTTGTTTAAAAAAACATTAGTAATCTTTTATCTAAAATATTTCTTAGAGAATTGAGAAACTGTCATTACACTTCAGTAACTTTAAGTTATCAGGGACCAAAGTTCTTTTTTCTTTAACAGAAGATTTTGTTTCCAAACTATTTCATATTTGAAAGAACAGGGATCCCAGATCACTTCAGGTTATATTTATTCAAGTTCAGGCTTTATTAGGAATATAAATGCTAATATCTGCCACACAGGGAACAGAAAGTATTAACTGTTAGGTATTTATATGAAAACAACACATCACTGCTGGTACCATGATTCTTCCTTCTTGCCATCAGAGCAGAACAGTTACAACCAAAGACTCAAGGGTCACAGCTACTAAGTTTGTTCCCTGTTAAAGAGAATCTTCCTTCAAAATAATCAAAAGAAAGATCCACTCAACCCCTCAAGACCTTCAGAGTGAAATCCTTGCTTGCAAAAGCTGACTGCCCACGATCACACCCAGAGGGCTTTTGAATAGTTCCAAGTATGGAGACTCCACAATGTTCCTAGACAACCTGTACCAGTGTTCAGTCACCCTCACAATGAAAATAAAAGTGTTTGCTGATGTTCAGAGGGACTCACCTGTACCTCTGGTCTTGTCACGGGGCATCAGTAATAGCCTGACTCTGTCCTCTTCGCACCCTCCCCTCAGTTCTATTTATTGACAAAATCCCCCTTCTCCAGTACAGGCTGAACAGTTCTGGCTCTCTCAGCCTTTTCTCACAAAAGAGATGCTCCAGTCCCAAAATCATGTTTGTAGCCCTTCACTGGACCCTATGCAATATGTCCATGTCTCTCTTGTATTGAGTAGCCCATTAGAGAGCAGAGCACTCCCAGCTGTGGCCTCGCCATAAGCAGAGGGGAAGGATTCCCCCCCTGAACCAGCTGGTAATGCTCTGCCTATGGCAGCACAGGATGCCATCAAGATTCTTGGTGGCAAGGGCACATTTCTTGCTGAAATCCCCAATGAAGGTATATGGAAACCTCCCACATCACTATAAAATGACTCATACGTGAATATAATTCATAGTGAGAATCAGAATGCCAGGTTATCTGAGAAATTGAAACACCGAAGTGAGGAGCAAGTGCATTGATAAGTCATGCTATTTAATAAACAGACAAATTGCAGATTGCAAATAGGTATCTTTCACAAAACTCTTCTGTTTGAGCAGAACTTCTAAAATTCATCATACTCTAGACATTAGGTGTTATACAGGATTTCCATTTATATTTTGTTTGTCACTTGTTGGTTTTGTTTTGTGCATTTTTTATTAAAAGCTAAAGTCATAGAAAAAATCCTTTTTGGAAGGGACCTCCAGAGGTACAATCCTTGGCTTAAAGCAATGCCAATCTTCAACAAACTAAGGAGGGAAATTCTACAACTAGTCTTAAAAATTTGTTCCAATGCTTGTGGAAATTTTATCCTTATTTCTAATAAAAACTTCATTCCTCACAGTCTCAGTCCAGATTCCTACAACCATACACGTTTGTGACGAGACTGATTCCATCTTATCTATAAGCTTCCCCCAGTTAGACTCCTTTACAAATCAATAAAATGTCTTCCACCTACCACCTCCTATCCAAACTCTCTTTTCCTAAGGATGAAAAACTTATCTTTCTCTGTCTCTCCTTGGAAGAGCATTTGCTTCTGCCCCCTAATCATCTTGTTCGTCCTCTGCTCAACTTAAATTGGTATTTCAATGCTTTTCTTTTACTGGGAACCCAATATGCTGCTTACTTATACAACATAATTTATTTGAACCATATTCTTGTAGAACACCAGGAGGGCAATGAAATGTAGCTGTCTGTAGCTACAAAACAGCCCAGACTCAGATACAACATATTTTCTGAATTTTTACAAGCTAAGTATTTTTTACCAATTCCTAACTGTCTTTTTCTTTCAGAAAAAATTTCATGAGAAACAATAACTATATTGTATGACTGGAATGCCTGAATGCTCCTGAAAGGCCAGCACTGAAATCCAGTTTTAGGTACAGTAATTTCCAAAATCTTGCCTTTAGCTCTTCCATGGGACTCTAGGATCAGGATAATCTGATCTCAGCTGACAGAGAATTATAATGATGGGACAGGTTCATCTCTTCTCTAAATTATTGTTTACACTTTTAAAAGTAATTTCTTACACAGTACAGATGGCTGAAATAAAAATTAAAGCTTAAACAGCTTAACTTAAAGCTCTGTTGACCCTAAACAGATAATTTCTTACAATTTGGACCCCAGTAGTTAATCAGACTCCCAGTGCTGATGGACCCACACACTGTACTAAAGTAATCTCTCTTTAAGCTCAGTGTTTCATTCAAATATATCAAAAGAATACAGATCATTTTGGAAGAGTTTGCAATCTTAGAAATCTGATGGCAAAATTATAGCTATGGAAAGATCATTAAAATTCTTCTTAGCCATGCTATAAAAAAAATTTAAAAAATAAAATTCAAAGTTCAACAAATCGTGTGAAACATTCACTGAGGACAACTTTTCCAATGTCTTCCATTATCTAGCACAGCTTTAGAAATGCAGTTTCTCTCATTGAGCATGCTCTCACCCAAGCTCAAGTACGAAGAACCAAAGACAAACTGGCAAAATTGTTATTCTGGCTGCAGAAATTCAAATGCTGAGTTGGTGGCAGTCCAGTTAAAATTTTCTGATGGGATCAGGAGATGTGAAATGGTCTCTGAGGATAACTGCACAAAGTCCTGAGTAGAAGATCAAAATATTAAATATTAAAACCCAAATACTGAAAACAAACCAACTAAAAGTACTACTGCCTACAGTTATCTCTTCAGACATTCTGAAATAATTTCCAGTAACAGACCTGTCTTACCATTACACCTGTAACACTGTCGGTATTATCATGCAACTCATTTTTCAGGCAGGAAGCCTGAAAAATATGTCAAAAATACTCTTAATTTAAAACAAGACTGTAACAGAGAGAGGAACTGTAGTTCAAATAAAGTTTTTCTTTTCTAAAATGAAACTCTTGCTCCAGCTTCTCTAGCTCTCTTTGCAGAAAACCAAAACCCATATACATATGGATACTCTCTAGCAAGCTGCTCGGAGTCATACTGTAAGTGGTTTAGGAAAATCTTCCTCTCAAGAGAGAAAACAGATTTTGGAAGGCAAGCAAACTTGTAGTCAAGATAATGAACTAACTTGTTTCCAAATTCCAAACCAAAGTATTTCATTTCCTTCCTGAAAAATCAATTTTGTTCCTTATGGAGTACCAGTTGCAGGAAAGGATGCTGTTTGTGTAATGTATCTTTTAAGTGGAGGTGATTACTTAGGGTACAAAACATCCCATACTAACATTGTTCCCAACACCGTGTAATACAGAAAGTAGAGCTAATCTGTCATGCAGGAAGAATGGCAGGCTTGCTAAACTTATATCATCATCCCCTCTGGAACAACAGTAAAACTCACTGTTAAAACTGATAGTTTATTAGATCAAAGGTACCATCAACAATATCAATTCTGCCTGGTAGTGTTAACAGGAAAATGTTTTACAAGTTCTACTACTGGGCATCCATTTAACTTCCAGCACCAGCTAAACTGTAAAACTGTGCACATAATTTATGTTGCGACCTGTGTATGTAGGAAGCATTATCCAGGCAAAACTTCTCATAGGCTGACAAAATGCTGTGATTTGCACTGTTCAGATGATTGAACAAACAGACTTTAAGCAATCACTGACAATAGTTTTTATCTTCAAACATGCTAAAGTGTAATACTACATGAGAGCAACCTATTGCTTTAAGACTAGATTTGATAGAATACAAGTAAATGAACAATTACTACATTTTAAACTTGTCCACATCTTATCCATTAGGCGTAAGTATTATTAAAGTTCACATTTATCTTTCACATTTTTAGCAATTTCTCCACAAAACACTCCTGATGCTTCCATGGTAACATGTTTGCTTACAGATAGCTTAAATAGACATTCATTCCAATTAGGTGAAGTAAACAGAAAACAGCCATTCATAATTCCTCAAGTTACTGTCATCTTTTCTTTTACATAGCAAACAACATCCTTCAAACAGTTTCCAGTTTAAGTCTGTCACTTGCAGTTGATGACAGATAGGTGTGCCAACAAATTCTCTTATCCGCATCATGGCAAAACCAATTTAATTACTTCCAATAATATGCACAACATACAAAAAAAGTATTTAATAATAATTCCAACAATGCAGATTCAATGACTTACCATGTTTCTTTTCAGTGTAAATGTATTGCTACTACTCTGTGAGGCTTCCTAAAGTTTAATCTAATATTTTCCTATACTATAACAAACATTTGATTAAAATTATACATGCTGTAATGCCTTCCAAAAGACTCACCTCAGATAGAAAATATGCACAATAAAATAGCATTGCATGAAATTGTGCTGGTTTTGCAATATTGTATTGTATTTAATACAAAACAGAAAGGGATGTTGTTTAAAAACTTGCAGCACATAGTTTTTTTAAAACATTCTGATTTTATATGCCTGTTTGTTACTTAATTTCTTAAGATGCACTTGCCTAGTTTGCAATATTTGTCTTTTCACTGAGAAAGTAGCTGATGAAGGTGTTTTCTGATGTTTTTTACATAAAAACCACTATAGTGAAAAGCCAGCATGAGCCCTGGGACACCCACCAGCTCCTACTACTCTGCCTATGTTCAGCATGTCATGTCCTCAGCACACAGCATCACCTACCACATGTAGACAACACATTGTTAATAACATCACAAATACCTTTTAAAGTTTTCTATGCAGCTGCTGAAAGAAATCAGAGACAACTTCAAGACACAGAGTTAAACGTTGAAGCTGTTTTTCTGATTTTGCTCTTCAAAATCCTAAACTGTAAAATCCCTTGAGTGAAAAGTCAGAGAAAGGCTACCATCCCTTCTAGGGTTAAAAGATGCTTTTGTAAGATTTTTAGGTCAGATTAACCTTTTGCTCAGAATAGGGCCGGTTATTGGTTTTATTTTTTACTGTCTTTAACACAGGTAAAAAAATCAATATGAAGCGAGACAAAGGGCTCTGGAGGCCCTGGCTGCACCAGCTTTTGGTTTGGCTGATACACAATCCTACAACATGCTGAGGCTGGGAAGGATTAGCCTGCTTGTGTTGAGTAAACCGATGATACTCAATAAACAGTTTCTGTTGTAAACCCCTTAGGACGTGCAAAGCCACACTAGTTGGCATTAGACCAGATAAGCTGCCGAACCAGCTGTAATCTCATTTAGACCTGAGCTGATCCTCCTGTCCTTTCATTCCACAGGATCAAAGCAAACCACTGAGGAGGCAGCTGTATTATAGCAGCAGTGCTTGCTGGATGCGGCAAACATTTCATAAATTCCTCTCCTTGAAGCAAGCCTGCACATAATCTACCCAGAGCCAGTTCAATCAATGGATTTCTGAATTCATTAGTCTTATTATTACAGGATAACTGTTTTCTCCACATAGTGTTGTAGCTGTTGCAAGCCAACTTTGCAAAACAGCTCTTATTGCTGACCATTTCTTTCTGGTAATGTGCCTTTGCATTTTTGCAGTGTCACATGAAAATGATTTAAAACACTTCAATGCAGTATTTTTTTAAAGACTGGAAATAAAACCATTTCACAAATATTCAAGTAGGAAGCCTTGAAATATAGTACACTCTTCCAAGCATAATTACTGGCTACCTGTTTGAATGCTTCCATGCATCAGTAATAATGACCAATATTTTCTGAGCTCAAATGATAACAGCAAAAGTAGAGATTATATCATTGTAGCAGCATAAATACAGACAAAAAAATACAGATGCGAAAGGAGTAATTCTAAGAAAGATATTTCTATTTGCCTTTTACTCTTTGTGTTCTCTGGAATTAAAAAGAAGAAATATTTTCATTGTTGAAGAAATGAATAGCACAACTTAGGAAAACCGGAAAATCACATAAGCAACAAGTCTTTTTAAACTAAGCAAAAATGAAAACCAAGGCACTGCATCAAATAAGACTAGAAGGTGCAATATTTGATTTCTCTATCACATTTGGAGTTTTCACTCCAGTTGCAATTATAGATAAAAAATATTACAGTATAACCTTAGAGCTTTAGAAGAACAGAATGTGTAATTCAGAAAATGCATCAACTGATCCATTTCCCACCAGTGAACTCTGCAATATAGCACATATTCACAGATAAACAAAGTAAAATTAGATTTTTTACTTACAGTGGAATAAGGAAAATATTATTGAAAATATTTTTCAGTCCTTTTAATTGCTAATTATATTAATCATTAATGTAAAGACTTAACTTTTCTGAAACAGCTGCATTGGAAAAAAAAAAAGAAAATGGATGTAATAGGAATTATGCACCACAGCAGCAATTTTTTTAGGTCATATACAAGTAAAATTACTGATTTTTGGATCACTCCTTGAGGAATGAGTAGTAGTCAAAGAAAAAAGTTAAGTCTGAAAAATAAGGAAGGCCAGGTAACCCTTACAGTTAAGGTAAAAATAGCAGTGTTTGTGACTTACTGTTATTTGCAGCCAGTATAAATATGCAGCACATTCATGCACAAACTGAAAAGTCAGGAAGATCCCTCACAAAGAACTGCTCCGAGTTTACAGAGCACAAGAGAAAAATCTGTATCATCTTTGCAGGCACACCCTACTCTACACTGCACAGATCTATTGAACATCTGTATCTGGCTGCTCATGTTTTTATAAGAGTATAAAAAAAAAGTTCTTGTAATAAAAAGATTCAATGAAGTACAATAAAATGAAATTTTAACACATGCAAATGATTTTTAACAGATTACAGAGAGGAGATGTTTAGTATGAAACTTTTTCAAGCACTGCAGCACAGATGTGCTACAGCATGTCATAGGCAGCTGGCAAAGATGAACAAAAGGTATTTGCACCTATCATCTACAGATGTGTAAAAAACTCACCACACATCTCTTCCTCAATCACTTAGAAACCATCTGATGTGCTAGTTAATGATTCCCCTCTCTCCACTTCATTCTTCAGACATAAAGGGGTCCCATTTAACATAATCACTTAATAACAGCAAAGTGATGGGTATCAGAACTCTAATTCTTCTAATATTTGCAAAATCCAGCTCTTTGTAATAATAATAACACCATGATAGCAAACTGTAAAACTGTGTAATTATACTTTAATTGTATTGTGAGGCATGCATTAATCACAAAGTTTAAGTACCAAGGATGGAATTATAATAATTCTGTAAAACAAATTTAAGCTAGCTAAGTAGGTCAGAACCACTAGCATGCAACAGGAGACCTCTGGGAATTTATCAGTTAATGGCTATTTATGTGCAAATGAGTGCCCTCCAACCCTCCCAAATCCTGTGTAGCTGAAGGGTATTTCTGTTAACCAGGAGCATGCTTAACTGCTGAGGCATAAATTAAACCATTTATTGGAATGATTTTAATTCTTCTCTCCCCCCACCCACTCTTACTACTCCCCTCCACCCTCACTAGCAGCACAATTTACAGTATTAATTTACATGGAGATAGGATTGCTGAAGAGTTTTCAGAAATTACTCTGTTTCAAGAAAGAGGAGGAAAAAGAGAACAGGAAGAAAAAAAGAGCGAGAGACAAACTTTTAGTAAGAGACAGTAGCAATGCTACACTTAATCTACAAATCTTGGCAGGTTGAGCTGTTAGAAATTCCAGAGGTTCAGTATCACAGCAGTGCAGTGGAAACGCTTCCATAATGAATTTTAACAAAATGTAATTTTCTTCTACATCCTCACAGAATCATAGAACCTTTTAGGTTGGAGACCTTTAAGATCATCAAGTCCAAACATTAACCCAGCTCTGCCAAGTCCACCACTAAACCATTTCCCCAAGTGCCACATCTTCCTTTTTATAAATGCACTGGAACAGGCTGCCCAGGAGGTTTGACAACCCTTTTCACAAAGAATTTTTTCCAAATATCCAATCAAAACTTTCCCTGGTGCAACTTGATGCCATTTTCTTATCTCACATTCTAAATTTGGAGAAGACAATGAAGCTCAAGGGGGACTGTATCCACTGTATTTTCTGTTGTAACGTTCAGACTGTACACATATCAAAGGTTTTCTTTCAGGAAAGAAAACAACAAAAATTTCTTGGCTGCAAGAAAAGAACACCTTCAATTTTTGAGTTTGACTTGGAAAAAGCTAGTCATTTTTGATGCCTTGGGAAAATAGATACCTTTACAAACTACTTGGAATCAAGATGTATTGAATTTTCACTGTGATGTAAAATGGGGATGATTTACAGACAATATAAATGATTTCTCAACACTTATAATCATAGCAGTAATTCAGTACAGGAAGGCAAGTTAACGTAAGCATAACTTCAAGATTCACTTTTAGGCTTATAATTTCATATGCTTGGGATTTCTTTTTTTTTCTAAGTGCATGCACACATATTCTTGCAAAGCCTAGGGTCCCAGAACAATAAAACAGCAAAAATCTGATTATCCTAGAATCAATTAACCACCCTAAACAGGGTCACATCTCCCCATTGCCTAATAATTATATTGTAAAACCACTTGATTGCCTGAATATATTCACTCTCCCTATGATGTTTGGATGATCATGGTTGTGTTACAGTTAATTATTATTTAAGAGGATCACAGTACATTACTCTTTCTGATGTCATCTTTGCACCTAATACAGAAGTCCACGTAAATGTAACACACTGGACAAATACACACAATTTCCCCTCACCAATTCAAGCTGTTCTAGAATACCCTTCAATATAAATAGGTGTGGTGTGAATCAGAGGAATTCCCTGGGAGCAAATCTTTAGCAGCTCTAAAATATTTTTAACAGGCAGATATGTGGAACATTTATTGAAGTATTTCCAAAGGCCCATCTCCAATAGCTAAACAACATATTCCTGTCCAGAAAAACAAAAGAATATCAAGGAAAATATTCTGTTTTATTCTCGTGGTTGACTTTTTGTAAGTAAAATAAGACTGCAAAAATCAGTAGAAGGAAACCTAATTGTCCTGGCAAGCCTATCTGTACTTGCCTGTTCTTCCACTCTCCTGCCCCTCAGTAAAGGCTGACACATCCCTGGCAGCAGGATGCTCCTGCTGCGTGCATAATGGCTGCTGTGGCTGCCTGTGCAGCCCCTGCATTACCACAGACAGAACCAGGAGCTTTCTGCCTCTTAACACAGATTTGCAAGCACGCACATTAAACCAGACACTTCATCCAACTCTTTGATAACAGCCAAAAATTAATGAATTAATAGAACTATCTGACCAAAAATAAGTTCACTCCTGTATTTTCAGAAGCATTAGCACATCTGCATTATCAGAGCCTGTGACAAGTGCATGGTTACCTCCCCCTTCCCTACAGTGAGGGGCTGCAGCCTGGATTACAGTCTGTACCTTACAGTCATTGGCAGGGCTCAGTAGTGCCCTCAGGCTTTATTTAACCCCAATTAGAGATAAACAGGGCCTTCTGGTTGTGAAAGAGGGAAGAGACAGTACCTTCAGCTTATCAGACAACTAAGTAAACCACAAACTGCTTTTACCTTTCTCTACTTGCTCCTCCCAAAAAAGGAAATGTTAGGAAGAGGCCCCCACAGACCCCGAGATGATGCACAATAACATGTTGCAGAGTATGCCTTCCTCTTTCCAGTTTGTTTTTAGGGAGGATATATATGGTGGCCTAATATTTTGGGCTCATTTCTCATTAGACACATTTTCACTGTCCCTGTTTTAGTGCCACTGTAAAGAAAGATGGAACATTTAGCCATTGAAAATTAGTGACATTTGGACTTGCTCCAAGGCAAATAAAACAAACGCACATCTCCATGCCCTGTACCAATGCCTAAAAAGGCATTTGCAAAGTGATTTTCTAGACAGATTTCAAGAATCAAACGCAAAGCCACCAAAAACCCACCATTCTTTTCAGCAGAGCCACTGTCCAGTGCAAAGAGTAGAAGCCATCTTTACACTCCCACCCCAGAAATTCCAAGAACAAGTAGGCTACAGCAGCACTAAACAGGTTGAGTTTTTCTCCCCCAACAGAACAGGGAAATTAAAAAAAGCTCTAAAAAAAGAAAATAAATAAGTTTGGTTCCACAAGTCTCTCTTGAAGCCTGCAAGAGTGCTACATTTGCAGCCTACTCTAAGTAACCACTTCAAACTTTAACCAATTCTGTCTTCGCTAGCACGAAGAACAGCAGAAAACCTGTAACATCCTTTTACATACTGGGTAACTTCTAGCATGTCTCCCCTCAACTCTTCCTAGCTGAAATCACTTCCAAACTTATACAAACTGCCTATTCTAGTCATTCATTTCTGTGACTCTCTCCAACTTTCAATTTATTCATAAATATTTTGTAAAATGACATATCCAGAACTGCATACAGAACACTGCAGCTAAAGACAGAAGCAGCTAAAGCAGCTCTTCTCATCTGCAGGAGTTTTATTAACACACTTCACAACAATATTTAATTTTTTTTTGGTTTTTTTCCTAAAGCAGAGTCACATTAGGTCCTGCTTTGTAATATCACACAGGCTATGTGCATAAAAAAGTCAGTGTTATAAGTTAGCCAATAGATTCCAGTCAAAGTTCAGATTGTCTTGCAAATACTATGGTCTTAGAAACTCACATAAATAAACATCCTGTAAACAAAGGTGAAAGCATAAGTACCAGGTTCACTTCCCACTGCTTGTAAGATATAAGGGAATCTACTTTACAAACAATTCAAATTCACAAACAATTCCAGTTTTTTCTCCCTGCACTAGGCAGCAACTGTGCTAGTGCAGGGATAATACTGGACCTTGCAGGAATCTGTGCTGAGCAGGCAGGCAGCAAAGTCTACAAGCAAAGGCAGAAAGAGAGTAACAGCAATGGCAGCTACCTCACTTCAACCAACCCCAGATGTGAAGATCCCCTGTTTCTCTCAACTCCCCATACTTTGACAACATGGCTGCAAGTCAAGCATTCCATGCTATATTTCCATGTGTTCTTCCTAATTTCAGTACTTGCCCTTCACTATTTCCTCTTGTTGATGGCAATTTATTTCAAAGTATCAAAGTAATTTTAAATGTTGGTTTTGTTTTCCATTTGAACAAAGATAAATACCCTCTAATTTCTGGCTACATGCAAACTCAAACCCTAAATTTTTTTCATCTAATACAACTACTTGTGCTAAACAGTTCTTCATTTTCAGTGATCTGAACAAATGCCATTAAATGCTAATAGTACTAAGATTACACAAGTAACACTGAAGCCTCACACTACTGATGATTTTTATGAACATTTCCTCTCTCATTCCCATAGACGCACAGCATTTTACAGAAAAACCGTATGTACTTTTAAGGCTGCTGTTTTCTTTCTTCTGCCTTTTTTTTGGTTAGGATACCCAGGAATGAGTACACTAGAAGTTGTTTATGTCCAAGAAGAAATTCAATCATAAGCAAAAGTATCCTAGGGGATGAAGAACCAAACAGTATATACCCAGAAAAACACTAAAGAGTAAACGTAAAACACAATGTATTGAGATTCATCCCTTCTCTTCACTTGGTCATTGCTTTCAAGAGAACACATCAAATTGTTTTTGCTGATTAGACAGTCCCAGAAGTTGGTAGCAAGAGTTGATGCTGGTAGGTTACAGCTGTCAGTAGCAGAATCTGAAAGAAATTTGGAAAAAACAAAGCAAGTTGCTATTTCTCATCACTGTAGCTATTACCCAGTTTCTGAACTACAAGTGATGGTGGGGGGGAACACAACCCAAGAGCTTGTTCTACTGAACCACTGAACTGAATCTTTCAGAGCTACACCAAGTGCTTCAATCTAAGTTGTGTCCAGCATCCAGCAGGTGCTTTCCTTGCTTTTCATTTTCCTCCATTAAGACAAGCACATTTATCTGTTTGGTTAGCATAAGGATTCTCCTTGGAGTTGGTTCAGATTTTTTCTCCACTTTAAAGGTCAACTTTCTTTAAAACACATAGGCACAAATTAATTCTCGTCTCCAGAGATATCAACTCCTATCTCAGGGGCTAGCAATGGAGAGAAGAGTGCAAAGGGAAATACTCTGGGTAAAGCAGAGCCAGATGTGTCTAGCTCAGTGCACATAATTGACTCGTCTAAACATTCTTGACACATCCAAGACAGTGGCTTGCCGTTGTCCCCAAACGTACACTTGCTATTTAATCAGTCAGGTTTCTGATTCTCTGCTGAGAGCTCAGAAACCCCGGGCACAGCTGGGCACTTGGGCAGGCAGGGCGGCCGAGCTCTCGGCCCGGAGCCAGCTCCCCGCGGCGCCTCCATCCTCCCGCGCAGGCTGTCAGTAGGAGGCAGCATCGGCTCTGCCAGCCGCAGCTCCACACCGCAAAGTACTTGGGAGCGGGCTTCATTCTTCTGTCATTATATAAGCAAGATGACACTGTTCTCTAATCCAGCCAAAGCTGATAAGTACCATCAACCTGTCACTTCCTACATTTCAAATTCTAACATTGCAGCATCAAAGAGTTTTTACATTTCGATTTCTTTTGCTGGCAGCGGTCGGTAGCCTCTCATTCTCCCACGGTGTTCTAATGCAGCATTTGCACACCGGGGTTACTCCCAGCCTGAATAGCAGGTCATCCTCTACTCACTGAGCTCATCTGCGGCCCATGTGCTAGGCAATTTAGATCCAATCAGCCCTTATTTAGCTCAAGAGTAATGAGCAGCATAGTGACACAGACTTAAGCCTGACCCTCAGGACACTGCTCATCAAGCAGTAAAACTGTGACAAAATCATTCATCTTCCACCCGCTGGCAAGAAATAATACTCGCACTCACTGTATTACTTTTTCAAGACATAGAAAAAAAAAAAGGTCCTGAATTTTCATGATGTGAGACATTAATTTGCAGAAAGCTGAATTCCCTTAAACCCCCCTGTTGCTATGAGCTCACCAGGGGGAAATAGGCCTTAGGAGACTGAAATGGAATAAAGAAAATTGCTTCAGCTTTCTGTTCATTTTAAATAAGCCTTAAATCTGACATGAGATATCCTAAAGAGAGAAGAAATATAGATCTTGTAAGGTAACGAAGAAACAATCAAAATTAAGAGATTAGAAGGCTACTTGCATATAATGATTTTATTGTCAAAAATATTTATTTTGTTTAACATCCACAACAAAAAAACCACTCCATGTGAAAAGCCATTTTCATACCTCATGTGAAGAATAAAAGGAAAACTGAGAAGAAGATTAATTTAGGGAAAATAGTTTCAGAAGTGAGACACTTCCATCAGAAAACAAATCTGTGCTTTATGTCCTTCAGGGAGCACATATTTTTCTAAACAACTGCAGGGTCCCAAGCAGCAGGTTCTCAGTACACCTGGATATGATTTTACTCTTTTTTTCATGGATTTACTCTTTCACAACAGAAGTCTTGTACTGTTGTCAGGTAGGCTACAGAAAGCTTATGTGGATTAATTTTTGGAAGATAAAATGGATACAATGGAACACAAAAAGTGTTTCCATCTGTAGCACAGGGGATTGCACTGTGTATCTTCATGATTCATGTCTGAGCACTAGACTTGAGTGAGTTTCTTTATCTTTGGGTGTGTACCAAGACTGACTTTTTTTGGGCATCAACAATTAGAAGGTTTTTTGATAGCTTTTAATGTTTCAGCTTGCTCCAAAGTGATTCTAGAATAGAACAGTAGAACAGAATATTCTATTATCGTAGAATATTCTAATATAATAGAAGTGATGTAGAATGACCATCTAGTCCAACTGCCTAAGTAATTCAGAGCTGATCAAGAGCTAAAGCAAATTATTAAGGGCGTTGTCCAATTGTCCAAACACTGACAGGCTTGGGGTAACAACCACTTCTCTAGAAAGTTTGTTCCAGTGCTTGACCATTCTCTCAGTAAAGAAATGCTTCCTAATGTCCAGTCTAAGCCTCCCCTGGTGCAGCTTTGAACCATTGCCATATGCCCTATTAGCAGAGCTCAGCAAGCTCAGCACCTCCTCCTCCACTCACTTCCCCTTCTCAGCAATCTGTAGAGAGCAATGGGGTCATGCCTCAGCCTCCTTTTCTCCAAACCAGACAAGCCCCAAAACCTCAGCCGCTCCTCATAAGACATGCCTTCCAGCCTTGTTGCCCTCCTCCTAAGGCAGATCCTCTCTATCAACATCCTAAACATCAATGTGAAATTAATGTTAATCAATTGTTCAACTTCCACAGGTCCACCTACTGATTCAAGAAAATAGGCACTAAGAAGGGGAAGTGAATATACCTGAACCAAAACCAGTGACAGACATATACAGGAACTTTCTATATGCAAAGTATTAGGTACACATTTCCAGTGCATGCTGTTGTCTCATTTCATTTCTTTACACAGTAATACTCTTAGAGCAGAAGAGAAAAAATCAAAACACACATTAGTTTTAGCTAGTCAACTTGGAAGGTCAGAATACAAGGGACAAATTTGTAAAACTTTTTTTAGTCTCCAATAAAAACCTGAAAAAAAACCTCAAATCCCACAAAGGAAGAAGAAGAAAAGAAAATTCAGTGTTAATTATCAGAGCCACACCTTAAGGCAGCAACTGTAGCTAGGAACACACACTGTATTCCCTCAGAAGGTGGTAACATTATTTTTAACGATTTAGACATAGGAAACTTCTCAAAATGCTGCTATATTCTAAAGCAGTGCTTGCTTCTCATGCATTAGAGCATTTAGAAACTAGATTTTTATTACACTCATGTAGACACCAGTTTTGTTAATGGAATACCTGAACTTCAAAAAAACCAGTGAAAATACTTTAAAAGATAAGTCAAGTTAGCATAGCAAGGCATGCTTGCTCCCCAAGTATAAGATATTTGTTACAAGGTGGAAAAAGGAAGGATTTAGTTCCTTTTTTTCACCAGGTGAACTAAGTTCACAGCAACTTTTAGTGGTCATTCATTATGCCTGAGAGATCTTAGAGCTAAACTAAGATCTTCTGACCCTCAGCTCAGCGGCTTAGTCACAGAGTTGCCTTCTGTGCTTATCAGGACATCACAGCTGGTAGCTCTAAATATCCTCACAGGATGGGATGGGTAAGCGAAGACTCATGATCTTCCAAACTCTTCTGAATACAGTTTTCAGAAGCTCAACATCAGAAAAAAAGATTTTACAAAGACTAACACTATAACCCCTGAGGGGGAAGAAAAGAAGGAGGGAGGACCTTTCTATTCTCCTCCTGAGCTTATCTACTGACTTAAACAGTAACAGAGATGGGGAGAGATGCTTCTGTTGGCCTCAAAAAAGCTTCCCACAGGCTGTTTTGATGGCAAGTATAACTCAAAAAAAATTACAAATGACTGTACATTTCCATAGCAAAGATATACTGGATAATGCATTGTGGTTTCTCTCACAACCTCAAGGCTCAACATACTTAAACAGAAGCATTTAGTTCTCCTGTTACCCATGGCCCAATTATTAATGTAACTTTCTACTAGAGACAAGTTTACTTGGTCAATATTGCTGTAAGAGCTTTTGAAATTTACACACTGAAATTTTCAAAAATTAGCAAAAAAGTATAAATGGGCACAAATGCACTAGAACTGTTTTCAAAGTAAAATTAGCATTTATTATGGTATTAGGTTAGTGTTACTTCTTATTTCTCCTACAGGAATAAGTACCAAGTCTCCCCAAAACTAGGCAAAGATGTTTGGAGCACAGCAAAGCATGTACTCACATTTTATAGTCCTGAAACTCTGTGCTAACACTCAACAAAACCCGAATGCCAGGATGACAATAATAGGAGAAAGCTCATGTCAAAGCAACACCCCATTACAATACAAGACATTTTAGCAAGTTTCAAACACTTCTTTTAGGAATAACATATTGCAGTGCCAGCACCTACAGCCGATTTCTCTGAGTCTTGTATCCATTTTTACAGCAAGTTCTGTCAAATCTATTAAATGCCTATATTTTTATTAACCTAGGGCTTCTTTTTGTGCCATGAGGCACTCAGATGACAGATACTGCTAGAGATTTGGAACAAATGAAAGCACACATGGGCAAACATCCTGCATTTACCTTTCAGTAAAAAAAAAAAAAAAAGGAAAATAAAAACAAAATAATAAGGATTTTAAGCCATTGTTTAAAAACAGAAAAAAAAAAAAGGAAAAACCTTACATCTGAGCTAGAAACAGAATAAGAAAACATAGGAAGGAAGGACTCCATGTTTTGATTTAGGGGAATTTCTTGATTATTTACTGTTTATTTTACATGCTTTTTAAAAGGAAACAGTATTAAAATACAATCTTACACTTTACATTGAATCTTACTATGAAGATGAAATACTTGCAAGTGCCAGCAAGTAGCATTTGATTCCAATTACACACTCACCACGTATCAAAAACTGATAAAAATGAGTTGTCCTGCCAAGACATAGTTCTATTTAAATATGTGGATCCCAAAATAATCATAATGGTAACAATCAATAAAAAAGTGGTTTAAGAAACCTTATTTGAAATAGTCTAACCATAGGTAAATACAACAATCAAAAGCTACCAGTACTTTTCTAGCAGACAAGAAAAATACAAGAAAAAGCTGGAAAGGGTTATTTTAAAACACTGTAGTGTAAAAATAGTGAAGGAGGGGGTCTCTTTTCAGATGTCTTTTAAGAAAAAAGAAAGAAAGAAAACAAGCGCATTTTCAAATCCTTGTACGCCAAGTTTTAGCCCAGAGCAAGTTTTCACTGCTATGTTACAAACCCTTGAAAATAAAGGTTTATAATGGAAATGCTGACAGACCCTTAACCACAGCAGCATGAATAGCTATAATTAAAGAAGAGCTTTTGGCTACACCTCACTCTGACAATGAACGACTAGAATTTTTACAGTATCCTCAACTAAAAACAACTGGGAAACCTGGAATGAGATTCCAGCAATCCAACAAGGTACGTTAAAGGGGGCTGCTAAAACTATTTGACATTTTAAGATTTAAATATTGAGGCACTTAGTTAACACACCCAAGTCAGTATTTTCATAATGCTACTTAATCAGCAATAAAGAATGCTCCTGTGAGCCATCATCTGGGGTTAGCAGAAAGTAACACATGAAATTATTATTTCCTAACAGCCTAGAGGGAGCTGCTTGTCTCTTTAATCAGTGATCTCACTTCCTTCCTACCTGTAATTCCCTGTCATACAGTTATAAAATTATTAAGAGTGTAGTGTACAGAAAAATTACATTTATGAAGGGCCTACTATCTTATATCAGCCTGGATTTTTAAAACAAGCATTTCATCCTTTTCTGAGTTTGAAAACAGACCAGGCCAAATAAGTCTGGTCAATTCAGTAATATTTTAGCATCTGGTTAGCACAAGGTCATCCATATCTTCTGAACCAAAAAATGATTTTATTGTTGTTTTATTTGCATGGCAACAGAGGACTGACTGTTTTCAGTGAGTCTGTCAAAGCAGGAAAATCACTAACATTTTCCTGTTCCGTACAACCTAAAGATCAAAGTGTTTCAAAAGTGTTAAGGAACTTAGTTCCTCTGTAGATGGGGATAAACAGGCTGGTAACAGTAGGCAAATGTATAAATATAGAAACTGAAATAACTTAAAAGCAAGGCTCTAAAAACCTCTCTCATACCATTTACTATTTGAGCATGTCGGTAATTCAAATATTTCAGCAGAATTACTTTTTGTAAAAAAAAAGTACTAATACTATCCTGTACCTTGTCTGTGATGACCTGAGAAGTCTAGATTGAACTTCCATGCCCTCTTCTCTGTGTTACAAGAGGGCCACATAACCCCCAGTCCTGGAAAGCTTAAAAATAATGCCAAGTTATAAAATAGGCAATTTTTTCACCAGTCTCAAATTTCTCCCTATTTCGTCTTTAAAAACAACACAACAAATGCTGTGTATTAGCTAATAAAGAAAATGTCAAAGTATTTTTGAAGTCTCCAATTTATTCCAGGAAATACACTCAGTTGAACTGAAATAATAAATAATAAATCAACTAAACTTAGTTTTGTGCTTCATCTTTTTTCAAAAGACTGTCTGAAAAACAGTTGTCTTTGGATCTATAAGCTATTGACAGCTGCAGTCAAACTATTAGACAATAACAAAGAACCTAGTTAAAGAGAGATCTTGCATATGGGCCTCAGTATTCCTATTATGCACTCTTCCACAGCTCTTTACACATATTTCAGTCTTGCACATTTGAAGTAATAGCAGATCAATAGCTGCCTCTTAATATCTTATGAAAAAAAAAGCAGTTTGGGCTTCAAACTGGAGGACTGCTTCTCAAAGGCATCAGTAGACAAAAAAATATGCTTATTGAAGGGCACTGTGGATGTTGAAAAATGAACTAGTACATCAAAGCAAAACTGCTTGAAAGTGGTAAAATATGATTTCCTTCTTTCCTATCGAACCCCAGACAAGTATTTAAATCTCCGTAACTGTAGTATTTGAATGCAACCTTGGTAAAAGAGGAAAAAAAAAGAATGAAAAGTCTGAAAAACAGAATACGTTCAATGAAGAAACAAAAACAAAAAACAACACCCCCCAGTTAATGTAATTAGCACAGACACTAATTTCCAAGTTTCCTGTACCAAAGAAAATACAATATTGTCCGAATTAGAAGCAACTGGATGACTTTCTAAAAAGACACTAATTCATAACAAAACATCAGGACATCAAACCTAATCTCCTGAAATAGTAAGGGAACGTTTCAAAGATTCTATATGCACTAAAGGATTGGTGGATTTTGAAATTTAACGTATCATTCACAGCCCTTCAGAGATTTCTCTTTCCATTTAATCAAGAACTACAGTTTAACCCTAAAAACAAAATGTTAGTCTATATCCACAACTTAACTAAATAACTTACCGAAGTCTGGCTAGAACAACCTGAAGAAAATTCAGGACCATGCTCAGCTCAGCTCCTCGACATGCAGGCAGCAGCATAGTAAAGCCATCATTTAGCAACTTTTCCTCAGAAAGGCTCAAGTAGCAGCTGGTCTCAAACACTTCTTGGACACCATCAATGTAGGTTGATAGCAGAGTCCAGAGATTTTGTCTCTGTGTGTAGTCATTTTTGGTTACTAAAAACTCCTTTGCCTTCTCACGGAAAGCATTTGAGATTTTCTCAGCCAGGGCACTAATGTCCATATTCTTCTCAACATAAATCAAAAGGAAAGCAAAATGACCTCTCCAGATGAGAGCTCTCTGAGATGTGGTGACGGAGGATGGAGTCAGGAAATCCAAAAGATCCAACATTCGACTCACTATATCTTCTGTCTCCACAATAATTGCCAGCATGAGGAACAGGTTAAAAAAGTTCTGCAGCCCCACTTCTGTCAGCTCCTGCATTCTTTTCCGATGGAACTTGGAATAAATTCTACATTAGAAAAACAAAAAAAACAGAAAAGAGAAAGTTTCTTAAAGTATGCAATTTTCTGTCTTCTTGAGTGACTAAAATTGTATGTATTTTCATGCTTTTAATTTATGGTTATCTGCTTCCACTAACCCTTATATTTTAAATACTCTTTTTTCTCATTACTCTTAATGGCTACTGGAACAAACACGCTCTTTCAGTTTCTGTGTTTGATTTAAATCACACATAGTTTCCAACTGGAGGTGCAGCCCAACCTTTCCCCCTTATCTAACCTCTGGTACCAAGCTGAGCACCATGCTATGAGTAGACTCTCTACGCTGTCTGTGATGGATGTCCTCCATACTGTGCCTTCAAATCAATCAAGTTTAGCCCATGAGGGGAAACTAGCTCCTAGGAAAGGGAGCTGTCAAGTGGCATCTCTTTGCAGCAGCAAACCATTCCTGTACATCAACTTCTTCCCTGGAAACTTCTTCATTTCCACATGGAAATCAGCTACTGGTTTCTGCTATCATGTTACAGTGCTGCAGCTGCAGTGATCAACATCTCACCTACCAAACCATCACTGCAGTAAAAAGATTTCTGATGGAAAATTCCTTTTCTCCACAGTGCTTTGCCAAAGTCTGTATCAACTCGTACTGCACACCTGTGGTATGGACAGGTTTGAAAGAAAACAGAGAAACTGAGGCATTTGGAAGAGAAACCTCCCTCCCTGTAGGAAGATGTTATGACATTTTATCTGCATTGCTTACAGGACAATGCTCAAGTCATACACAGCTGATGGCGACAAGCACTGCGACTTTGAAACTTTAAAGTGGTTGACAAAAAGGAAAAAGCTTATACAAAGAGATCTTTTCTGGGACCTTTGCTTGGATGTGAACTTTTATTTAAAAATCGTTATTCCTACAACAGAGGAGTAAGACGAAAATGGCCTAACTTTTTGGGTTTTTTGTTTAAAACCTTTGGTATATCTTTCACCTTTAATTTAACTTAAGTTCCACCTACAATAGTTAAACATCCAAAAGTGCTGTTTTCCTATTCTGTCACCTGGAAAATAGTTGGAAGTGGTGTTGAGGTTATCAAATCTAGCCATCAAAAATTACAGCAAATCCAATTAATGTTGTTTAGTAGTAAATTACTACTGACAGGCATTTATGTTTTTCATGCATCAATTAATGCTTGGTTAGCTGCTGAAAACAGAGTTCATCCCAAAATCATAGCTGTAAGGCTGTTAAATGTTGCTGCTACTTGTGCAATTGAGTTTTTCAAGGTAGAAATGAAGAAAACTGCTTCAGCAGACTGATGCACTGGGTATTGTGTGTTATTATTCCCCCTCTTAAATGAGGGAAATTAACAAGCTATAGGAGCACAAAAATGTAAGTATAATTTGATTTCAGTAAAACAGAGTAGGTTAATTAAAATTTAAAAAAAAAGCAAGACATTGATACAGAATCCAACAACATATTTGTTTCTAGGTAGTAGCAGTGAGTTATAAACCCAAACTTTAGTGACTATAGCAACTTCTGAAGTGTACATAGACATTAGGCATACTGTTCTTTTCTGGTAGCCAAGATAACCCTTCTTTCCTGGAAGAAGCACACCACAACTTTGTAAGGTGTATATATACACGGGCATTTTTTAATGTTTATTACTTGCGTACATGAAGATCTTACTAATGCTTAATAAAGTTTTAATGAATTATATTAATACTTAATAAAATCTTTTTAAAAACTCAAAAGCCTAAACCAAAACTATTTCTGTTTTCTCTGTCTAATGAAAGAATTTAACAAGTCTGTACTAACCTTACAAGTGCTATCTCATTACCATAAGAAGTCTTACAGATTCAGTAAGCATCTAAAACATCGAGTTTAATTTAGAGCATATATATTTTATGTTTTTTATATCATGACTGCCTGTACTTAATTAGTATGTTTCAAGATGAAGTGAAATATTAAAATCCTCACAAAAATATTATGAGAAATTTTGAAAACCACTGAAAAGAAATAAAATATTTAAATGAAAATGCAGGTCTAGCAAGTGTCAGTCTGCATGTTCTTGAACAACACATGGCTTACATGCAGCCCAAATACGATTTCTGTGCTTTAATTACATTATCTGTCTGGCAACTGGGTTATACCTCTGCATTGGTTGCCAGTCTACCAAATTCCTGGCCAGTGAGACGAGGTAAATCATCCCACTCTATGGACGCCAGGGTGATTCTTGGACCCAGTTACAGCCTCAGCTGGCAAGAGAGACTTCAGGGAACAACTGCTTTCTTCAAATTATGAGTCACCCTCAACCCCCTTTACTTTGTCAGGAGCAGAGTGCCCTCTGTCTCGCACGTGGCTGGAAGGGCCCCTAAGGCACCAGAGTTGTTACAAAATGAGACAAACTAAATAGCATCCATACCGTCCTTTAATTTGTTTCCAAGGATGCACACCGTTGTTTTCTTCTTTCATAATCTGTGCCAAAATGCTGAGGAAAATGAAGTAACTGTTGCTGGAGTTGTACAGAGAGGGGACCTGCTGTTCGCAGCAGCAGCGTTTCACCAACTCAAGCATTGACAAGGAAGTCTTGCTAACATTTGCCAGATCCTTCAGACCAAGCCAAGGAACAGTAAAGCAGCTGTTCTAAAAGAAGAGATGAAAACAGAAAATATTATAAATAATAAATGCCAATATTACAAAGGCATTAAGATGCACTCCTTCACAGGAACAAAAGGGTATGTTCCTACCACAGCTAAAGCAATAAAAATGCATTATAATTGTGCGCAAAGTATTTTTACAAGATCTTAAACTGAGTAGTCCTGATCAAAAATAGGACTTAAAAGATATAATAATATTCTAAAATTTCATAATGTAATGGACCATAACAAATTTAAACATGATTTCATTAAACAAACATAGCAAATTTAAGGATACTGCCATTGACTAGGTAGTCTTACAGAAGTATAGCAATCAAGCGTGGCTACAGGAAAATCAGAATTAATTGGCAAAAATCAAGGGTTGTCTACAAGCAATTCTACATATATATTTTTATATTTTTTTTTATATTTTTATATATTCATCTTCTTACCAGATTCTTGCTGTAATAATCCCAGAGTATGGTGACAACAGGTAGGTTCAAATCCCAGAAACTACACAAAGTCAAACAGCACTGAAGATGCATTCGTAAGTGTTCCTCTAACACACCAGTCTTGCAAAGGAAGTAAGAAATTAATTGTAGGGCACATAAAACCAGTACTACTAATTCAAAGTAATTTCCTAATATAAAAAATATTTTTAATAACGTACAGAGTAAATACATTTGCTAATACAAGCAATGAACTTGAAGATAAAAGCTGACAATTGCACCCTGCAGACCAGTGGTTTAATGGACCAACTTGAGTGCAGTTGTCTTAAGAGTAGACTTTTACATGTGTGAGTCAGTCTAACACCTCTACCCCATGGCAGAGGTGTGGGAAGTGGATGATTAAGGTCCTTTCCAAACCAAACCATTACATGATTCTATGGTTTACTCACAGTGCTACTTATGACTTACTATGTCTTGGAGTGGTTTTTTTTCCTGTTTTCAGCCCCACACAAATGAGTCTAACATTAACTTGTCTCTGCCTGGCTATACATTTATGTGGAAAACGTGACTTGCTATACTTTATCACAACACTGCAAACAATTATACAATCACCTACAATAACTTCTAACCATGTCTGCCTTCTCCTCTCATGAACAATTAATGAAGGGCATATGGCTTCTAAAGTGGTACATTCCTAAAAGAACTTGAAAATTGAAAAGACATTTTCAGTGTTCATAGAAAATTTTATATTCAAGACACTATGTGTAAGATACAAAAGCCAATGAAATAGGAAAGTAACTTTCCAGTAAAGACTCATTAAAAATATCCAGAATAGTAATTCAAATGTAATAAAAATGCCTACAAATGAAAGGTGAGACTCAAGTATTTTTTAAATATATGATATAACTATTAATTCAATAGACTTCCCCACCCCCCCCAAAAAAAAATCTTGCAAGAAAAAGAAGGGACAGAACGGCTGCTTAATTTTTTTAATGAATAGAAGCAGGAGTCCTGGTATAAAACAAAAAAACCTGCAGCTGAACATACCTATTTCTCTGGAGGGATCTACCTAGTTGCAAGGATACAAAAAAAAAAAACAAACAAAAACAAAAATACCAAAATACACACCATTCAGAAAGGGAATGCTTAGTCTTGAAGTTGTATTTTGAGTCTAGGGTTATGTCTAGGATCTAATTCAACAAACAATGACTACTTCAGCTAAATTAATTCAACAATAAACACAGCAGTTGAGCAGCTTCAATTTGAAGCATTATTTATCTGCCCAACAATAGTTTTAGAATCGTTTCCAAAACCAAGATAGCACTGAAGGCTTTATCTCAAATTTAATATAAAATAGTATCCAGACTTCAAATATCCCTGGGATTAATGGATTCCCTCATTGCTCTTTTGCTTAAAATGGTCTCTTGCACTGCTTGAAATACTATCAGAACTCTTGAGGTAGTCAGCTTTTAATTTATCACAGAAGGGAGGAACACCTGATACTATCAAAATGATAGTACTATCTAAACATAACATTTTTCTCTTATGACCTCCTACTGTAGTAACAAAATTGGTTTTCCTAGAAACCCAAGAAATACTTCTCTATCTCTCTTAAGGTAGAATTAAACAAAAAATACAGTGAAAGTATAAAATTGAGGCAGAAATGAAACAGCACAAAGCATTTATTTTCTAAAATGAGAAGTCTAATAAGACAGACTGCTTCTAGTTCTTGCAAACTAAAAAGCTTTTGATTCTCACAATAAAACTTCATAAACACAAATTTCTCTTATACTGACAACCCATAAATTTAGTCAGTTTGATGTTGCCTAGTAGAAAAACATAGTTATGATAATATTACTACTACAACAATTTTCATTTTGTATTACAAAAAGAATTGTAAACTAGCTTTTTGTCTTCTTTTGGAACAGAATTCCAAATTACAGAAGAGGGAGGAAACCTCACACAACTAGTTTCCCCAAAAATGCCCTTTTTTGTGATAGAACTGGGAGTTTTTTCACATGAACAATTTTCTTCAACCCTTATCCACCTAGAATTTAAAAAGAGAGCAATTTATGGCTGAAGAACTCAGCTGTTGGTCAACTGTTTGAAGCTGAAAAGATATATCCAAGGAAGAAGCACACTACACTTGCCCAGGTATCCATGATAGCTCCTATCTTTTCACAGGGTGCTTTTGCTTCCTGTCATTATTGATCCCATAAGATGAACAGCACCTTCACATCTTTTTCTTGCTCAGCAGCAGGCTGACTGAATCTTAAAGAAGTTCCTATCTGGAACAGGGCATTGGGGCACCCCTCTACCACCTTCACCTGGACATGCAGCACCTTCTTCTGGAGGTCCTCACCACACCCAGCATATCCTGTATTAACATGCCTTAGGCTCTCTACTGCCTGCATGTGGACCACTAAACGTAATAGTATTACTGAAACTACCAAAATGCTGCAGATTTAACACTGGTTAGGCATTTTTGTATCCCAATACTTAGCTGTCCTAAGGATGTTAAAGCTAACTCCAGTTTCTGCTGCTTCATGATGCTTTGTTACCCTCAATGGCTGCAACAGTACCGATTGAATCATCTTTTCATAGCATAGAATTTGAAGGTCACATGAAGAGATACTAACAGCCATCGGTAGGAGAGAGAGTATCAATTTACCTTACAAATGTATGTTCTGCACCTTTTTCAGATGGTTTTGAACACACAAAACTACACATACTTGATTTCTTTTTCATTTCCCCCCATTCAGTGTAAATTGCCATTCTTCTGAGCATGTACAGTCTACAAGCTATAGGGAAATTAGGGAGTAACAAGCACAAGATTATGAGGTTGATGAACATAGTACTAAATATGGTGAGTTTTTAAGTTCCCATATACTTAAAAATGAAGTTTTTAACTACCAACTCCTGCCATCTCTACCAAATGGGTGATTCAGCACTATTATTTCTTTTAATTTATTTTGTACAGCTATTGCTGTGCATCTTTAGTAGATAACAGGCTATATGCTGAAAAGGATGGCTCAGATAGGATTAACTAACAAAGTCATGCCAATTGTTAATAGGCAGTATCATCAATTCTGTCCTGCTGTTCATTCAAAGAGTACTATAATCACTTTTGCTTTGTCCCACTTTTCTATGTTCCGTTTCATTACTGACTTCTTGATATCTCATTGCATTCCTCATTACTACATTTTCTGAACTCAAAAATACTTACGAGATGCAAAAGGATAAGATAAAAGGTAGGAGTGGCCATTTGAAGCTGACAGATCAACAGAGGAGATGGACATGTCTACTGGCAAAAGAATTCTCCTTCCTAGACACTGCCAAGAAGGCTGTGCAGGGATAGGGAGCAGAATGCATGCTTTAATAAAGTACTACATTCACTCGTGCATGCACAGATAGGAATTAATGTTCCCCAAGGAGCACTTCCCTCGGGCAGCTAACTCCATAATGCAAGAAAAAATAATGAACAAATAAAAAAAGGAAATAAACTAGATGGCTCCTTAGATGGTTGGTAATAGTTACAACCACGTCTTTGGCCAATGAGGGTTTGTTTTAATTCCAACAGTGGTTGCCTTTGAAAATTAAAACACATATTTGCTTCATATTACTGTGTCCTGACTGACTCAATATGCAAGTCTTCTGAACTTGGCCATTTAGCTGCCTTTCTAAACTGTCTATAGTTCAATACTTTTTTAACAGAAGCATCAGAAACTGTATTTTATGTATGTTCTGGTTCAAAGTAATCTTTATTCAAAATAATAAACTCTCACAAGAAAAGGGGATTATTTTGAAGAAAAGAACATTAACTACAAATGTGTATCTCAGGTAGCTGCCATACAGAAGATGCAAACAGAAAGGTGGCTAATAAGCTACTCAGTTTTTATGCACCTTATCTAAATCTCTCCAATTTCTCTCATGGAATGGTAAGCATCCAACAAGTAATGTCATCACTTGTGGTTTTAATGTACATACAGTTTGTATTTTCAGTCATATACTGTAAAATCATTCAAAAAGACTTAATCTTTTAAGCTGAAAGATGACATAGCCAAGCATCAGAGTTTATGTTTAGAGTATTAAAAACCTGAAAAATCATGCTATCATTTCAACTCTCCTAACAGTCACAAATATTTTCTTGTCAAAAAGTTGTAACAAGTATTGTTCTGTATTCCAGTTTTAACTACAGTTGTTGCTACTCCATGAGCAAGACAGTTATAATAATTTAAAAACTGGAAAGAACTGATTCCCCTTCTGCTTTCAACACCAGAACTTCACAGGATTTTTCTTAATTTCATAGACCAAATGAAAAAATAAACATGTTTATTCTTGTTTCAAACATACATAAATAAAGAAATTATTTTTACAGGCATTGCCAATACAACATTTGCAATTTGTACCATGCAACTTCAGAACAAATTTACAGAGCTACAATGTAACTTATTTTAAAAACTTGATGAACAGCATATTTAAAAGCATATTAAAAGGAGGTCAATTCTGACCTCTGGGCCATGAAGCATTGCATTAACAGTTCTGCAGAAAGAAAAATGATAAGGTATGAAATGAGTGCTCAGAAACTAGAACCTTATCAGTAAGAGTTTGATTCAAGCCTGTAAGACAAATTGCTCAGCAAGGCAAGTCACCTTCCCGCTGTGATGAGGATATAGCTGAATTTTCAATGCAACTGACTATCTCCTTCATCATGTCTCCTCAACTTGATATCCTTACATTCAGTATCTGATTTACATTTTCTAAGCATCCAGTTCTTATTCTGAATACATCTTGTCTAAGTAGTCATATACTACCCTTCCAGGATAATTATCTTTTTTCTTTATCTGACAATTTAGCATCAAGCACAAGCACTTTAAAGTAAGTGGAACTGCTAACAAGGAGGGAACTGTACACTGTCATAGTTTAGCTATGTCAAGGTTGTTCATTTACCAGTGATAAAAACACTGCAACTCCAAAACTACACTTGTTAGTTGGACTTTGTTTCATGCACTGTCTTCTCCTGAAAGCATCCCTGACACTTTCCTTGTTCATTATTCTTTCCTTTATACACTTACTTGAGCATCAGTGGATTTTTTAAGAAGTTCCTCCACAAATTTCCAATTGGATTCCTTGTGTTTCTGAAAAATAATTATCAAAATGAAATAGTATTTGTATCCCTTACAGGAATAACTATGTAATAACACAAAAATATTTCCAGAAATATTTAATTTCATGACAGAATACTGCAGTCATCACCAAAAAGAGTTTTTGTTCTATGAATGTAATTGATATCTGTTCCAAAAATTAGCCCTCAGAAAGCTAATAAAAATAAAAAGTATGCAACTTGAACCACTTTAAGTGACTCATCAGCAATCCCAACCTTCACTTTTAATGGAGACGCAAAACAATCAGGCATTTTTTATTAGTCCAAGCAGTATGCCTTACAGTTTCTTTCTTTAATGTTCTGTAAAAAGGAAGCTATAAAGAGTAAGGAGGAAGAAAAGGTATAATCTCACATTTTCTTGCTTTTTTCTTTTTCATCTATTTATGCAAAGTGGGAAAAAAAAGGGTTGAAGGCTTTGCAACTAAGGCCATTTTCTCAGGAGAAAAAAAAAAGCAACAAGGCCAACATACATTTCTAGGAGATTCAACAATCACCTCTTACATACAGCTACATACATAGCCTCTGTAGATAAACAGATATGTGAACCCAGTACTTTCATCATTGTTTCTGCCTTACTTGTTCCCTCCACTACCACAGCTGTTAAGCCTTGTACATTATTCTGCAGATAGCTGTCCTTTAAACATCAGTTTAGAGCTTACAATAAAGAGCATTTTATGCTTTGGTAATTGAAATATAACTACTTTGCAGCAGCAACACCATTGTGCTCCATCCTCCTCTGCTGCTGATTAAAGTGGTTAATGGTGTGGCTTGGTGAGAGTTTCACACAGAAAGTACCAAGATAATTTAAAAAATTAATTCTTTTAAAAGATGCACTAGTACTCATCCAACAGTATTTGACTACTTGGTGACTATATTTTTGCACCACAAGAAAAAGAATACTGAAAGACAGACAGTGGTAGCAAGTCACAGTCCATGGACCGTTTATAGAACAAATATAAATAAAAGGACAGATGTACAGAAAGTTACACTAAAGCTGTGATTTCATGATTCAGGAACTTGACCCATATCAGTTAAGAAATTCCCACTGCTTCTTCCTCATCCTGACAGCTCCTCTTTCTGCCCTCACAGCTATAGCATGCCACTGCTCAGTTGTTCTGGTACTTCTGTTTGTGGGACTCGGAGCCAGAACAGTGAATCAACACAGAGCTTTAGGAGAGGAAGAAAGAATGAAAAAGGGAATAGAGCCTGACTTAGGCCACAGGAGATGGACACCAAATATTGTGCCACAACAACAGAGGGCATATCATGCCTAGGGTGGTGAACAGGATTTAAGCTGTTGGTGATGCCAAAGGCTCTGTATCATGAAACCAGAGCTAGCATCGTGTCAGAAAAGGACATTGCATCAACACATAGCCAAGGAGTAAAGGCAGCACTTCAATGACAGTTAAACCCAGGAAGTGAACAACCAGTATTTCCAGACAGATCTGGCCATTCTTTACATCCGAGTTTTGACTATATTTTAGAGCCTGATGTTATGTGAATACCTACACACTGGCAACATCCCACTGCAGATTTCAAGTAAAGCTGAGAAACTGCTAAAAGGCCAGTTTTGGTAGCAATGATTAGATATTAGAGTTAGACTAAATGTCTATGAGAGCACTGAATGGATCAGCCTGCTTAGAACATGTTTTCAGCACTACCATAGACCAAGGACACATGTTTTATACAACAGGTGTTTATTGCCAAAGTTCCAGCTTGTCTGCAGTATGCAGATCAGCTTACGAGATCATGGAGTAATCTAGGGCAAACTCCTGACACCAACTGGGATTGATTACAAGAGTGTACCCAAGTTCAGCCCAAACTCAGGAAAGAAGGCCACCAACCACCTGCTGCACTCTTTTTAGTTACAATTGTATCTATATTTTAACAGATTTGCTTCATTCAAATCCCAATAGATTTATATCCAAACAATATTCCCTGCTTCACTGGCAATATGGCACAGCACCTGTTTACCATTGTTTACAATCTGTCCCTGTCAAAGCATACGTAGAACCTACATCTTCAACTCCAAACCGCGCGTCTTAAAACATCCTCCCTCTACCCACAGAGGGTCCTAGAAATCAACAGAACCCGCAGATCTCACCGTGCACAGAAGTGCTGCTAACACCAAAAACTTGAGCTGAGTTTGCAGGAAGAAACTTCTGCAAAGGACTAACAGCTGAGTGAGTACCTGGAAAAGCCATATTAGGCTTCATAGCTGGAAGTCCATGTTTGCATATCTTGCCACATAGTCATTTCAGATTATTCTATTCAAAGGCAAGAATTCTTAGCCCCAGGTAACTCAGCCTATATTACCTTAGCCCACAGAATATTAAAATTGACCCCTGCAATGTTCAGAAGTAGCAAATTTTCTCATCAGGTCCCATTTGAGTTTTAAATATACAAATCCTTCTTTTCAGAAGAGTGAAGTGGGATCTGAACAGGGGAATATGGAAAGAGACATCCCTCAGAACAGTCTCTAAGAAACCTGTACAAAATCTTCTAGTTTAAAAATGTGGTTTAATGTATGTGAAATATATATTCAATATATATGAATCATTGCATATTTGAAATTGCATTTTACGAGCTAAAGGGGGAAAAAATAAAAAGAAGAAAGTCTGAAACCTATTTAGAATTTTAAAAGGTTTCATAACCTTACAGCCATGCAGATCACATTAAAAAATTGAAAATCTTCCACAGATGACATCGGCTTAGGGGCAATTTTTGCTACAGAGCACATGAATAACCATCATTATGGCACATCACCCTCCCACCTCTGATCACAGTTAATTAAAAGAAAGCATGTGTCACAAAGCCATTGCATCATATGTTTAATCAACAAAACAGGACTACAGAGTCCTCATGTAATTTTACTAACTTCACAAATTCATGTCACAGACTGTTTCATGTCATAATGTTCAAAAATATTTTAAGGTTGAAATTCAAGGAGGGGAACAGGACCTAAAGGGAAGGTTACCATCAACTGTCTATGACAGATTATATTACTGTGTTGGGTGAGAAGGCCTGATGTTACTGATAAGATTTTTTTGTATGAGAACAGGGATCCCTGGACAAACTCACAGCTACTCAGAAATGCAAAGCACAGCTAACCGTTTGAATGTAAAGACTACTGGAAGCATACACAGGATGGTCCTATGATTTACAAATCAAGACTTGGAAATTCTCTTCTCCCAGGTGGGGTCTAAGGAAAAATTATTTAATGTTGGGCAAGTCACTTCCTGTCACTGTGTCTCAGATTCCTATTTTAAAATAAGAACAACAGGAATCCTTTTTTCCATTCTACATCTTTTTTTGGCTTATGTAAATAATATAGTGCTGGGGCAAAAAAATAATCTCTCATGAGGCTAAATATATAGTATCTATCAGAGTGAGATACAGGAAAAAAGCCCCAATGATAAAAGTAATCACTATCACTGTATTGGATTAGGGCATTAAATATTAGAAACCCAGTATAAATGTGTGTTTCACATCAACTTCTGTATTTAACCTGGGAATAACCTTTTCTCACTTTCTAAATTCCTCTAAGAAGCAGGAAGTGCAGTAATTCTATCTTGCAAGGTCCCTCTATAATACGCTCTGGACTGTGTCCCTCTCCGCCACCACCTAGTTATGTGCAAAACCAAGGGAAGCTTGAGACAAGGTTCAGTGTAACAGTCAGACCTGGTCTGCAAGTTTACAATGTATAAATGTGCAAGAAGTTGCTTCATTTTGCCACATGATAACAAGCAGCCTGCCATGGCCTCCTAAAGGATTTGTCAAATGGCAAACAGAAGCACAAGCATCCCATATGGGCCAAGTCCTCCAGCAAACAGACATGGTCATGAGTTTTTCAACTAAGTATTCAAGGACTGAATTACCACATCTTTGCTACATTTAATTTTTTTACAAATTTGCAGATTAGAAGATCCAAGTAATACTTAATTTTTTTGGAAAGTCTAATTTCACTTAGGATTGTAAGCATTCCCAGAATTTCAACATTTTTCTTTCATTCTCTACTTATAAACTTAATGCTTTTAAAGATCTAAAGACAGAGGGATTTGAAGTTATCAAAATTGCTCAAGCTACATGACCATTCTTCCCTTCTTACAGACTTGCAGTTCACAAACTTATTTCCAGGTTTTAACCTATCATCCTACATCAGGAATGGAAATCATGGTACCGATTTTAACAGAAAGAGGGTACGGCCTTTCCAGTTTTAATCCACACAAATAAATTACAAATAATAAAAGACAATGCACAATAAAGGGCAATTAAGCCCAGTTTGTGGAAGATGCCATACAGTTTATGCTTAGAAAATTAGGGAATACGTGCAATGCAGCTGAAAGGTTTAAAAAGCCACCGCACTAAAAAACCCCAAAAATAAACAGAGACCACCAACATCCCCACCCCCACACAGAAAAAAAAAAAAAAGAAAAAAACAGAAAAAAAGAATAACATTAAGAGGATAAAAGAACAGAAGGAGAAATGACAGAAGAGGGCACAACCAGAGCCTCCCTAGTGCAAAAAACACTGTTGGGGAGAAAAATGCTAAGCAAAACACACTACACCAAGAACACCCCAAATCCCTCACTTTCTGGGTCTTCATCCATCTCACTGGCTTCTAATAAGTTTCCTCTATATACAATCAAGAAAAATTGTCAGCTTTTATACATCTCAAAATGGATGAGCTGCAGCAGCAAGTGCAAGTTTCCTAAACTCAAACTTGAATTCAAGTTATTAGACAGCATCTATTGGTAGCATACCAACATAAAAAAGAAACAGTACACACAATTATATATGCATCTTATAATGTTATGGCTGCGATGTAAAGGCAATGCAATTAGACAGATTGAAATTTATCCAGAGCAGAGCTATCACTTTAGAAAAATAAGTGGCATTAATAATTACACAGTGCTTGAGGATTATACTTCATAAACCTCAAACTCATGTGCTCAATTCCTGAAACAACAAAACCAGTGAAGCACTTAGGCTGCAGGCACACAATCTTAAAACATATGCTACGTCATTAAGTATATGTGTTATTAACTAGTTGAGATATTTCAAGTTTCCTTCACACAGTATTCTACTGAATATCTGGTATGTAATATGAATATGTCTGAAGCTCCTAGAACATTTACCAACTTGTACAAGGCAGATCTTAACACCTCCAACCTAAAAATGACTTCTTTTAAGGAGTATGAAAATTCCTGCATTACAAAACCAATTATTTTCTGTCAACAAAAATAACCAGAGATCAAAATCAATTATAACTCAGGTATTTAGAAAAAAGCATACCCACCTTTTCATCTAGATTTCCATTACGGTCAAACTGGTAGAGTGGTGCCAAATGACTCATGATCCACCAGCTAAAACTCAATGGGTCTTTACATTGAACTGTTTCAATCCCAGACACATTTTCAGAAGTACTTGGATGTTCAAAGATATTCTTTAGGGTTGTGTTCACCATGCTCCAGAAACACTGTAAAAAATGCAAAAGGTAATTTGAACTGTCTTCAATAACAAAACCTATGTTAACAATTTTCTCTGCAACACTGCCCTATTGATTTATTTGCTTTTACAGAGAACAAGCAAGATGACAGTCATTTAAAGAAAATAACAAAAAGCAGTGGTCAGTATTACCACAGAAAACTCAAGGCTACCTTAGAAAGCCCTCTCTCCAATGTCAGTAGAAAGCAATGTGAAAGAACAAGCTTGGGTCACCAGGAAGAATCCAGTGCAATACTTGACAGGCAAAACTACAAGCTGATGGATTGATGACATGCAGACAGGATGGTGCCCCAACAAGCAGAAAAGAAAGGTTAGAGTTGTTTAATGAAGAATTGTTATAACATAGTTTTGAAAAACTTGTAGTGCCAGATTATCCTAGCCAAGAGGAACACAGTAGATGGCAGAGAATCCATCTAGAGAATCTGAAAGACAGCAAACTGACCTTCCAATTCCCTGTTTTGTCACAGTCTATTCCAGCACTGACAAACTGATTAATTCTCATTGACTCAGCCCCTTGCCTATATCACAATATTACTACTTCTTATGGCCTGTGCCTATCTTTCCTAGTTTTAAGGAAGCTCTCTGGGACTTCTTTGCATGTGTATTTCACCCACCCTGGCCGTGTCCTGATCCTAACTTAGCTGCAAAGTGCTCTTGCCAGTGGAAATGCTTAACAGTAACACAGTTTCACTTGTTCTGTCCATCTTTACATCTGTTGTCATTAACAAGTAAACAGCCATCAGTGCAAACCCTCTACCCTGAAGTACTTCATTCTGTACTAAGTAAACTGTCCTCATGGCACAGATGGCCACTTTGGTTCTTACAAGGATTATTTCAGAAAGCTGACTGTACCCATGTTTCTAATGTCTGGAGATTACTTATTGCATGACATATAACAGAAACTGCAAATTATTTTTTTTTTAAATAAATAAACATGGCTTTTTGTGTTTTGCTCTTCCATAAAAAGACTGGATCTTACACAGTGTATTCCTTTGCTTTGCTCTCTTTAGCACTAGGAGTGCTCCTTACCAATGCCCTAGCTCATAACCCAACAGTGCACTGCAAACCTAGAGACAGGACTTCATGCACATTCAAGACAGCAGCCCAAGGCATCACAGTTAGCATGCAGTTCTCCTGGAGCAAATGTGAGGTTCAGTTCTACCACCAGATCTGTGCATTCATGGCCATATGGGAACATTTGGTGACTGTACTGCACATGTAACAGTATTCTTCCTTTACCTCTGTATTAGACCCTTTATTTCTGTGGTCCAGCAACTGAATAAGTAGAACCCATAGTTCTTTAATGCAGGTACAGGGATAATGGCTACTGGTAAGAGCCTCAGAAGGTCGCACCTGAAAGAGAATATAGAATAAAATTATTCTCAGAAGTGTAAATTTTTGAAATGGTGTTTTACATATCAATATTTCCTCTTGTCTTGGCTGTTTGGTTTGAGGGGTTTTTTTTCAGGTAAATAATATAGTTACAATTACACATTCAAAGGTGCATTATTTCACTAACATCCAAAATTTCCCTCTCATACAACATAGACTCTTTCCTAGTTCTACATAAGTTATAGGTCCTGCTATTTCCTAGTTTCTTCTGATCCACTCTCAGACATTCCTTAATCATATAAAAAAGGCATTCCATGACCAAAATGAAAAGAGGTTACAATAAATACTAATTCATTGTCTGATAGTAGGGAAAAGAAAATGATTGATTAGATTTTCTTGATGTTCTTGAGAAGAAAAAGATTTCAAATTATTTACCATCTATTATTGTTATTTTTAAATGAAAAATCCTTAATGACTAGGCATAATGCTAGTAGAATATGTTGCTGTTGGCATGAGGATGTTAATGTTCCCACAACATTTCACAAAAGCTGCTTTTCGGTAAATTTACTGCAAGGCATTCTTTTAATATGCAGAAAACAGCATATTTCAAGTCATGTACGTTATTTGATTACTATTCCATATTTAACAAAATTCACTCAGACTGATGCATTTCAAATGCAAAATAGTCTTCTTGTGATTCATCTTTCAATTTTACATTCTCTGAATTGTGAAACAAAACAAAACAGCAAAAGGAAGTGCTAAATACATAAGAAAACTCTGTATGCTTTAATGATTTTAAGATCTACCAGACCTGTATTTGAAATAATCATACTATAGACAAAACTTCACTTACTCTATCCTTCGACACATGAATCCATGGAACAGTATTCAGAGGTGGCAAAAATTGTGAGAAAAGCTTTGCTTAAATAGTTCAATTCAGCACCTTTTACCGTCAGCAACAACACAATGGCAGAAATGTAGAAAGAGAAGAGGGAAGACAAAGCAGCTTATACTGATTTATCCCTAAACAATGAGTAGTCCAAGTTTGAATAATGAACCTACACCTCTCTAAAGCAAACAGAGGGGAATAGGTACCTAGAGAGATTAATGAATTTCATGACAATAGAAATTACCCTAGGTGACTAGTTTAGCCAACTAACTCCTAGCCATCTACATCTGATGAGGTGGAGCCTGAATTTTTATATCCTCATGTTTTTTTCTGATCCATTCATACACAACTATTCTCAAATCACACTGGCACTTAAAATAATTTCTGAATTTGGAAACCTAACAGTGTAAATTAAAAATTCAATCAAAATATGCTACGCCAGTGACAGCAGTGGCTGTGTGAGACATTACAGAAGTGGGAGTGAATGACTAAAAACCAACATTTTCAGAATTACAACAACAAGTATATCACCAATAATTACAAATCAGTATAATATTCTATTAGGATGAAAGCTTCTTATTTATCATCCACCTTTAGAATAGTATGTTTACAACTACAGTTTCATACAGGTTTAAATAATTTTAGTTATAAATATGAACTTACATTTATATATAAATGTGACACAACTTGTTTTTTCTCTCTTTCAAGAATCCTGTTTATCCTATGAAATTGTCATGGTAGACCTGATCTATTTTAAATAATGTTCACTTTCCACATATACTCACAGTATTTCACGTGCCTCTCTCTCCCCTCACACTTTTAGTTAAAGATCTGTTACAGGAATTTCTCAACAACATGAACTAACTTTATGTAAATATTAACTTGAGAATAAACAGTGTGACCACTAAAGTCTCTTGAAAAAATTCATTATTTAACTACTAACTTTCCAAAACTGACGTGCCTCAAAAGTAACTCTGGTTATGACTCATCACCAAAGAGCAAAATAGATCCATGGGAAATGAGTAGTCTACTTATTACAGATGCACTGCAACATTGGAGGTTTTTATAGAAGTATTAGGCATAGAAACTATCTAAGAAATGAGTTTCATGCTTTCTGTGTGGACTACCAGTTGCTGCAGCAAGGTTTCTTCATCTACTGTTTACATCTGTTACTCTATTCTACAAGATTGCAGAAATGTGCATATCCATTCAGGATAGAGTCTGGGTAGTAGTATCAAAGCAAGACACTGTACAGATATTGCTTAGACAAAGGGTAGCCAAGATACTGCTTTCTTCAGAGATACTCTGGATTTCCTCTCATAACATCCTCATTTCAGTATCTTGGTAAGAATGTTTAAAACCCCAAATTGTGGTGCTGTTGGGAAAATACAGCTCTGGTGCCAGAAGTGTGGCTGCTAAAGACAGAAGAGAGATATCCATGGATATGTATTTCTCTGCCAAATGTGTCTCAGAGTGCACTGGACTCAGTACATGATCTAAGTCAAGCATCTTGATATCAGAGCTGCCCAAGAAACCAATCTGAAAATATGAATCTGGAACACTAGTGTTTATGTACCTCTTTCCAAGGAGATCCACAAATGTTAAGAGTTGCGCTCATGAATGTTCTTAGCCAAAAACCCAAGGACATGTTTTAGTGCTAAGCTGACGGTGTCACTCACTAGGGGTATCAGCTGCATTTTCAACAATTTTGACGGATGCTATTTCCATTACAGGATGACAGAAAGATTGCATACTATAGGAGTCAGCAGCTCAAGTGCAAGCTTCACTTCAAAAATTAATCTCAAATAGAACTAATTCAAGCAGTGTGGCCCACGTCTAGAGAAAGCTTAAGAAAAAGCAGCGGCAAAACAATCTTCTCTCTTTGTGGCTCTGTGAAAGTACATAGAATCTGTCGTTTTATCATCTGACATTTCCAAGCCTACCATCAAGCACTATGTTCAACAGATAGATACTATTTGAATTTTCTTTTATACAACATTATTCTCATCTATTTGCCTTTTGTCAGGGGAGAAGGTTGCAGTACTATCTGATAATTTAATAGATCAAAACTGATTTTAAAAGGTAACAGTCTTCTATAGGAAGGTATTTTAAAAGAACAGTTATCAAAAGCTAGTACAGCCATTCCCCCCATCCTCAAAAGTAACATGAAGAAGAGGGACTCTATTTCTTATGGTTCTTTGTACTAAGACAACATAAATTATACAGTGGTCACTGCTACTTATTCTCAGAGTTCAGTCCTGCATTCATGGATCATACATGTCCATCTAAAGCAGGTTTCACAACGACACAAAGATTACACAGCTCTTTTACTGGCTGTTATATGGAGCTATTATGACTTTCTAGCTTTGGAGTGCTCAAAACAAGTGAGAAAAATACTGCAGCTATAGATGGAAAGAAAAAGGAAAAGAGAAGACACAGAAAAGTTTTCCCATGACAAATGCAGAAGAGCTGTAACAGAAAGATGAGGTGGTAGAAATAGGCAAACTGCAACAATAAACTGTAATAAGACGTTAAGCGTCCAGTTAGCTTACTGCCATGATTAGAGTTATCCTCTTTTTGTTCCTGTTGAGAGAGTTTGAAAAGACTATTTTTTTTGCATTTATCTAAACCTTTTAGACTGTGCCATGTTTGGCATTAAACCTGGAACACTGAACTTAGAAAATGTGGCACTCACTTCTGCTCTGTACACAGTGCATTTCAATATTACTCTCTCATTCAACTGCCAGATGGTCATGAATAAATATAACACAATTTGAGCTCCTAACAAATAACACTCTTTAAAACATGGAAATACAAAGCCATACGTAACATTTAAAACTAAGCACTAAGAAGTCATCTATGCACTGGTGCACTACCCAATTCATGTGGTTCCCAGTATAAGCATCTAAGTGCCCACGGCCTGTATAAAGAAAAAGAGTTACCTTGGTATACTTGTTGATGGCCAACCTTATTAAATCAGATATAAGATTTCCACAGTGATTTTCAAATAAGCTGATATTGGTTAGATTCTCTCCAGTTAGATTAATGAAATGGTTAGCATATACAACTTGTTCTAAAACACAAAAGAAAAGTAGAATTGTTTAGTTCCAGGTTTGGTTCTAGCAATATAAAACAGACAGGATTTATCTTACTATATATATATATATATATACACACACACATATATATTAGAATGGGCTTGTTGACCTGTATGTAATTTTAATTTATAAATTCATGTGAGAAAGCTCATCCTAAAATCAAGCTAATCTCCTTCATCATTGCACTGAAATCTGGTATTATTCAGGTTGACAATAAAAAAGCTTGGCACTTTACAGCCTTTTATTGGCACAGATTTTGCAGAGGAATAAAGATTTATTTATCTGCAAGTTCCTCTTTGTCACATGCCAGTGCGCATGTTCTGGAATCATGACATGTTTTGCAGATATGCAAGTTGATGACAAACAATTCTGGAGAGGTCTAACACTTTCCTTTGGATGTGTTGATGTAAAAAGCTGGCATGCTCATGTTCCAACTTGAGCATTTGTAGGCATTAACAGATAAAATGGTGAAGTTAAGAGGCTGTAAGATCTTATCCCACAAGCTTTTCAACAGTACATCTCCCTTGATATCAGTGGAGCAGATGATATGTAGACTGAGCCTGCATTTTATTCCTGGAAATGTAAGGTGAAGCCTTGAACCCACTATCCTGCCACTGGTCTCAGCAGTGTGAAGTTTCCACTCAGAACACTTAACAGAATGAGATAAAAACCAAAGAAATTCTAAGCACATAAGAATACAAGATAATATATGTGGAGATATGACTGTCTTGACTAGTAAATTTTGTTGTTAAAAATCATGAGCTTTCTCTTACAAAGATAGATGACTGCATTACAACTCAGAACATTATCTAGAAATAAATATTGAATTCTGGAAAATAAATTGCCTCCAACAGTTTCACTATCCTTTCTCCAAAATGCTCTAAAAAAGGCAAACACGCTATCCCACAATGGATCATAAAAGAAACTTAGAATCATGGAACAAAAAGCCAACCCACACACTATACAGTAATGCAGAAACAGAGAAAATGTGTTAATGGGAGCGAGGCTATGTTGTGACAGCACTCGGAGCAGGCAAAAGCTAATCCAAGAGTTCAGATTCAACACCAGTTACTGGGGTAAACATATAGTGCATTCTTTCTATACCTCAACATTACTTCAACTGTTGCAGTTCCTATACGGAATTTATATTCACAACTTATAATCAGGTGGCATGAGGGAAGGCATGGCTGCAGTGACACACTGATTATAGAAGAAAACACACTTCTGTGATTTATTGTGGTAGAATGGACATTGAAAATAGATATAAGCCTCTCAGAGCAAATAAAGTTCTCTTCTATATTTTAACAATTCTTCAGCAAACTGAACTACTCTGAAATTGAGTTTTTCAATTGCATTCTATGACCTTTTTAATCTAACTTCTATGAACAGCTTACTCTTATCAACTTACTTTTTGCCCTTTTAAAGCCTTATAAATTTTTTTTTTTAAGATATTGCCTTGCCCTTTCTGTACTTTTATAAGCTCCCTTGATTGAGGCTTCTTCTTTTTCCCAATATTTTCTTAGTGTTGCACATGGTTAACAGTACAAATCCTCTCCTCCGAGAATCCTTGTTCTGGTCCCTCCCTGGACACTTTTCCTACATTGTTTTCATCAAATTGCTATGCATTCTGGATATCTGTAAGAGCATTTTTATTTGTGATGTCAAGAAGTGCATTGTTATTTAATATTTAGTATTTTTCATCAGTTGAGTATGAACTCTGTGATCTGTTTTGACAGAAAAAATTCCTAATACAATTTTATTTAATTTGAGCCACATGATGATTCACAAAGAACCTACCTTTACCATATCTGAGTTTACCCCATTAAACACAGCTATGCTTAAAAACGACCAAAAGTAGTTTTGATTCTGGACAAATCAAGATGGGATAATTAGGTAAGTCATATGTAAAACAATAAGTTCAAGGAAAAAGCCTGCATACTTACTCTTCAGTTTTTCACCTAGTACATGAAGAACTTCTAATACCAACCAGTTAATATCCAAATGGAGATGTAGTAAGTGCCATGATGGAGGAAAGACCTGTGATTAGAAATATATTTACTTATATTTAACATTTCTTCAGTGAATTCTGGATACTGTGCTAAGACAGGGTGGTCAGGCTTTGGAACAAGCTGCCCAGGTTTAGTGGTGGAATCACTATTCCTGGAAGTGTTCAAAAATAGGTGGATGTGGCATTTGGGGACATGGTTTTGTGGAGAATGTGGAGGTGCTGGAGTAATGGTTGGACTTGACATTCTAAGATGGCCCGCAATTAACATTACACATGTCTATGATCAAATACAATGTAACATACAAACATGCCATTCAGTTCAAGAAAAAAGAAACAAACAAAAATTTTCATTACAATTCTGTCTGTGAGAGGCTATTTATGAAGTTTTGATTCAAGCTGGACAAATTACAACACCCTTAGCTAACCTTTTGTTTACAGAGAAGTATTACGTAGCACGAAAACTGCTAAAAGTTTAAAAGTATAAAGTGAGCTTTTAAAATAACTCCAAGATTTTAGTATTCTCTTCCTTAAAGTTTACTTGAAATTACTGTTCTTCATCAGCTCAATCGCTACTGACAATCTAAACAAAGATTCAAAATGCTGCTTCTCAGTGGATCAATCCAGATATTAGTTTATACAACATAAGCCTGAAATTCCTTTTCTGTCTTTATAAAAGATATGAAACATTAGCTATGTGTATGCACAAATCCTAGTGGTGTATACTTCACTAGTATTTAATGCTGCTGTGCCTCCTTCTACATCTGCACTTTTCTGAGTATAAAAGATCTTTTCCCATTCTGAGTCAGATATCAGAATGTATATTTAAAGAAATGCCCCTCCTACTGGGATGCTCAGAAATTTTAAACCTTACTGCAGACAAACACCAAAGAATTTTTTTAAACAAGCTATGCTAATTCAAGCCTACTTATCTACCTGTAATTAGTATTATCATTTGAATACTATAGGAAGAATTCTAAAGCTATAGAATGAAAATAGATAAATAAAACAACAACAGAAAATCCAGATCTCATTAGTTGTGTTTACCAAGTACAGGATGGCACTCAATAAAGAAAAAAAACTAAATCAAACCAAAAAGATTAACTTATATTAAGCCAAAATTTTTTCAAGTTGAATACATAATGCCACATAAAAAGTTAAAATTATAAAAAGACACCAACCTTTGCCTGATTTTGAATAGTGAATGCTGCCAGAACATTACTAGGAAGTTCACAAAGGTGACCAACGTGCACGGTCAAAGCATGAAGCTCTTCCACCAACACTGATGGTAACTGAGCTTCTAGTTCTTCATAAGGATGCAGCATTCCATCATTTTCTACCTTAGGGGGTTCCAGATACCTGAATGTACAGAAAAATACACACAATCAGAAAACAGGTAAGTAGCAGCTACACAAAGCTCAGTACCCAATTTAGTAAAATGTGTGTAAATCTCACCTGAAGATGAAAACTTTCACATAATGCAAAAACTTAAGACATTGATGCCTGATGCTCTCTGCTTCGGAGTGCAAGTGTGCAGCTTGACCTGAAGTAAAAGAGATCAGTAGCTTAAAGCAGATGTGACCACACCATGACTTGTTTAACACTTGCATTCTCCACAGTAATTAGACCAGACCACTGGAAAGACATCCTCTGAGGACGAGCTGGGAGGTTACTGATGATAAACACCCACTTCTAAATGTCATCTTGCCAGAGGAATCCATTCTTTATCTTATCATCTCAGGCACATATCCAGATACAGTGAGAAAAGAAGACCCTCAGGAAAGGTGAGGGTAAGCACTCAGTGCTAGAAGAAATCATTCAGGCCTACTGCCCTGCTTCCAAGACACCTTCAGTCAAGACATGAGTAAAGCAATTTATCAGCACCCTCCTCACCTGACAGACTTAAGCAGGTGAATTTATTTGTAAATAAGCTTTGTAACTTTTCCCTGGAAGCATGACTGTTGCACAGAACCTTCAGCTGTATAATGCTAAGAGCCATCCATTCACAATCCTGCCTTTCACTTGCAGCTCTGTATCCTTTCAGGCAGTTATTCTGGCTATATGTCTCCTTTCCTTTGCTCTCTGAAGCAATTGTTCTCATGGTGCTACCATCCTCACCTGCAAGCTCAAACACCCCCATTAGAGCAGAGATTCACTGGAAGTTATTGCCACTGTATGAGAATCACTCCTTATTTATTCCTACACCTTGCCTTGTAGCTTTCAGCTTATATTAGAGAAAGGTGAAACTTAGTGCATAACAAATGAAATATAGTCATTTAAATACCAAATAACTACTGCCCAACAATATATATACACACAAAAGCTCAGCAAGCAGTCAGCCTGCAACACACGTACCTAATTACAACAACGCTGATTATTCAGAGCATCTCCAATGCAAGCGTCAAATGAAGACCTTGAGCAGGGCCAAATGAAAGTGCATCACCCTAGAGGAGATGCATGGCAAAAACTCTTGGTCACCTACTATACTGGACTGCACAGCCAGGGAAAGACAGTTCTCCTTGCCCTTCTCCCCCGCTGACCACTGGGGAGTCTTCCCTTTTTCAAATCTTGCTCTCACTCTCCCTTTTGTTTCCCCCTCATCTCTTCCAGTTAACCTGGAAGTTCATATAGGTCACTTGTTACAGACCCCAAAAATAAAGCTTTGTGCATACTAGCCTATCTCAACATCTTTTGAGCAACAACACTCAGTGGGCAAAGCAAATCAACTGGTACAAGCACCAGAACATTCCAGTGTACAGCCTACCTGCACCACACCAGAAGCCATAGCATCTGCCATGGTAGTGAACCACAAGTTTCCACAGAGCATCTGCCAGGTAGTGACCACAAGTTTAGAACAGAGTGAATTGATCCTCTTAAAGTAATTATTTATAGATATTACTGCTGATTTGTAGCAATAACAAATACTGTATCCTAAATTCTCAGAATCTCATTTTAAGCATAATTTTATATTACAGTATTTTTACATGCCTTCTACATTACACGGTTCTCAGTACAAAGTCTCCAAAGCTCATCAATAGGATAGCACTGATAGGAAATGAAATTTAATGTACAATATTGATATCTATATAAACACACAGTACAATAAAGATTTACTGAGCCAAAACTCTTAACTAGGGTTTTAAATAGTTGTGACAGCACATTTATTTAAGACATCAATAATAACTAACATCATCCTGCTGACCATTTTAAATATTTCAATCCTCATGACACCTCTCTACTACTAGCCCACCCCTATAAAGGGGAAACTGAGTCACAGCTGAATCAGTGACTTGCTGTGATTCAGAAAGAAAGCCTGGTGCAAAGCACAAAATCCAAGTTCTTAATTTTACTAGTTTAATTAACAAGTGGAAAAACAGGGTACAAAGAAGAGAGGACGACCAAGCAGGTGCTTAAATTTAAGTGAAAAAAACCTACAGAACAGTTTTTTGATGTCCAGCTACAATATACATGTTCAAATGTAATTTAAAACAGCTTATTTCCATTTACATCAAAAAAATTAGATTTTTTGGATACTATCAATAACTGCATTTGAAAGAAGCTCGATGATAAATTCACGTCAATGATTTAAATGGCAGAACATGACAATATAAAAAAATAACAGTACTGTGTAAAAATATTCACTCATAGAACACTAGCACGTTATCTGTAATGAGAAGACACTATAGACAGTTTACTTCTGAGTAATTACTGAACTTTTCAACTTGCTAAGTAATTCAGCCTTCAACTTACAATAAGCCCAAGGCTGCAATAATCCTTCAGAAACATGCTGCTTCTGATGCCTCAGTATTTAATCGAAACAAAGCATTTTGCAGTGATCCCATTTTATCGATCCTACTGCAAAGATAAATTAAGACTGTAAATAACTCAAAACTAAGCCAATATAACTAACTTGTTTAAACGTAAGCCAATGGAACACTCAAAAAAATTCCAAGCCACTACCTTTGTACCTAAAATAATTGTTGGGATGTTTGATGAAACTTCCTGGTTTTAATTAAAAGAGTTAATAGTTTTGCCAAATTCTGCTCTAGGGGGAGCACCTTAAGTCAAATTAATGCAAAATGCCCCACTAAGGTCAGTAAGGATTGCTTTGTACATCTACCATACAGGCAAATCTTGTTCCAAACTGACTCCCAACATTTCCACTATCTATTTCCCTACTATCTTACCTCACTATATTTCTACCTTTACTGCAGTTTTATGCTGCTTATATGCTGTTCTGAGGCACACTCCAAAACCCCTTGGTCAAGAGGGAGCATGATCTGTGAGAATTTACTTTAATGAAAGGTAGTCAGTCGCCTATTGCAATGTCAAATTAAATTCGTAAAACTTACCAAAATCAGATGAACTCATTTGTACTAGGTTTTCCAGTCTGTATATCTGTTGCCTAATTAAAGGAATACAAAGATTTATGGTATTTATATAGGTAAAAGTTGTTTAACTCCACTTTAGTAAGTTCAAAAATAGAACAGAGAAAGGTAAGAGGTGTTTCTTGCTTTGTAGTTCTGAAAAACTTATGGAAATGTAACTTAGATCAGAGTTTTAGTGGAAGCCAATGGACATATCTAAGTGTGAAGTGATGACATTGAATAGAATTTTTGCATGTTTATTAATCATTAAACACAGTAACAAAACAAAATCTACAACAATTGGCTGAATATTGGGAAAGGCAAAAAACAACAATACAGATAAAATCCCCAAAAGCCATTCCCTGAAAGTGATCTTTCCACAAGCATAACTCAACTTCATATCTGACCACAGAATAAACCTAAAGGTTAGCCCTCATGGCATATACTCAGTACACACTAAATTAATCCACTTGTGAATGTGCATTAGTACATTCTGTTAGGAGCTTCTCCCACTTCCCACTTAGGGTGGTCAGCTCCTTAACTCCAGCACAAAGCACAAACAGCAACAAATAAAGTAGAGTAAAGGGAGGGTCTTTGTAAAAGTTAAAGCTCAGTTCAGTTTTGGAGAGGAAAGAGAACATTTTTAAAGAAGCTAAGTGCCACTGCAAATGAATATTTTAAAAAAAAGCTTTAACACAGGTAAATACTTGGCCACATTCTGTAACAACTGTTATTTGAAAGTGGTCTTCCAGTAGAATCTCCACAGAGAGAAAGCAGTACTAAACTGAATATATGAAAAGCACAACTGTGTCAGACAGACTCTTGAAAGAAAATGCTGCAGAAATTGAGGAGGGAGCTCTCTGCCTCATTTCTTATACAGTCAAAGCAATAACTACTGAAGGATTCTAAAATACGCTACTTGGATCTAGCACAAATCAAATGTTCTTATGAAAAAAACCTGAAAACTGGGAAGCATTTAAAAGACACAAGAAGCATCTAAAAGAAACAAAACTACAGGCTGTAACTTGAATATTAAAGTGCAAACAAAGAGTAGAATGATCTTCCTTAGCTCTTTCTTGCATAAAGCCATGTCAGCTACTCTTCCATCAATTAGGTAGGTTGTAGAGTTTTTTGTTTGTTTTGAAATCAAAGTTTAATTTCTGCCTGGATTTTTCCAGGATTTCAACCACGTAAAAAGGAAGGAAGTCTGAAGCAGGAGGGCTTTATGAAACAGGGCTGTTGAGACTGGAGTACAGAGAAGGAAGGTACCAAAAAGGAGACACACAGAAAAAAAAAAAAAGAAAAAGACTCTCCAGTGAATTGACAAAGACAGAATACAGTGGGCTGAAAAATTAAAGCACAAACTGGGCACAAGAAACATAACAAAATTACTATTATTTAAATAAATCATTTTAATTTTAATTTCAAACTGCATTAGTACCTCAAGGATTGATCCTCATGGCTGTTAATCATTAAATCAATTGATTTGCAAATACACATTCTGACAGTTAAATTGGTACTTCTGTTTATTAATCAAAGATATATTATCTTAATATACCCACTTAAATGGTTACATAGTCTCATTCACTTTGACTCACTTCTACCACATGAAAACCCATAAGTAAAATTTTTACTATGCAATTACTATTTTAACTTGCAGTTCTGCTGTATACCATTATTTATTATAATATTTTAAAATTGTAGATAATTTTAAATTACAGTATTGAGCATAATCTCAGACACTAAAAGAGATTAACTTTCTGTAAGCATGTATTTAAACATAGATATTAACTGTACTTCATAAATTTAACTATTTACAGCCACCCTATCCTCAAAAACTATTTTAACTTGTAATTAACATATTCAATTTCCAGAGTGGAAAAAGGAGTTTTTCTACTTTCAGTTGTCAACTGGTCTATAAATGAAACCATTCCGTTTTATGACTGAAAAAATGAAATGAATGTCCTTGCAGAGACATCCCCCTCTGCAGAGGGACTTGCCACAACAAAAGACAACTTAGCAATCAAACACTCGGCCAAGAGTTAGCTGAAATCCATTATTCCTACCAAGTCAGTAGGTTTTAAAGAATGTACAGCTTGAATAACTTAAAAACCACAATAAAATACATTATGTCTTATGTTCATTTCTATTACAATTACAGAGCAATCTACATTAAAGGAAAAAAAACTTTAAAAATAGCCATTTAATTCAACATTCCTGTGTCACTGCCCAGTGATTTTATGCTAATGAACAGTTAAAAAAAAAAATCAGATAAACACTGAAACTTTTAACTTAATTATGCTCCTATCTCCCCCCTTATCACTTCGGGGTTTTTTTAAAAACACAGTGAGGTCAAAGCTTGCATCAAACAAGCAAAGCTGAATAATAGTGGTTTTAATACACTTCCAGTCATCTGTGTCACAATGTTCCAATAAGCCAGACCCTATTAATCATGTTGCACATCGTGCCCTTGGTCATACCCTAAAGGGATGGAAGAATCGACTGCAGTGAAAGGAACGATGGAATACATCACATATTTGTGAAATCATACAAAAGCTCCTCTCCCAGCCACTCTCTGTATGTGCTGTACATCCTGAGGATTATCAGTAGCAAAGAGGATTATCAGTGATCTGTGTATTTGCATTGACCAGATTAAGCATCTACATTGAATTAGTCAAACACTGAGTAACTGTATCTGAAGAGATTGCTGAAGCTATCCTAATCCAAACAATTGAAGAAATCACTGCATCCAGCATTTATAGTATTTGATTTTTAACCTCCACTTTCCTTTATACACAAAAGAGGACTAAAAATCTTCAAAAGACAACTTCAATTATATGGGTAGCACAATCTCATTCAAGGAAATCTTACATAGTCTATTAATTTAATTCTGAAGCTAGAGCCTTCTAAATTAACCCCAACACTCTGTTGCAATAACTATACTTAATTTTTTTTTAATCTGGTGATGCCTCAGATATGCATCACACTACTTAGAAACTTAATAATAAGTCACATAATATTAAGAATCCATGACACAATGTACTTCTTCCTGCAATTCCATCTGTGTCTTATCCATCACTTACTGAAGCATTAAACAGACAGCATTAATCTTTTTTAGATGCATTGCACAGCCCACAGTCTTTTATGGTGTTACTTTTAAAAAGGTGAAAAGTTTGTTACACCCTTAGAGTAAGTATAATTACAGATGTGGATCAATTATAAAATACAATGTTATCATACCTAAGTAAGCCAAAGAGAAATCCACAGGATTCAACTAATGCCATTTCAGTAACCCACTGAAAGCCAAACAATTCCACTGTATTTTCTTCATAGTCATTTGGAGAAGGATCTAGTTTCAGCAAAACCCTGCAAAATAGAGCCAACAATACTCATACATTTTCCAGTAATAAACCTATGGAGTACAATATCTACAGGTGGCTTATGTACCACCAATACTTGCTGAATATATCAGCAACATGTACATGACAAATGTCTCAAAGACAGTTGTACCTTTTAGAGCAATATGATCTGTAGAAATATGACAACTCCTAGCTTCAAAAGCATAAAAACAGGATATAGTCACAGGTCACAGTATATTTTGGAAACAAAAATAAACAGGTTACCCCCTTGAAGTATTTTCATACTTACAAAGGGGTTGGGACATAACATACAGACTGTGAAGAGAAGACATTGCTATGTAAGGTAATACACTGCTCTGTATGCTTGAGATCTGTCTCAAGGCACACTACACACCTAGTAACTAATGCTAGAATATACATTTGTTCATTTACATACATTTAATAATATTTATACTGAACACACTGCTAAAAGCACACTTTTAGGCAGATGAACAGATAAAGGTCAAAATGGGACCTTGTCACTACAACTTAAGCTAACACAAGGCAATAATTACCCATTGCTCTTGCTAAAGAAAAATTAAATAACACCAGAATTACCATTTTACTCAAAGTGAAGAAGATCAGACACCTGTATTGTTAAAACATTATAATTGTGCAAATAAAAAAATGTTTCATTAACATGCATTAAAAAAAATCACAGCAAACTGCATGACAGCACAGTAAATTATTTCAGAATTTTCCCACTGTCTTTCATAAAAAAATCCCACAAAGATGAAGCTCAATTCTATAATACGTAAAAAATGTTTTTATTTTAAAAATTAAAAATAGATACTAGGCAAGCAGTTAGTAGTTTCCATTACATTACACACCAAATTCATATTCTGCTTGAACTATGCACTATTTCCAATTTCATTCTCAGAGGCTAAAGAGAAACTGCTGAATAATTGGCTCAACCTCCCATAACACTTTAGGTCACTTGGTAAGTTCTTGAACACTGGACGTTCTGAAGCCTCTAGCAATTAAATCCAGCTACTCCAGTTACAAGCAACAAAGACAGAAGAGTCCCTCACATGGAGGCTTTCCCAGGACTTTGCAATCCAGGTAGACAACATAAATACACAGTAGAAGAACAGTGTTATCACAGCTATAGTGACTGGGAAACCTGTCTACATACAAGCTCCTCAGTTAGTTTTAATGACAGAAACAATTTCAGGTGAAATGTTTCTTTGTCAATGTGGAATCCACAACTGACATATTCATGCAGATACAGGATCCCTCAATCATCTACTTGATGTAAATTTGCATGAATGTGCTCTGATGCAACTAAAATACACTATAAATAAGGCAGAGAAAGGGGGAGGTGCAGTGGACCCCCCCTTAAACCTTTATAGAAAACACTGTGGAAAAAAAAAGTAACAACACAAAATATGAAGCCTGGCAGGAGGACAGACAGACAGAAAGATTAGGCTTTTGTAGGAAAAACAAGACAACCTTTGTAAGATGAGCAAACAGCACAGAAAACTAAGCTGAATGACAGACAATAAGGCAGATAACAATTAAACCAAAGTGACGTTATAAAATCTCACAGAAAATACTTATTTGCTGTGCCTATGACTTCAGAACCTTAAATCCAGAATGCATGCAAGGGTGAAGCTTTGAGAAAGATGGTCTTAAAGCTACTAGGGCCAGTCCCAGCAATCTGGGGAAGCCAGGCAGAGTGGAAAAGAGAGAAAAACAGCCAGCATTTAATAGAGCACATGACTGGGAAAAGCAGTGCTGAAGCCTCCTCAGAAATTCAAGTGATCTCAAATGGTACTGCCCACCAGGCCAGTTTTGAATTATCCTAACAGGCTTGTAAATGTCCATTACAGTATCTTAAAAGTAAGTTTAGAAAGCTAAGAACTGCATCTAGAGCACCATTCAAAGCTGTTTAGCAACACAACAGCCCTTCCCACTTTGGTATCACCAAGTTGATTTCAGGATCAAAAGAACTGGAGAACAAACTGATTTGTAAACCTGTCAGCATTCAAAGGCAACAAACATGAGTGGAAAGAACATTTTAGAAGGCTTTTATATCTGTAATTCAAAAAAATCCCATACCTCTTAAGAGACCCACTTGCTAAATAAGACTCTGCAAAGAACCTTCTCCCTCCATTTTGGCTGTCAAAAGCACAAGAAAAGAAAGACGGCCTTGAGTTCTCATTCTCCACTTCCATCGCCAGCTCCAAGCTTTCAGTGAGAAATGGGGATGTGGAAGAAGCCCCTAAGTCATCCTCCATTGTTTTCACCTGGCCCAAAAAATAAATAGATAAATATAAAAATACTGATAGCATTTCTTCAAATAAATTTCTCATTGTTACAACCCCACATCATCCTTCAGCTCAAGTGAGGACACAGATCTGACCAACTGTAACACTGAAGTAAAAGCTAAAAGACACCACCAAGAAGGGCAATCATGGTCACATGCCCCGTCAAGCAATTGCACTGCCACTCTGTGCAACCACATCTTCCTCACTGAACAGAACCTGGCCAAGAAGACACATCAGTGACTTAAAACAAAACCCCAAACATTTCTTGGACAGGAACATTTTCTTCTGGTTGGGTTCTCTAAATTAGTTAGTGATGAGGTTAGACTAGCAGTAGGTTATAACACGAGGCAGGAATGCATTACAAAGCTACTTCCAGCAACACTTCCTTTTATGACCAGAGTAGATATGCTATGGAAGTACATCATGTATTACAGGTTCCCAATATTAAAAAAAAATCTAACTACCTAGGAATCTGAAAAAAGCGAAACAAAATCAAAGAAGGATTACCATGTCCAAATGAAGTTCACTGTACAGTTAATATTAGTGTATTCATATTTTTTACAATATACTGAAAGAGCAGAAATAGGCAACAGGTGCCAGAGAGTCCTATAAAAATATGCAAACAATATAACTAAAACTCTAAATTAAAGTTTTCAACTTCTTTGCTGGTATATTTTGATATGGTTCTTGCAGAATCTAGTATACACCATGGCTAGAGATTGGTAATACAGAGGCTTAACTAAAAAATAAGCTCAAGGGGAAAAAAAGAAGAAAACAGTTTCCGTTCTACTTTCTCACACCCATTCACATTCCTGCGGAGCAGGCGGCTGTGCAAGCAGGGAAAGAACGACTTCTGTGCTCCAGTTTACAGCAGGACCCTATGTACGGGTGCTGGCACAGCTGGTGAGGCAGCCGAAGGGAGTGCTCTCAACCACAAGAGCTCCTAAAGAAAGCCTGTTCCGTTCGGGGTACCAAAATCGCCCCACACATAGAAAACCCTGGGGAAACAGTTACATAAGAGGGCAGCTCTTCCCGACCACAACTCCCCTCAGTTCCGTACTTGTCTACCACATCCCTGATGCAGCGGAAACAATGAAGGACTTTAAGCACCTCAACCTCCTTGTCCTCCAAGCAGAACCTTCCAGGCGGCTACAATCCACGGGCAGGAGCTGCAAAACGGCGGGAGCCGCCGGGAGCAGCACGATGGGGCGCCGGGGCGCGCCTACGGACACGACCCGCACGTGCAACGCCTCGGCCCCGCGCTACCGTCCTCTGCCCGGAGGCGCTTCCCCGCCGGGCCAGCCCCGGGCAGGCCGCAGAGGGACTCCGGCGGTACCTGCGCACCGCCCGGGCCGCCGCTCCTTCCGCGCCCGGGCCCTTTCCGTACGGCCCGCGCGCCGCCGCCACCCGCGCACTGCGCAGGCGCCAAGGCGCCC
>VZSE01012609.1:961911-1092050 GCA_013398275.1 Promerops cafer | reverse complement strand
TTCCCTGCTTAGCTGAGCGTCCCTTGGCGGGCCAGTCACCACAAGTGGTTTCTGGCCACCTCGCACATGAACGCCACCATCTTGCCAGTGCTGTTCAGCTGCCTCCCCTGTGCTCACAGAATCATGGAATCATCAAACGGCTTGGGTTGGAAGGGACCTTAAAGATCATCTACTTCCAACCCTCCTGTGGTGACTTCAACTGCACCGGGGTGTTCAGAGCCTCATCCAGCCTGGGCTAGAACCCCTCCAGGGATGGGGCATCCACAACACCGCTGTTCAACCTGTTCCAGTGCCAAACCACCCTCATAGTAAAGATTTTTTTCCTAATACCTAATCTAAACCTACTCTCAAGTTGAACCCATTCCCTCTTGTCCTGTCACAACATGCTGTTATAAATAGTCTTGCCCCATCTTTCCTGTAAATTCCCTTGTACTGCAACTGTCCCCTACCTTTCTCTGGTGTCTTTCTTCTCTAGACTTTACCTGAACCTTATTTCCCTTCTCCTCAGCCTTCTCAGTTCACTCATTCCCATGCTCCCTCACAGAGATGGGCGTGAGGTTCTCCTGGTCTTTTCTGATACCTTACGGATCCAGGTCCAACCTTCCTATGTCTGTCAGGTAATGCTCGTATCCCCAAACACACACATTTCTCATCAAGCTAGGGAAGTGGTGTTAAGCACATTTGAAATTCAAGCTAGGTATCACTCCCATCATTTACTGCAGCGTCTCCATTGGGTGTGACAGTCACCACAGAATGGGGGTTAGGGCAGAAGTCCTAAAAACTGTGCCTGGCATAACTTAGCTTAAAGTGCATACTGTGCACCTAGTGGCTTCTGGGTCTTTTTAAAAAAAGTGTTGTATTATTTTGGATGGCCGTGGTTTGATTTCATTTCAAAATGAATCCTTTTCCAGTTTTGCCTGGATTTTGGGTGCAAAGTACCAGCAGTGCACGAAACTTCCTTCTAGTAAGAAAGTTGCTATAAAAAGTTTTGCTGTTGCTGCTACAGCTTGCTCTGAAAGCTTTGCTGTGATTTAAAATGCTTCATTTGCTCCTGTGTCTGTAAGAATCTCTCATTTCCTTCTTTAAATTCCTGTCTAATTAAAAAAACAGTACATCATGGTTAAATAAAACTGTACCCAGGATAACCCTGATTTCCATATGCAGATTTATCTGCACTGACAGCCCCCTCTCCCTCTCTTAGTCTTTCTGTTTCCTCTCCCTCCCTCACTCTCCCTCTTTCTCTTCCCCTCTCTTTCTCTCCTTGTCTTTTTGTCTCTTTATGTCTATTGCATTATGCCTGAATAATTTTCAGTCTTTTTTTTTCCTCCCCTCTTGCACGCACATGCTAAAATAACTAGACAAAGATGCAAGGTGGTTGCTGCAGTCCCTGTCTCTAGGACAAAACCAAGAAAGCTTGTGATTGCAATGCCACCTTTCCTTTTATTGTTTTTCTTCTTTTTTCCTTCCCCAGCCATGCTTGATGATTAAACTTCCTCAGGATGGGGAAGAAAAAGGAGCTGGAAATGAAATAGGGTTGAGGAAAAATCCCATTGCAGCAGCTGCAGCCAGTGGTGTCTGCTGCCAGATGTGCGAAGGTTCCTGGGGTCCTTGTCACTAAAAGGCAGTATTCAAATATTTGGAGACAAAAGCTGCATCCTCAGTGATCATTTTCTTTATTTAACATGGCAGCAGGCATCGTGTGGGGAAAAATCAACATGCTGGATGTTGAATCGGACTTTTCTCCTTTCTGGAATGAAAGGATGTTATCTATCCCGTGCCAAGAAGGAACTGAGGTAAGAGAGCTGATCCAGCTCGGTTTTTTCCTAGTATATTTCCTAAGCATCTTTTCTGAAACCACCTATATATATATGTGTGTGTGTGTGTGTGTGTATGTATACATGATTCTATATTTGAACATTTGTGTATTCGATTTCAAGGCAGTTGAGTGGTAATGCTTTTTTTTTTTTCTGCCTTCACATCAACCCAGAGAAAGTTAATTCACAATATATATTCAGAGCTTGTTCAGAAGGGTCGTTTTGTGGGATTTTTTTTTAATACCTTTTTGTTTCCAGAGAAGACTTCAGCAGTGACATCATGGTCGGCTGCTGATATTAAACCCTATTTTCAAAGTCTGTAAAAAAAAAAAGCCAGTAACTTTGTGATAAGAAATTTTGCAGGAGATTCATATGCTCTATTTTTCAGTTGCACTCTAAATATTGGAAGTCTTATTAAGGCGATAGTGAGAATTTTTTATTGTTATTATTTCTAACACAGAAGCGATGAATGCTGCATAATTAAGTACAGTATTTAATTTGGCTGTTGTGAAGCAAAAGAATAAGGTAATAATTTTTATTGTACTAATCAGACTCAAGATGTTCTCTGTGTTAATTGGGTTAAAAAAATTGCAGTACTTATTAGAAATTCTAATTTCACAATGCAGCACTGACAATAAGCTCAGCCAGTGAATTATTCACATCTTTAATTTGCTCTCTTAATGACAGTGTTCTGTAATCAGAGTGCAGCGACTGCTTCCTATGCATTATGTATGATGTTCAGGACTTAAATGCAGGACATTATGAAGCCTCTCAGTGGCTCAGTAATTAGTTTTCCACAAGACAGGGCTTAGATATTCACAGATAAAAGTCTACAGCTGAGATAATGTTAAGGTGGTGACTCATGCTAACAAAAGCAGGGAAGTTCAAATTTAATGCTGAAACTGCTCTCCATTCTCCCTCATTGTGCGTAGGTGCAGGGGGAGGGGAAGAAAGTCTTCCAAACTAGCCCGCCATGGTGAGTACGCCGCGGACAGCCCGAAGGGGCAACCCGGGGCTCATTTTATTCCGGGACCGTATTTTTGGCAACTTTACTGATCGGAGGGTGGAGGCGGAGCTGCGTTTGGTGCCTCTTTGTAGTGGTTGTGAAAAGGGCAGTAATGTACACACTATCAGAGAGCAGTCGTGCATAGGTGAGATGTATCTTAAGGGATTTCATTTGAAGCACTGACGTTGGCAACTTTGTCAAATTACGATGTTTTGAATGGGAGCTACTTTGTTACCTGTAGAAACTTTGAGAACACCTGATACTCGCTATATTGCTGTTGTACCTATTTCAGCTGTCATGGTCTTTATACATTTTAAAAACTTTATTTTCTAATAGTTTAGTTCTCACTATCCAAAAGATGAACTGTGATGCAGGTTTGTTCTTTTTTCCTTGGATCAATTACCTGGTGTTAGATCAAGTGGTTTAGATGTAGGGAATAAGTATGGCTATGTAACTCTCCTACTTCTACATGCTGCTTATTATAGAGTAATAGGCAAGAATATTGAAATTAAGCTGGAAAATTATAGTTTTCCCATACATAGTTGCTAATCAGACTGGGAGCTGTAAATATGTCCTATGTTGTCCCATTAATCAGACATTTTTATTGGAAACAAAATAACTGACTAGAGAAGGTTTTTTACTTAGTGTTAACTCTCCAAAGACTCCAAACACTCGTGGCCTTTGTACAGGACTGTGATTCTAATTATTAAAGTTGATCTGCCAGTAAAAAGTTTTAGGCTTAATCTAAAAACAAACAAACAAAACACTAAAGATCCCAACTTAATAGTAAAGTAGAGCTATGAGAATAAGAGTTTGGAGTACATCTAGATTTTTAAAGCAAAATATTCCGAAACTAATTCCTTTAAATTTTTAAGCAGAGTACCTCTGGAATTCAGTGTTACTAGCAGCTGTTGCAAATGTTGTCTGGCCTCAAGGCCATGGGGCATGTTACTAAGTAATTCCTCTTAGAAAGCAAAATCCTATATCCTATGGCTGGATCAGATATTGGTTGTATATAGTCCAGCCCTGAAAGTCATTATCATTAAACTGTTGAATAAAGAAGCTGCAGATTGGATCAATGCAGCTAGGTGATTCATAGATTGTATCAGAATCCAAGTAATTGTATACACGAAGAACTTGATTTGGTCTTTTCCAGAAAAAGACTTTCTTTCAAGTCAAGATCCCACAGCAAGTGGGTCACTACACGGCTACATTTCTTCAGTTACTTCAGCATGGAATCATACAATTGAAACTGATTCCCAAAAAGTGTCACACCTGCCCCCTCACTCTTCCTCCAAAGCCACAATCAATAAATGTTGTCTTTTTAAGTGAGCACTTGCCTGTCTGCCTAAAGAGCTGTTATGATTATTTACCTAAGTAAGTTATCTATTCCAACATTTTACTAGAATGTTTTTAGTGCTTTCTGATCTTAAACTTAACCTGCTAAAAGTAAATTAATTGAACCCATTAGCTTTTGTTAGTTAGTAGTTATAGGGATTTTTATTTTCCTCTTTGCCCCAGACTATTACATGTTTGAGATTCTCAGTCATGTTTCCACTGTGTTATTCTTTTAAAAAAACCCTGTTTTATGTTTTCTGCTTAATAGAAAACCCCCAATATTTTTCTTGTATTTCTTTAATTCTTGTTGCTGTGATCTGGACTCTCATTATTTCTACTTTCTTGAAATTCAGTGTTCTGCACTTAGATGTGATTTCATATGCCATATAAGTTCTATATTTTCACTTAATGAAATGTGGTTTGACACTTCTTAAGAAAATCTAGTTTCCCTAAGAAAATTTTAACACAATGACTTGCACATGGTGGGTATAAAGACATCTGTTAACCCAGGATACAGTCTAGGGTATCTACAGTACAATTGGAAAAGTTGCAGCATGTGTTTGAACAGGTTTTTAATTCAAGGATTTATGCTTTTAGCAGGAGTGTTTATGGATATTGTCTCCAATATCCTTATCTCACAAGATAAGTAGCTGTGACTGACCTGATTAGTGATGTCCAGATGTGAGCTATCCAACTGTAAAGAATATCTGAAGTATTCAACCCTCAGAGGATTGTTTCAAGCTGTAGAAGTACTATTGCAGAGTCAAAATTTTATAACTGTGCCTGTGTTATAAAGTAGATGAGTGGTTAGAAGTTAAAATCTGAACTTTTCCAGTCAGATTGGGCAATCTGAATTTGAGGCACTATTACAGGCAGGTGAGAATACTTTTTTACGAAAGTGGAAAGGGTGTTACTAGCAATCAAAAATTACAGTCCAGGGTTAACTGTGCAGCAGTGTGTTTTAGGTTAAAAAAAAAAAAAAAAAAGAAACGTTTAGAAAGTTGTCCCATTCTAACTAGAAGATTGAATGTATATCTGAACTATGCATCTGGGAAAAGGCCAATTGTTGTCTACCCAGTCTGTTAGAGTAAAGTGGAGGTCCATTCAATTTTAGTTCAGAGAAAGGAAGGGCCCAATATCTTTCCTGGGTCAGAGGAAGATAGTTCACACTATCCTTGAGTTGCCATGGCATGGGAGGAGAACAACACTTACGAAGTCAAAATGGAAATCATGTGTCCAAAGAGTTAAAGATAACTGGCTATGCTTCCAGAGGATCAGGTTTAATATGTTAAAAAAGACATAGGGATACCAAGAAACATTTTAAGGACCTTTATGTGGTTACACAGACATCTACTTCATATATTTGCAATGTAACCCTTTTACTGTCCTTTTACTGACATGTGACTTTTCTGGTTTTGGAATATTGCAAGTCTTTTGGAGTGATCTGATTCATATTTCTTTATTTGTTCATATATCAAAAAGCAAGTAAAATAGTTTAAACTCAGTTCAATTTTACTGAAAAAAGTTAAGAAAAATCCATCCATAGTATATTTCCAGAAGCTGTATTTTGTACTTCTGTTTATATTGCTCCAGGCTTAAGTAGCATTATAAATATTAGGTTCTGAAGTGATATGATGAGTTAAGTATTTCTAAATGTCTTCTCTTAATCTAGCCTAATAATGCAGTCTTTTCATATGCATAATTCCCATGAAAGCCAGTGGGACTACTACATTATAGAAGGAATAATAGAGACATGTGCCCAGACGTCTTCATTTTGAGTCATTGTTTTAACTTGATTGACAAAGAAGATAGTTGACTAAAGGAAATATATAGTGAGAGTGGAAGGAGGGCTATTGATTATATTTTTAATTCCAAATTTATCTGTTTCGCCCCTGAAACATATATACCAATAGAATGACAGTAGTCAGAATATCTCATGGAAATCTCAAATGAATTTATATTCACTAATGCTTTCTAGGAAATATTTCACAAGTAGAACATATGCATTCTTGTCTGTAAAATTCCATATAATGGACTCACTATTAAGAATTCCAACCTATATATAAACCTATGTATATATTATGTAAAGTAGAATAGTGATAAATATTCATACTATAAACCAGTTTGGGCTTTTTTTGCAAAGTAAAGCTGGAAATAACATAATATAGTGGATGAGTTCAAATACTCAATCTTCTGTAAAATGTAAATCCATAAAACTTTGCAGTTCTTATCTGTATCTGTAGTAGGCTGGAAAAAATAGTAGTAGGAATACTTAATACTGTACAAAAGCATCTCTGCTTCCAAATGACTTTTCTTCTGTTATCATCTATACATATTTTCTGTACTGATTCTCATCCAAGGAACTACTTCATATCCTCATTAAACCTGTTTTCATTTCTTGTGTGCTAATTTTTCAGCCTTTCTTTTTAAGATTTTTCCCCATGCTCTTTTTGAATCTCATGAGGCTTTTGCTATTCCCAAAGCATGCCTCCTTAAAATTCTTGTTTTGTTTCTACATGTGTTTGCAACAGTCCTTGAAATCTTCATATCACACTATCTTTTTTCATTGTTTTCTTGTAGTATCCCATTTCTTGTCTCTTGCATTATTTAGATTGCAAGATCATTGGTGAAAACAAGGAGTTTTTCTGTGCTTCTAGAGAGGACAAAATAAAGGGGGTTAGACTCTTTCTAATAGAAGGAATACAAAAAGTGTGTGAAGTTAATAATTTTAACTGCCACCCTTCTAATCCCTAGTAACACAGTTTTTTCAACTCTTAGCACCTTCTTTGCCATAGAATTTCGTCTGGATTCTGGGAAGTTGAGAGACTAAGGCACAAGAAAACTGAGAAATAAAGTTCTGCTCTACAAGCAGAGCAGAACTTATCCTCAAAATATTTCTGTTCAGTGCCCTCTGTTTACTATCTTTGCTTCTCCAATATAATACTTCGTCAGAGAGACCCTGGGTCCAATAAAATTATTCAGAAAGCTTTTAGTCTCTCAGGTACATAAATTCTTTCTGGCGTGTGGTACACAGTGGCGATACAGACTCTGTTGGTCCAGATGAAGGATTGTGTCAGTCCAGCTGTAGACTGAGGGTTTTGGGTTTTTTTTCCAGAAGGAATAGCTTTAGCTGAGAGTGGTTGTGGTGCAGCTGTCTATCAGCATTTTGGTGTACTGTGTTGGTAGTATCAAATATGAAGTTGTACTTGGGGAAGTGGAAGGCACAACTGTGGAGTCCAGTATGAAGCTTAGCAGAAAGCTCTGGCTAAACCTTATCATAAACTTTTTGATGCAGAATTTTTAAAACCAGAAAATTTCCTTTACCACCACTGCATGGATTTTTTGTTGACAGTATTTGAATGAAGGCAGTTAATTTGTGCAGTTCTCTGAATCCAACTATCACTCTCCACCTTGCACTGTCTAGTGTTGGGACAAAAGGCTGGCCTCCCACCTTACTAGTCAGCAAAGCTCTTTCTCCTGACTTGTCCAGAGGCTGTAAGTTTAAAAAGCAGATCCATGTTTTGTGTGGATGCGAATGTGGATGTCATATAAAGGCACTCAGTGTAAACCATATTTTCAAAGATGTGTATAAAAAGCAAAATAGCTAGCTTTGACCAGTGTAATTTGAGAGTTACAGAAATCATTCAAGAAAGTGGATCTCCAATAAGCTTCAGCTGTGGTTTCCAACACCACGCTATTTTGTCTATTCTTGTGCAATCTCAGAAATATTCCCTTTTCCTTTTTTGAGTGCTTTGTGCTCTTTGCCTCAATGTAACACAACAAAAAAAAATTCAGATGTCTATTGGATACTTAGCATAACTTCAAAGATTTTGTATTTAAGAATATGTTGATTTTTTTCCCCTCTGAAGATTACAATAATATTTATATAGTGGAAGGGAGAAAGTGCTCTGCATTTCTCAGATCCTCCTTTATCAGCTTAGGAAACAGATATAATTAGCAAAAATGATTTAAAGGTGATGGCTCATATTCAGTTTCTTTTTCTACATAGTTCATCTGCATGATTTCAGGAACTCACTTCATTCTTGCATCTCCATTCCTCAGCTGTGTAATAGAAAAGGAAACGTTTCTACTTCTCACAGAATCTAAAGTTCAAATCTTTTTGGACAGTATGAATTTTCATGCAGGTTTTGTCTCTTAGTATGTCATTAAAGCACACCAGTGCCATCTTAGGATCATTTAAAGACACTTGGAGGCCCCTAGATGCTCTAGGACTTTAGCAAATGTATAAAAACAGGTTGGAATGAGCAAGTATGGAGAGTAACAAGTGTTTCTAATGGTCATCATAAAGGAGTTCTGCTGAGCATCAGTGTAGTGAGATTCTTGAAAGGAGGTGGGGAAAGAGTTGATTTTTAAAATGATAAACACTTTGCAGAAGGGATCATTTAATATGCTGTCTGTGAAACATCTTTTACATAAAACATCTTTTTATAACTCTATTTCAAGATTTGCAAGAGAAATTTGTCAAAACACTAACTATTAGAAGGAGCTCTGCATTGAAGCCTTCAAATTCAAATTGTGTTCTTTAGTTTTATTTTGCTTTTTATTTATCTTAGGTCATGTTTTTGTGTCCATGTTTTGCACACCTTAATATGATTCCCCATTGCTCTGTTTCTTAGAGCTTTGTAGGAGCACCATCCTATAGCCCTGAAGCTTTTCCTCACCCATTTAGATTTCATTAACCATGGTACTTATTTCAGTGTGTGGGATAAGGCTGTCTGAACTGTGTCATAAAACTATTTTTTAGCTACCTATACTAAAAATATATTTATAAAACTATTTCTTATTAAGTTTGTGGGGTTTGTGTTGTTTGTTTTATTTTTCCCTCGGAAAAAGTGATTAGTGAAGAAAGGATGACCTTTCTCTTTAAAGGCATTCCAAAATATAACAGGACCCAATAAGAACAAATGCTTTTAAAAATGTATCTGGAAATCAGCACAGGTTGTCCAAATATGAGCTGTAAGCCAGTACACTAAGAACACTGTATACAGATACTGTTTTTATCAGTTGGTATCAAAGCCTTTGCCAAAGTAAATGAGCTTACCCTTCCTTTTGCAGATGTCCTGGCTTCCTAATTTGTAAAACATGGGTGTAAAATGATGTAATCTTTGTTTTGACAGCAACAACTTAAATAAATATAGCTGAAACAGGCATTCTGGCTGAAGAGTTCATAACAACAAACTTTAACATGACTGTACAAAGGAACTATTCTGCAGTGTCTGTCAGTCATGGATAAAAAACCAGAAGAGTTTTGTTCCTCTGTCTGGTATCTAACCTTCGAAGGCCTCAGTCTGTATGATAACTGCAAATAATGCTATTGTGATGATCCTATCTCCAGATGTCCATGGTATGATGTGAATAGGAGTTGTATTATCCTTTTGACAGAGAAAGGTTATAAAAGATAGAAGGGTGAGGATGATTTTGATGACTCGATCTGAAATCTCCAGAGGGAAATTTCTTTCTGGCAAGAGAGAAGAGGAAGTTTGTCTGTCTGAAGTAGTTTTCCACTTTGTAAAATCTCTTAAATTTTATTCTGTCTCCACTATTTTTAGTAAACACACACACAGAAGCTGAAAGGAATTATATATATTTCTTTGAGATTTCTCAGGTTTCCTGATGAAAGTTTTGTGTTGCAATTTGCCAGGTATGCTTGCAAGACTTAGAAGTACATTAAACTTTCCTTGTTGTTGGTCTGACATGTGCAGTTTAAGCTTGGAGCAAAGAAATTAGAGAGCAATGAAAATAAATTGACAGCTGTCTCACAGCAAGCTAAAACTAGAGAACTGAAAATACATTATCATTAAAACTGTATTGGAAAATGCGTCTCAAATTAACTACTGGGCATAAGTAATGAATCATACCTAATTGCATGTTGCATATTCTAATAGATTTAACAATACTTACCAAAATAAGGAAGCCACTCTATTTGAAAAATGAAAATTGTGCAATGGTGTCATATAACAGATTAGACCTAATAATTTCAAGTAGGTTGGTAAAAGCTGTAAAATTGTGCTGTAATTACATTTAGAGCTAGATGCTTTTAGTCAACCTTATCCAGTAAAACAACACTCCAAAGATACTGTAATTTATCCCCTGCTCAGACTGATGTGGTTTTCAGTATATAGCTATCCTTTGTGGACTAAATTAGAAAAATAACCTCTCCCACTTCAACACTGAATACAAATTCAAGCTGAACATTCCAGGAGATTGCAAAAGCCCATTTTAGAGGAAGAACTGAGTCAATGGACCTCTCTTATCACTATTTCCTTGGGAAAAAAAACCAGGTTTTCAGAGGTGCATTGAATGAATGGTATTTGTGTTTCACCAAGGGATGAATTATAAGCAGCCCTCACCACTCTGAGCACGTATGACTGACCCTTGCACTTTGATGAGAAAAGTTTTTGCATAGTCCCTTGTCCTAGTGCATGAACAAATATGGTTCTTTAGTTAAAAAACCAAACAGTCCCTAAGAATTGACCACTTGCAATAGTGGTGAAAATTTACAGTTTTATTTCAGTGGGATGGACAGCTGTTCACTGAGGCAGACATTTGAATAGACAGATTTTTGAGAATAAATTCTTCTAACACTAATAAAAGGAAAAGAGATTTTTTTTGTTGTCTGTCCGGCATAATGATCACCAGAAGACAATATTGTTGGTTGAAATGATGAAAATAGTTTTGATCTCATCTAGAGCCTATTTAAGCTGAATTTTAATTTTTTAATGGAAGGTTTGATATCATAAATCATGCAGAAACAATTAAAAAGTAAGCCAACAGGAAACTCACCGAGAAACTTGAAAAAGAGAATTAATTTTGTGGTTTGACTGTCATTCAACTCTTTGGGTATTTACCAATAGAGAACACCTTTATACTGCTCAGTAAAGCAGCTGGACAACAAAAATTTGCCAGGTTTATGGAACAGAATGTGTTGGAGAGCTTACCGTGAAAATCTGGCAATTTAATTCAAAATAGATTTATTTTAGGGTTTTTTAAAAATAACAGCTGATTATTTAGTAACAGCAGTTTGAGATACTTCAAGATCAGGTTTTCTGAACCTTTATTTTGTGGAAATTATTTCTTGTTCCTGAAATCTTAGAATTCACATTTTTGACTGCTTTTGAGTATTTTGATTTTGATTTTATGTATTTAGCTAAGTTATACTTTAGATATTCACTGTAGACCAGGGAGCATTTTTAGATAAATGTTGCCAGTCATCTTTACTAATTGAATAATCTCTTGTATATTAGTACAGTGGTTTAATCTTTTTGAAATCAATATGTATCTTAATACTTCTTAGAGCTATTATTAGCAAGAAATCAGCTAGATATATGAAATAATCACAGCTACACAAAAGCCACTATCCATTATAAATAAACAGTATGATAATTAACCCACAAGATTTTTTCTGACCCTACACCAAGGGTCAGTCAAGCCGGTTGTGTTATATTTGAAGTGCAAGTACACTGGCTAGGATCTCAAAAATAATATCACTGAACAGGCATATTGGTTTTTTCTGAGCTGCTGTATTGTAGACTGTAACACAGCAGCTAAATTGAACACAGCTTTGTGGTGATGCGATACTGCTGTCTGCTTCTGCTTCGGGACATACCTTGATCTGAACGAATATTTGGGATGCCTTCCCCAGCACACTGTTGCAAATACAAATTGCAGTCTCTCTCCATATTAATTTTGAAGAGTAGATTTTTGAAACTCAAGGTTCAAAATGTTAATGCTTCTCAAAATATTATTAGTTGACAAGACAAAGCAGTATTCTATTTTACCAGTGTTAACGTTGTTTATTCCAGCTCCACTGTAAAGGTTGTTAATAAAGCCAAGTAAATTGTTGTGGGAGGCTCAGTATCATACAGCAGTCTGATACGAGGTTTTTTCCCGTTTAAATTCTGCATCTTTAAGTTACAGTAATAACAGAAGTGATATGATCCATGTCTTGTTACTAACAGTGTTCTCGAACTGCTACTTTCAACTTATATTGGATACTGAGCCAGGTGGACTTTTGATCTGAGCCCATTCAAATGTTCTTAAAGCAACTGTTACACCTAAAATCTGATCCAAAGAATAGATGAGCTTCTTATTGCAAAGAAAACAGTGTGGCATAGTAGCAAAGTGCACATTTCCTTACACATTGCACATTTCGCTAGTTATTTGCAGCATTTTTTGGCAGAATGTTAGAAAAAGTAGAAGATGTATAAGATACTTCAATTCCATACCATTTTTGGACATTTTTTATGTGCATGATACTTGATGATCAAGAGCAGTGAGAACTAGATTGCCTGTCTTAGTTATTAAAATGAGGTTTGTGGAAGTTTGGTGCATAAATTCTAGAAAATTGCACAGGACATCAGTGCTCTTACAGTTGCCTAAACCAGCACATCCCTTAAACTCAGCACATGTATGTTACTATAACCTTAATTTCCCCTTAAATTTAGGTTCTTGCATTTAGCTACCTGGTGTGACCACTGCACTCTTGCTTCTCCTCAATGTCTGTTAAAATCTAGTGATAAAAAGGGTGGCACTGAAATGCTGCCTTCATCTTTGGAGGTGTCTGATATGTTTTGGGAGAGGTACTTGGTGCGCTCTCAGTGCAGATGGGCAGCACTAAGATCTGCAGAAATCCCTAAGTGTGATCACATCTGTGTTTTCATGTAGCACGTTTTAACTACCAGGTTGTTCAATAGTCTGAGAGGGATGATTGGGGGAGCCAGTGGGTGCTGAGCCACACTGCAGGCAGGAATGCCAGATTCTTAGTGCAAGGGAGAAGAAGAAAGAGTGGTGGGCTGCATGCCAAAGAGATGGAGAGAGTGGAATGAGCAGCATATTGGTTGGTTTTATGCTTTGAACGAGAGAGTTTTGGTTTAAGAAATAGTCCTGTAAGACTAAATTAATACATGGGTTTGGATTTGTGAGTTGATATTTTAATTGAGTAATACTCAGGCTGCAATATAAATTTACCCTGTATTAAACAAGAGAGAATCCATTTGAAAGGGGGGCCTTTACTGAGAAGTGAGTTTTGCACTACTAAGTAAAAGTTGCATTCATGTTGCATTTTCTTTTAGCTAGCAGACACCCCATACAGCTGTCTGCTTTCACAAAGTTTGTAGGAATGTTAAATCTTTGAGACCTTTTCCCATGTATTGGACTTAGATGGAATTGGTTACTGGAAGTGATCAAGAGGAGCTGAGCAAAGCAGCTCATTTTTTTTCAGGAAACCATGTAAAAAGGAACAATAGTCTTTGGTTCAAGGAGCTTTTTGTTCTCTCAGAGTCTACAAAAAATGCTGCCAAGCTTGGTGTCTTAGTAAAGATATGGTGTTTCTTTCATTTAAACTAATTTAAATATACTCATTATTTCTTATTCATAGAAACCTGATCCATATCCTGAAGAATCAGGTCAGGTGCCAGGCTTTTAGGAGTAAGAGCTTCTGATGGAAAGCTATTACTGATGTTTCTTTCTACTCTTACCCTAGAAAATTGAACCACATGGCCTGCATTCCTATTTCCTTACTGTCCTCTGCTCTTCGTATCTCTATTATTTTATGGTCTACAGTATTCACTGTTTTCTTTTTTCAAATGATTGTTTTATTATTTTGCAATGGATTATTCACTTTCCTAGCCCCAAATAATCCATTCATTTTCCTCAATTATTTTATAATCAGTAGCAAAAAAAAAATTCAGCAATTATTGCCAGGTAGACATTTTCTAAGCTTTTAAAAAACATCAGGTTTCTTTCTTATTGCTTTAAAAGTCTTTGGAAATTTTAGCTAAAATTTTGTCATTTTATATTGCCTCTGTGTCATCAATTTTCTTAATCTAGGAAACGAAAAAATATTGTAATAGATCTACAAACATGAAGTGATAAATAGTAAAAAGTTGACAGTTGGTAGTAGCACTTTAATAGAATCATCTTCGATAACAGCTCCTCTGGTACCTGTTATATGTCCTCATGAATAGCCACTGAACTAACACAAAACATCTGCTGCTTTGGCTGAATTTAAATGCCCCAATCTAATAACCTTGTCGAGAAATTTAACAGTCGTCTAGAATGGAAATTCATGAACCAGTCGTGATCTATCAAAGACAGTGAGACTCCACGCACACAGAAATACATGTTAGCAGATCCAAAGATTTTGTGTGTTGAGCATTATTTTGTATTGCTATGTTTTACATTGTGGTTAATGGTTCAGAGTTAGGGAGTGTTGTAATTATACAGGTAAATATGCAGGCACTACCTACAATGTAGCCCTGAAAAAATAGGCAGAAAAATGTGTTTATTTAAATTGGATTCACTGATGCATGCATGTGCAGGTTTTATAGAGTAATAAAACTCTACATGCAAGACCTGTTCATATTCCAGATTCTTAAAATTTTCTAGCATTCTTCACCTGAAGAAAACTTAAAGAAATATTCCTTTCACAGTATCACAGGCACTTAAAGTGTATTTTGGGGGAGTGGTTTATATGATATATGTTGAAATTAATTTTCCAAGAAAAAAAGCACTCTTACATGCTTAAAAATTTCTGTGACTTTTCTTGCAATATCTTTTTCCTGATTGTGTCAGTTGTGTGACTGAAGCTTCTTACCACTTTTATCAATGAAAGTGACTGATAGATGTTTTATTTTTGGAAATCATTGAGTGGACTTACTGTTTTTTCACTGCATATAAAACCTGAGTGTAATGGAGATTCTGTTTTACATATTGAAATCTAAACTTTGAGATTTCCATCTTATGCCTTTTAACTTTTTCAGTTATTTTTCAGAAATAATTTTGATGGTATGACTTACGAAATCTTAAGGTTGTATACTTGCCAGTTACTCTTTTTGATCTTCAAGTGCCTATTTTTTTTAGCTCTTCCATCCTGGCTTCTTGTGGTGGGCTTGAAAAATCAAATATACTGGAGAGTAAAATAAAGAAATCTTTCAATGTGTATTGGTGTGTTACCTATTTCAAATGCTTCAACACTTAGAAATAAATAACCACCTTTAGTCTGTCAAAGTCCGTATTTCTTTGAATCAAAAGGAACAGCATGGAGAAAGAAAAAATATACAAATTGTGTACTAAGGGGAAATATTCAAATCTGGTTTGAGATTTCATTCTTGAATCTCAATAGCACATATGTGTGACATGGTTCTGCAAATCCAGACACAGTAATCCGCAGAAAAGTAACACGGAGTCCTGCACCCGGGGAAGAATAACTCCGGTGCCAGCGCAGGCTGGGGGCTGACCTACTGGAAAGCAGCTCTGCAGAGAAGGACTTGCTGGCCCGTGGACAAGCAACCACTGGGCAGAAACTGATGTGCAGGGAACTCCACCTGAATATGAGTAAGAACTTCTCTGCTGTGCAGGTGACTGAGCACTGGATCAGGTTGCTCAGAGAGGTTGTGCAGTCTCCCTCACTGGAGATATTCAAGAACTATCTGGGCAAAATACTGTGCCACGTGCTCTAGGATGACCCTGCTTGGGCAGGCAGGCTGGAGCAGATGACCCCCTGTGGTACCTTCCAACCTCACCCATCCTGTGATTCTGTGATTCTATAAAGCACAGCTTGTTAAATTCTAAGTTGTCTTAATACCACTGGAACAGACTTGAGACTGGATCTTGAAGTTCTTGAAGGGGCTTAGGTATTTTTCTGTGAATTTAGGTAGGTACTTAAAGTAAAATGTTTCTGTGTTTGATACAATGTTGGCAAAAATGTAGTATATGAAGGAGAAACAATTTAAAGAGCAACTTGAAAGTCCTTTGTTGTTGAGGCTCCAGGGCTGGCCTAGACTTATTGCTATGGTCTTGTGGAAAAGTAGCGGGACCTAATTTTTTCCAAATGTATGTATATGCAGGAGTATAGGGTAAGTATACATATTTGTAGATATGTGTATGTGTTTGTGTATAGTTGGCTACATTATTGTTCTCTAGAGAGCTCTGATCCCCTTCAATGTCATCCTAATTATATAATAGATAAGTAATTAAGACTTTTTTCACTTACGTTCAGTCATTTAATTGCTCTTTTTAACCTTTTTTTGTTTGTGAGTGTAGGTGACCAAAACTTACAAGAATTTTCAAAGACAGGATTAAGATTCATAGTATAATCACACATATTTTTCCTATTATTATCTGCACATCTTTCTACATTATCAAACATGGGCACTCTAATTTTGCACAAATTAATAATTCTAATAAAAATTAACTAATTCAAGAATATTTTACAAGGTACATCTTCTTCTTCTTATCTAATTAATAGCTGTATGACCTACAAGTAAAATCTAAAGTAATCTCATGAGTTTCTTGATCAGTGGAGAATACTCTTAATTAAATAAAAAAACAATCCACACCCAATCTATAATTGCTAAATAGTTACAAAAGATAGGGAGTGTTCTGAAGAGGCTATAATAAAAGATCTTATAAACTTCCTTAAGTATTTTATCTCTAAAGTTCACAGATTTGTGAGCAAACAAAACAGTGCAACTGAAGGAAATGACAGATATTCTTAGAAGAACTTAGGGAAAATAAGAATGAAGTGGAGTTTGTTTCATTTTTGGATGGGGATTTTGTGGGGTTTTGTCCCTTCAACTGTGCAATTAAAAAAGAGTTGGCAGCAAATGAAAAAGTTTGAGTCCCAACATTGGGACATGACAAAATACAAGAATAATGTAAAGTTGTCAGTGACTGCATGTCCTGATGGATGTTGGTGACAAGTGGTGTCCCTCAGGGGTCTCTACTGGGACCAGTGCTATTAAATGTCTTCATCAGTGACACAGACAATGGAATTGAGTACACCCTCAGCAAGTCTGCAGTTGACACCAAGCTGTGTGGTACTGCTGACATGCCTGAAGGATGGGATGCCATCCAGAGGGACCTGGACAAGCTTGAGGAGTGAGACCATGGGAATATCATGGGGCTGAATCAGGCCAATTGACCTGGGTCCAGGTTACATGTGATGGAGGTGAACCTAAAATTTACAGGATAGTTCCACACTAGTCTGTGCAGTATTAAAATGCATTAAACTAACAAAAGGTAAGGCTCAGCAGGTAATACTAAAAACTGTCGTGAGATGTTCTTAAGTACTGTCTTAGACTGACTGGAACTTATGAAAAAAAAAAAAAAGGCACAAAAAATGACTTTATGAATAAAGTTGTCATACATGTAAAGAGCAACAAAAAGTACAAAACTGAGGAACTGAGGTCAGTACTATTTTCATTTATCTCTTCTATTTTGACATTTTTGTTAGTGAGCTAGGAAATCAATGAAGACTAATTTCATTGGCAAGGATTAGAGAGTACATAGGAAGGAACACTATATACTCAGGATGTGTATAGTTGCTTTCAAGGTCATTTTGAATAAAATGTATTTGTTATAAAGTAAATTGAATGGTTCTTTTTGTCTAATTGTCTCATATATCAAACATTAATTCTTTGGAATACTCACTATACAAAACTAAGTTTGCAATATTGAATATACTTAAAGTATTTTGTTTATTTCAGTTATTTTTACACCATCATAATAAATGCTTGTCTGGTAACCAAAGCCCTTCCATAGACATAATAAATCATGTAACTCAGAGTATCAATATAATACAGGAAGTGTCCTTTTAACACCCTCTTAATCAATAATGTTCAAAAATTAAATATATTCCATATGCATAATCTGTGATGTAGTTGCTCTGAAAGAAAAATGCAGGGGTTTGTGCCTTCTAGAGGAGATTAACTAATCAGTATCTGGAAAGTTGGAACTGTTAGTTCTGGAGTTAAAAATGTGGTTGCACACTGGATACCCAGCAACAGAAAACAGGCTTTGGCAGGAGTAAAAAGAGATTCTTCAAAGCTCAGGAGGATCCAGATGTACTTTCCACAGCAAAGCATCTGGGCCAGCTGCCCCTGAGGTGTTCAAGACTGATAGGAGGAAATGGGGAGTGATAGAAGTAGGAGCCTCCATGCAGTGGGGGCTGGAGGCAACTGTCTGCCTTCCCAGCCTGTCACCTAGAGAAGTTTTCTGCTTGCCTGAGTTCTGGATCCGGGACTGTGTTGCCAAAGCTTGTCCAGACCTGTGACTGTTGCCTCCTGATGTTCTTCTGTGTGGGTACCAGTGATACTGCTGGTGGCAACCTAGAGAGTAGCAAAACTGACTGCAGAGCTCTGGAGGATATAGTCAGCGATGTGGGGGCCCAGCTTGTGTTCTCAGTCTTGCAAGGAAAGGGAGGGCTGTAAGGATACTGCCCATCAGGGTTTGGTTATGGAGCTGTTGGTTGCAACTGAGATTGGGTTTGTATGACCAAGGGACCCTGCTTGAGGATCAGCACCTGCCTGGAAGAGATTGAAATCCACCCCCATAAGCAGGCCAATGGTGTCTTTGCCAGCAGAATGTCTGACCTTATAATTAGGGCTTTCAAATACCCATGTCAGCAAGCACAAGAGTTACCAATAGCCCTGGGAAAGAATGATGGTCAGGATTAACAGCAAAAAGCTTGGGGTGATGTGAATGAAAGGGAGCACAAAATTAACAAAACAAGGCTAAAGTGGGGGCATTTCAAGAATTTGTGTGTAAACAAGGAAGTGCATTATGGAAAAGTGGCATTATGGAAAAAAAACCAACAACCCCAACTCTTTCTGATAAATCAGCATTCTGGCATGCCTCTATGACGGTCTGTACACTAGTGTGGAGAATAAATATGAGGAAAATTAGAGATTTATATGCAGTTGCAGGGATATTATCTTGTTAGGATCATTGAGATGTGGTGAAGTGGTTGCATTACTGCAACAGAAGACTAGATGGCCCTGCTTAAGCTGGGGGGTTGGACCAGATGACCCCCAGAAGCCCATTTCAACCTCAGACATTCTGTGATCCTGTAAATTCAGCTAAAGTTAATATATGTTCCATTAAACTCACTATTTCTGATCATATATTCCTAATAATCTTGGATAACAAACACTGGCAATAAAGGGCATTTTAACTTTTGTCTTCCAGTGAAGTAATGCTGTATTAGCTTTTAGAAGAAATGTCTTCTAATGGTTTCTTTTCGAGTAAATTAGCTGAGGAAAAGCTCCAGTGTCATGCATACCGAAAGTTTGATGCAATGCATTCCAACATGTCTTCGTTCTTACCATCTTAGCTAAGCATTGCTGAGAGGAGAATTATGTTCTTCACATCCACTTTGGAAAGACTCCAGTAGAAGCAATAAGTCTGCTTCATACTTCTGGTCAGATTTATTTCAGAAAGAATTAAGTGTGCAGTTTAGTTCCAATGCATATTTTCAATAAACTCAAGATTATTTAATCATTGCTATAAGTCAGTGTAGCTTGTAGTCATGAATAAAAGCATGAGTACTTAATTCATTGTTGACTTCTTTGTTGGTGCCCAGCTGACATAGAAGACAATGAGAGCACCGAGATGTTTTTAGTGATGATTTACATGTTTCTCATATGGCCTCAGCCTAGCTCTAGAATAAATATGTAGAGGCAAAACATTTGAAGATGACAGATCTAATTCTATACTTCTAGGTGTGCTGTGATTATTGCTGGAATTGTGAAGGGGCAGACAAGGGAAAAATTCTGGAACATGCTTACTGTGCTTAACAAATTAAAAAGGAAATTTTAGGGAAAAAGGCTTGTTATCACTTACTGGTGCAATACACCCCCCCTGCATCACGTGACTTGATCACACTTTTGGAGTTACATAACTTTTCTATTCTTCCAATTCAAAATATTGAATAGAGTATGTATGCTGTCAGGTAGTTCTATTACGTTCTTCTAAAGAGCACTGGAAAAGATAATGTAGACAAATCTGTATTCCCTTCACAGTATCAGCACCCTGCTGAGCAAGTACCTCCTCTTATTCTGGAATAGCTGCATTATGTTGAGTGTTTCTGAAGGAATTTTCTAATGTAATTTCAACAGAAATCTAACAAACAAATGTCTTGGATAATATTTTTTTCGACTTTAGAAAGGTTTTTAAAAACCTAATAACTGTCCTTTGGAGAAGATGCTACATTTTTATACCTGATTAACAGTATTATACAGTGTAAACATACTACTCTTGTTTAGTTTAGTTGTTTAGTTTAGTTGTTTAGTTTGTTAAACTACTGAATTAAGCTTATAATTCCCTGAATGTTCCACACTAATCATTACTTTACTCTAGGAGATGTTTATATAAAGATGTGAAATGATGATTCCTTTAGAGAGGCTACATACTAAAGACACCCGTATACCAAACACCTCATTGTGACTTCATTGGAGCTACACACACATTAAAAATAAGCATGTGTTTGCAGTGAGCTTGAGACCCAAACAGAAGAATCTCATCTCAGGAAGATGAGATACAGTCAAAATACGTAGGGTTATAGACATGTATTTGCCTGAGTACTGTGTAGATATACAAAAATTCAAATCATTAAATTTAATACAAGCAAGAAATTTTAGGGGTAATGTTGTTTTAGTCTTTGTTGTCTCTAAATCTTTTTCTCTTCAGTTTGTGTTGTCATCTTTTTGATCCTTCCTATTCTGTGTTTTGTGTTCATTTACACATAACACTGAGACCTTCACTGATTACATGGTCAGTCAAATAGCTCTAAACATTAGGGTTCTGTTGGTGGAATGTCCGTTTACAATAACTAAAAAAACAGGTAGATTCAACAAACATTTTATATGTTACACATTTATTGTGCTACATGATTTAATTGTAATGATACCTTTACACCTAGATTTTCTGTCTTCAGAATGTCTTTTTTTTTTTTTAATACATGGAAGAGACTGAGCTAAGAGTTAATCTGGCATTTAATTATACACTGAATTATTATAATGCAAGACTTAAACCTGTTGTATGGAGTCCAAATAAATTTGATTTATGCACATCATAATTCTAAACCTGGAACTTGGACTGAGCATAGCTTGTAGCTCTTATCACTTAATCTCTGTAAAACTTCATAGGTTACTTATAATAGTACGTTTAGCATGGTGTCAAGGGTCATCAGTTGATGTTTGCCTGTTGCGACATGCATCTTTGTTACCAATAGTTCTTTAGCTAGGAAAAAACCCAGATAAGTTTTTGCAAGTTTTAGAATTTATCAATCTGAATGGCATTGCAACAGAAAAGTAGATGGCACACTTTTTATGAGCAACTGTGGCTTGATACTGAACAATTTTTTTGGGGAGAAATTACATCAGCATACTGCAATGTTCTCATGAGACTGATGATGTTGAATCTGCCATTTTTGATGCCCTAAAATCTGCTGCCACCAGAATTTCTTTTCCTAATGTCAAGGTCTGCTTTGGCAGTGAAACAGGGGTCATATTGTGGAGCTGAAGAAAAAACAGTTTCAGCGCCAAAAGACATGAAACAATTGGTGCATAAGGTCAACTGATGTTCTTGCCAAATGCTTCATGGCATTAGACCCTTTTAAATCTTTCTTTAAAAATCTTCCATCAAAAGATTGGAATACATTAATCTTGTCCTTTAGTACTCCACAGAAAGGATGAATAGTCCAGTATTAAATTTGAAAATAATTTTCTAATGAAAAAGAACCTGAAGTTTTTTTAGAATGGCATTTGCATCTTTGAATAAAGAAATATTCTTTTATGCTTTCTAACCTGAGCTGATAGCTTTTTCATGGATTTGTTTTAATTTTCTTACAAAAAATTGAGAACTATCTTTTTTGTTGTTGCTAGAAATGTGTGGTTTTGGAGAATTAGTAAAATCTCATCCTTTTAGTGTAATAAAAATCAAACTATAAAATACTTCCTTTCATACAGTTTTATCTGGCACTTGGTGAAAATGGCAAACAGTAATTCCTATTTACACCCCCAAGATACATTATTTTTGTAATTGGTGATATATGGCTACTTTTCTTGCAAAGCTCTCTCTAAACTGATTTCATCCTATTTCTATTTCTTTTGCATGCAATTCTTCTAAGACAATACTTGTCTAAATTCTTCAACCCTTGTGTGCCTAGTACAGGTCTTAATCAAATCTGTAGCACCATATTATTTAATTTATTTTTAGGTTAATATTTCTTATCAGTTTCAATGGTAAATTTAGTAAGACTGAAGGTGGAAAATTGGTGATATGTAATTTAATACTTTTTAATATTCTCTAGAAATTGTTAGAGAATTGTCTTCATATCAACATCCTCTAGAACTTTTTTAAGGTCAGATCTATAAAGATGGTCATCTCAGGGCACTAGTTTAACTGTCTTAATTAAAACACTATGCAAACCACAGAGTTGAGTATAAAGGGGAAAACAGTATTGGCAATATTTTCAGTTGCTTTGATTGCCATTTTATACTGGCAGAATTAACTGAATGGCTTTGCTTTCCTTAGTTGTGGGTACAAAACTGAGCCATAATCGAGCACTCATCTGGAAGCTGGAAATGGATTTGGTTGGCTTTCCTGGTTTTTTTGATAGGAAGGGTGTTTTTCCTTAGCATAAGATATAGTTGACCTTGAGTTGTCTGGAACATTGTTAATGCTGAAGAAATGGCTGACAAACAGCAATTATGGAGAAACATGTGGTTGTTGCTATTCTTATGCTCTCATCAGGTATTGTTACACAGTTGAGGTCAGACCGTGAGAGGTAACATTGTGGATGAAACAGTGAAAAAGAAATAGCATTATTTTCAAACTCTTTATTCATGACTACAGATATTTTCTATATGATTTGCCCTTTCTATCACAGTGACCTCTACAGATATGATGAAAAATATTAACAAAAAGATAACAACTGGCATAAGAAGTTATTCACAAACACTAATCTAAAAGCAGACAAATAATTGCATGAGGCGTCATTGGCATCACAGGAAGTATAAAGTCAGATCTGGTTTTCAGACTTACTAGTGCAAGTACTCTGTGCTGAAAGCATGTAACAGATGCATGATTTTCTCAAGGTTAAATGTGATTATAGTGCATGCACACATACAAATTGCAGTCAGAGATTGACTCACAAAATAATGAGATCTTTTTAGAACGTAGTAAACTATTCTGATTATCTTTTCTACCTTTAAGATATGCTTGCGTTTTAAGTTTTTATACACTATGTTTTTGGGTAACTGCATTTAAGCTGCTATTATGTCATTGAACTTGAAGGTTTGTGCACTTCATTGTATTACCTGCAGAAAAAATTAATTTCATGTAAAGGATCTATAGTTTTACTTCTGTGTGTCAGCAGTCAGAATTATCTTCATCTCTTTTTATTTTTTTGTCTGATTCCTTACATGTCTGAAATGAGATAATAAAAATCACAAGAACATATTAATGAGATGGAAACTACTGTAAGAAAATGAAATAGATATGAATAAGTAATATTCTGTGCCCTGTACTGAAAACAGATTAGTTTAAATTTATTGCTAACTGTCAAAATAAGTGACTTCAAAACGCCAAAATCCTATAGTGAGGTGGATTTAAAAAAAAAAAATCTTTTATTATCTAATATTATAAAGTGATGGTTTAACTCAGATGGAAAATAATGAACTGGTTAGATTGCCATAACCAGAGGGTCTCTGAAGGCTGTGTCTGCCCTAGTGATTTGTCTTGGTGTGCCATAAAAAATATTCTGTGTGAATTGCCCAATGTTATCCATTTGTCTTTTTCTGGTTCAAGTTTCCATGTAGTTTGATGCACAAAAATAGAATACCTTTTTGAAGAAATGAAATCAGAAGTCCCGACCTAAACTATTCTAGTGCAACACTTTTACATTAGACCCTCCCATTCTATGGTGATTTAAGAGAAAGCATCTGGTAAACACAACCAAAAAATTAGGTTATGCCAAGCGATTGTCAAATTCATGAAATGATGGTGGAACTGAGGGCTTAAACTGATTCAGTGTGATGCTGCAAAGAGTTAATTTTCAAATTAATATGTTAAACAAAGCAGATTCTACTGTATTCTGTACTTGGTCCCAGCTCTGCCTCAAAAAGGACTGAATGCTTCCTCCATTCAGAGTAACACCATATTGTGCTATCCAGAAGTTTTTCACAAGCCTCCCCCAAAAGAGTGCTATGCCTTCAAGGCATAACTAGAGCTCACTGGAAAGCTGTTCCTTTAAAAAATGCTCATTGAAAGATGCAGTTTCATTGAAATGGAAATGTACACAGTTTCATGGATTAAAAAGCCAGAAGGGAGTACTGTGATCATCTAGCCTGGCATACTGTACAACAGAGACCTCATGGCTGTCTTAGTTTCTTCCCATTTGAACTAGGTCATGTCTCTCTAAAGATAAAAACCTCTCTACCTTTCTTTTTAAAAAGCATACTTCAAGAATGGGAGTGTCTGTCACAATTTTCAATGAGGTACTCATCATTGGTAATTAAGATGTTAATTCTAAGTTTGTCTGTCTTCAGTTTGTAGCCCCTGGGTCTTGTTATGCTTCTGTCTGTGAGATTGAAATGAATTTTGTCTTCCTGTGTATATATTTATAGACTGTAATATAGCTATCCATTATACTAAGAAGGTGAAATTTCTTGATTCTCTCACTTTAGGTCATGTTTTTGAGTACTTTGATGGTTATACTGTGAATACTTAGCTACTTACTGATGTTATTTTTGATTTGTGGATGCAGAAATTGGATGTGTTATTTGAATACCTAAGTAGCTGATGCTAAGTTGTGTTTCCATTCCTGTTTGAGATTCCACTGTTTATACATCCATGTTCATGTTCTTTTTTGACTGAGATTAAGAAAAGTTTGGAGCTATCCAGATGGTCTAAACCTGCAGGGAGTTCTTTGCTTGACAGCTTGTATTGTAAGTTTTTAGGTGTTTGTAGTTTACAGCTCTGTTGTCACCTCTAGTGACACTAAATCATACGTTGTTGCATTCTTCCTTGATGCTGTCTTTTTTAGGCTACTAATCCTGGGAGAAGCTTTCTTTTAAAAAATCAGAGACCTACTGCATTTTTTGTTTACTTAAATGCAGTCTAGGTCTCTGCTTTTGGTTTACTTAAAGCAAATCACAGTTTGGGATGGACTTACACAAACAACAGCCTTCAGAAAAAAGTAGAAAAAATTAAAAAGAAGAGGAAGGACTGGACTGACGATGTAAATGATAGTTGTGTTGCCCTATCCATTTTGTGTGAGAGTTCACATGCTAGAATGTTCAGCTCAGATGTGGGAGATCTTAGTGCACTTTCATCCTTTGTGTCAGAAAAGACAAATTTACTTTTCCTACTCTCCATGAGAATACTTTTACTGCATAGACAGAAAGTGATTTTTTCTGTCTGCCAGAATGAAAGCGTAAGTATTTTATGTAAAGCTGAGTAGAGGCATGAGTTCATCAGTGTACTTCAGAGTATCTTCTTTTATTTCTTAAATAGAGCAAAGAATCACTTTGACATCTCAAGGGCACCTCTTGACCACCAAGACAATGATGATGCAAGTTTTTTCCAGTTCTGCTAATTACCATTTTAAAAAAATAATTCCTTATTTCTTGAAAAAAAAATCTCACATTTGTGTTCTTTCTTTTGGTGAGTAGTGAATATTTAAGCATTTTTCAAAAGGTAGACATTCAAGAATTTTTAGAATATGATTAAATTACTTTTAAACTTATTTTGCTGTACAAATATGCCATCTCTGGGATCTTCATTGTAGCTTATACCAATATTACAGACAGGCATTGAAGTGAAGTGAAAAAATGGACTGCATTAAGGATAAAGTTAGTATGTATCATGTGGTAGAATGTTTCTAAAATATTTTCTTTTTTTCAGGTCCATTTTCATTTATTTTAAACTTGCCTAAGTTTAAAAGTTTGATGCAAAAATTTTCATGCTGATGTCTGTCTGCCTCAGCTAGTTTGTTATGGTCATTAGAGCAAAAATGGCCCAGGCATTTAATAAAAAGAAACTAAAAAGAAGGGGTGGGGGGGAAAGAAAATATAATGCTATTTTAAATTTAAATACTTTGTGGCTCTTGTGCTTTGATATGGGACTAGCTGCTACATCAGGAGTGTGACTTGGTTTACTGGTTGCATAAGTCTCTACCCAAAGCTTCCACACTTGGTTCTTCCTTCCCCATTCCCTTCCTTCAAGGTTTATTATCTTTTGAAAAACTGAGGTTTGTGTGCTCAGTGTATATAGTCAGCAGGGACTTCCTGGAACTTAATTTCTAATATTCTATCATAATCACTAAGCATGCTCTGTACTTTCATAGTTTGTAATTGTGAGAGATGGCAGCTGAATATATTTCTTCCCTTTGCATCTCCTTCATCTAACAAGAGCTTGTGCATCCACCCCAGACATGCAGTTGTTTCATCAGTTAGCACCTGGGCCATTCCTACTGAACTAGTTCTGACTCAGAATAAATTTCTTTGTTAGAGCAGTTCTGAGCCAGAATAGCAATGAGGCATCAGCTCTGTGATTTGCAATGCAATTCTTTTCAGCTGGGCTGCTGCAAGCCCTGGCCTGGCTGCTGGTGCTTGGATCGGCTCGAGGTTGAAAACAACACGCCTGCTGAGTCTTAAAAGATTGAGAGAGAAACTGAATGGAAACGGGAGGATGAAGTTGAAAGTAATTGTGAAAAACACTTTTTGGAAGGTAGCTTTAGGCTGAGAAGTTGAAACTGAAAGATGAGAAATACAAGAGTTTCATTTGCCTGCGTGTCCACTGTCTTAGTCAAATCTCCTTTCTGCTTTGCATATACAGTTCCACATTTCCTATGTAGCCACTCTTGTTCTTACTCCAAATACTTCTCCCACTTTTCAGTCTCATTCATACCCATGTCCAGTCTCACCTTTTGCTAACATCTTAGCAAATTTTCCTCCCTACTCTCCTTGTGGCAGAGGCTATTAAAATGAAATGATTGTTTATCTAATTTCTCCTTGTGGCTTCTTTTTTCCAGTTTTTGCCCAGCTACTCTTAGGCTTCTCCTCATCCTTTGCCTCTTTGTCAGAATGGTCTTTCCACACTCATTTTCATGTCCATCCACTACTTTTTCCATGACCAGACACCCTTGAACTCTTTAGTTAAGTGAATTCCAGTGATTACTCCCTGACTGCAATCTTTGCAATTGAGATTAAATATGTAGATATTAAATACAGGTCTCAGTTACAACTGTATTTCAGCTTTGTTGGCCTGTTGTTTGACATGTAACCTTCTGCCTTCTGTGTTGCTCATTTTTACTCTGAAGTCTGAATTACTGCATTTTCATGCTGCTCGATGTCTGAGTCTTCATAATCTTAATTATTTTATTTCTATAATCTTCTAGAGAAATGAGGAAGGAAAGAAGGTGTTTTTATCCATATAAAATAATCCAGGATATACAAATTGAAAAAAAACCAACCTTATAACCAATTTTTCAGAGTACTTATAGTTATATATGCTGTATATTAACTACTATATGTTGAAAGCAGAACTCCTCTGGATTACATTTACAGCTATGTTATCAGCATTTTTGCAAAAGATATTTAAGGAATAAGTTGGAATGGGATATGTGTGGGCACTACTAATGATGCCTCAGAAGGGCTCAGTTTAAGTGCCTTATCAATGTTATTAAGGCATGCAGTAGGGGAACACAATTCAAGTTTTCCAGGGAAGCTATCACTTGTTTTGATCGTGATACCTTCTTTTCAATTGTGCAGTTGTTTATTACACAATTTCCAGGTGCTGCAGCAAATGAAATATAAATTCTCCTTACAATCATGGTTTTCTATCAGAGCAGATTCCTCCTGAGCATCAATTGAACCTAGAGTTTCCTGGGAAAGAAGAGTGGATGTTCATGAAGTACCAGAGTGTTGTTAGTCAAAGGTACAGGGAGGCAGAATTACTTCTGGATTGGTGGATAGAAGTCTGTTTTGAATGTATGATGTGTAATCCCAATAGCATTGTATTAATATATCAAGTAACTGTGGTAGCTGAAGTTGAAATGTTCATCTGTGATAAATAACTGCTTCTCTGTTCTTAACATAAACTTTGAAAAAGTATTAAATGCTAAGAGGACTTTAAAAAATAAGTATAGTTTTACACAGTGCAAATGGATGAAGTTTGGATGTAATTGTTATAAAAAATCAGCTGCTATGGTTTGCTGATAAGCAGGGCTTAGACAATAAACATTAATTATCTGGGGTTTTTGACTGACTAGGGCACCAACAGCATGCTTTGACATAAAAGGTGTGTTTACTCTTATGAATGGGAATGCATTTAACTGACATTTGAGACTCTCTAAACCTGAGCTGCTTCTTTCAACATATAAGGTAGGATTTAAAAATCAAAATAGAAGTGTCTAGTGCTATTTGAAATACCCTACCACATTTAAGCTAGCCTCCAGCTGTCACTCCAGAAGGATTCATTTCCTGTAGTCTCATGTCTGCTAGCCCCAGGTCTCAGATACACTAGGTGTCTGAAATATCTATGTTTGAGCCACTGAGTCAAAGTTCTCTATTTCAGATGTACATTTTTGATCTAAGTTGTACAGATCTTGGTCTGGGAATCAGAGCTTAGAGATCTCCTGAATTAGGGAGATATTTTTCTTAGAGATTTTTAATTTTCATAGCCCTTGGTAGAATTTTGTTTCCCCATGAATAATTTGATAATGTTTGAGTGAAATTTAGCATCCCTAGTTCTATGGATGTGTTTGGAGGATTATCTATATCTGTTTGTTTTGAATCTTCTGTTAGCTATTTTTCCGTATTTTTTTCCTACTGCTTCTATGGGGAAGGACAGTAAAAAATGCTTTTCTTTCACATTCTTAATGCCAGTTTTAATGTATGGTCTTTGGTATGTCCCTATTTCTTTTCTAGGCTAAAGAATTCTGGTGGTTCTTTGTACAGAAATTGTGTCAACTTTGATCCATTCTTTATCATTTTCTGTACCTTATCCTATTATATTTCATTATTTTTGTGGTAAGAAGGACCACCAGATTTATACACACTATTTAGATTGAGCTGTGCCATTTATGTATTCTGTGGCAATAATAGTAATCATAATAATTTTGCTCTTTGCTTTTTTTTAACTACTATTAAGCGTATTCCTGATATTTCCAGAGAGTGATCTGACTCCAAAGGTCTTGCTATTTACGAGTATATACTTCACAGTCTATCACTGTGTATGTAAAGCCAGAATTATTTTTCATTTGGTCTGTGAATTTATATCTGTCTACATTAAATTTTTGTCTGCATCTTAATTACCATAGTCAAACAATATCGTGGTATTTGAAACAACCATTACTTTACCATCAAAAGTAAGCAAACTCTATACACTTCCAGCTTTCACATAATTTATGAATTTGTTGAGCAGCACAGGTTGCAGTACAGGTCCCAGGTAGATGCTACAATTTTTACAGTGAAAATTGACAAAATATTCCTACATAGCTCTCCAATGGACCCAGAGCTGGCCAAAGCTCAGCTATCCAGACAAGAGTCATGGTTTGACACTGGCCAAAAGCCAGGCACCCATGAAAGCTGCTCACTCATCCTCTTCTGCTAAAGCTGGGCAGAGGAGAGAAAATTTAATGAAGGGTTCATGAGTTGGGATAAGGACCAGGAGAAAACACTCTAAGGGCAAAATAGGCTCAGCATAGAGATATTAAGTAAATTTATTACTAACAAAATCAGAGAAGGATAATGAGAAGTAAAATAAGGCCTCAAAACCACCTTTCTCCCGCAACTCTTCCCTCCTTCCCACTGATAGTGCAGGAAGACAGGGAGTGGGGGTTTTGGTCACCTGTGGTTTCCCTTGCAGCTCAGGGAGAGGAGTCCTTCCCCTGCTGCACCACGGGGTCCCTCCCACAGGAGATAGTTCTCCGTGAACTTCTCCAGCGTGGCTCCAATCTCATAAGCAACAGCCCTCCCAAAACTGCTGCAACATAAGTCCATCCCATGAACAGCAGTACCCCTCAAACTGCTGCAGCATGGGTCATTCTTCCATGGGGTGCAGTCTTTCAAGGCTGCTCCAGCCTGGAAGCAGGGCATCCCTCTGTCTCTGCCGGGTCTCCCACTGGATCACAGCCTCCTCCGGGCATCCACCCGCTCCGACGTGAGCACCTCCCCCATGGGCTGTGGGTGGATCTCTGCATCCCCCGTGGATCCCCATGGGCTGCAGTGGCACAGCTGCTTCACCATGATCTCACCATGGCCTGCAGAGGAATCTTGTCTCTGGCACCTGGAGCACCTCCTCCCCCTCATTCTCCACTGATCTTCGTTCCCGCATGTTATTCTCCTCTCACAAATTCTCATTCCTACTCAGGCTGGAATAAAAACTGGGCCCCAAACTTTGTTTTGGTTTCTTCTTAAATGTGTTATCACAGAGGCATGACCACCACCTCCAATTGGCCCAGGCTTCGCCAGCAGCATGTCCATCCTCAGAGCCACCAGGGATTGGCTCTGCCAGACATGGTGGAAGCTTCCAGCAGCTTCTCACAGAAGCCACCTCTGTGGCCACCCCACTACCAAGAACCAGGCTGTGCAAAACCAACACAACTTGTGTTTGACAACTCCCCAAATATACTGACATATTTAAGAAAGGGCAGAAAATACCAGAGAGAGGAGGAGGGAGAAAGAACAGGAAACAGTGAGAGAAACAGTAGAGAAAACATTCAGGAGGAGGAGGAAGAGATGTTCCATGTGCTGGAGCACATATACATACATTTACATATCTATCTATCTATCTATCTATCTATCTATCTATCTATCTATCTATCTATCATCTATTTATAAATATTTTGTCTGACCAAATCTGTATCACTATGGATGATCAAACACAACAGTATTCCATACATGGCTGCTGGTGATCCATCAAAAATTTTTCCCTGGTTGTCATGTAGTAGAATCCGCTTTAATTTAAATATTTTTGGTAATGCAGCAAATGATAGTGTAAGCATTAGGTAAGTGCCCAGATCTCCTTATTTTGTTGTTGCTCTTTTCCCTCCCACCCATTTTAACATGTAAGAGTCTGTGAAAATTAAAAATATTTCAGAGTGTAAATATTTTATTATTAATCTAACAGAGGTATAATTGCTAAATTTCTCACAGTAACCTTGAAATATGTATGCACCAATCAGAAGCCACAGAAGGAACAGGGTAAAAAAAAAATCACTCAGAAAGACTCTCCTCATTACATTATAATGTCTTTAAAGTATGTCACATGTTAGATCTAAATGGCTTGACAGGTAGCCATTTTAAAAACTTTTATGAATATAATCAATGTAATTCTCAATAGTTATATTTCTAATAACCAATTTGCTGACTTCATGTTCTTGTCAGGATAATTTATATATATACACACCATATGTTCTGTGAAATTTTTCTTTGCCCAGGTGAGCATTTAATCTTCCTTTCTCCCTAAAGGAATTATCCACATCCCTGAAATCAGAGGAGCCTCCACTTATTTTTCCCGTCTGTCAGACCTTCCAGCCGTAAGACCTCAAGTCATAATGATCATCTTTTCAGCAGAGGGCAGCATATGGCATTCTCAGAGTCCATCAATTCCACTGTTTAATTGGCTGCAGAAATCACTGTTGAGCTAAAGCTGATTCTGAAACCCTTCCAACTCTTCTTGACTCTTAGGCAAGATTCAGATTTTGGTATCTTTTGTGATTGTATGGAATATTTCTCGGGGGAATGATCTGAACTAATCTGTTGAAGAAAATGGAAGTTGTTTCTCCTTTTTCTTTATTGTTACAAGGCAAGAATATTAGTCTGGTTGAAATTTTCTTAGTAATGATAGTAAAGATTACATTGTTCCAATAAATTGAATAGATGCTAAATATTTGCATATCAGATAATTTTCATCATTGGTAATCTTAAGCCCTTGTCTTCATAATAATGATAACTCTGTTATGGGGAGAAAGGCTTGGAAAACCATTTGATATTGGGAATCAGACTTCCTAACACTCTGAGCTACTAATTCTGTTATATGATAATTTCAAAAAAAGAAACATTTTATTTTTTTAATGAAACCTTTTCCCTATCCATTCTGTGTAGAAAGAAGAATGAGTTTTCATCGTGTTTTGTTATTCACATTTTGATTTTCTAATTATATCACTTTTTTTCTTTTTCTTTCCTTTTTTTTCAACTAACAACAAATGCTTTCTGATTTACATATGTTCAAAAGTTCTGAAAATGACAGTTCATTCTTTCTGCATTCTGCAAAGGCCTCTTGGATTAAGAAGTTTAACACAGTTTTTACAATATCACACAGTCACTGTTTTCTGTGAGCTAAAAAATCATAGAGTATTTTGGATTGTGAAGGATCTTTGAAGGTCATCTTGTCCAACCCATCTGCGATGAGCAGGTACATCTTCAACTGGATTAGGTTGCTTGTAGCCATGATCCAGCTGGCCTTCAGTGTTTCTGTGGATGGGGCACATACACAAAACTGTGTGGAATGACTGATTCTTGTAACCTTGATGGTTGAATAAAATAAGAGAAATAAATGTTTTAGGAATTGCTCCATGTTTTTTGTTTGGTGACTCTGGAAGAATGTATTGTTGTATGAGTCATTCTGAATTTCTGTTTTCCTGTTGCTTTAAGTATCTGTTGCTTTTCACAGAAGGGCAGAAAATTTGTAGGTTGACTATCTTTTGATAAAATTTCATGCCAGCAAGTGTCTTGGCAGTGACAATGAATGCCCAAAACTCAAATGTAGAAATTTTTTGGTGCTCCATGTACCATAATACAATAAGCATTAACATGAAAGAGGTATTTCTGAATCACTTAAAGGGGAGAAAAAAACCAAACCTAGTAATTTGCAGCTTTTAACTAGTTAATAGGTGGTGCTGGATTGATTGAGTCTTATTATAAAGGAAACTGAAAACCTGTTGACTTTGCAGAAAGGAAAGCATATTCTACACATAGGTTGACATTTAAGCATGGTTGACATTAAAGACAGTGCCTTGAAAGAGGCTTGGATTAGCTCACACTCTTTGGAGGGCCAGATAGAGGTTTGTTGGTCTAGCAGCAAAAGGGTTTTATTCGAAGTGCTTAAATTGTTCATCTTTGCTTGGGTATTAAGACTGTTGGGCTTCATGAAAATATATTTTTTGGATATGATATTTTACTGTCTTGGGAAGTTTCCTTCTAGCCCCTTAGAAACTTTGGAAGTATTTGACTCAGTCACTTAAGCGTTTTCCCGCTATTAATGTAATATGCTTGTACAGTTCCACTATGCCTCCTGTTTATTCTGTCTTATTTTTCATATTTATTTAAAAACCTTAAAATGTATTTTCTATATATTAAATGTGTAAGATTAATTTGTTTCTTCTTCTAATTTCTTGAAGTAGCATAGTTGCAGAGGATCTGTTCTTTCTCCTCTTTGATATCCTCAGATATCTGTATCCTTTCCATAGGAATTTTTCCAACCTTATTACTGACTAGCAAAGAAGCACACAGAAGTGAGTGTGACAGCCTATGTAATTTAGAACACTTAATTTATCTATTATATCATCCATTGAGTGATAGCATAATTTGGGCAATTTTAAGTGTGGCATAACCACCCAGTGAGTGGTTAAGCCTCTACAGTGTAGCATGTCTGACATATGGTTTGGCAGCTGAAATTCACTCTCTAAAAACCCCTAAAAGATCCCTTGAAGAACTTCAGCTTAGAATGCTTCCTGAGTACAAACACTGCTTGTGGTGCTTCAGTAAAGAAGTCTTGGGGCCTTCAACCTATTGTTTCAAAACGTTTGAAATGGTTATGGCTCTGCGTACACTGGGAAAATGTTCTTGTAAACAAAGAGTTTTGAGCCATTCCTCATTTTTCTTGACCCTGAGGTTAATATGTATTCTGAAAGTTATTTAAAACAAGCTGAGGAGGTTATTGAACTTATGCTAGGGAAAATACTGTCTTAAGATTTTTCTGGGTTTTCTCTCTATTTTCTCAGAGCAGAGGACAAGTTCTCAATATTGGGTATAAGCTTTCCATTTTCTATACTGGTCATATCACCGTCATAGTTAAATAGTTTTCTGGTATCATTTAAGACTTGCTTAAGGTTATTTCACACTATTTTAACTGTTGAAAATTACTTAACAGGGGGCTTTGCATCACTTTGTTTCTGGGAGTGCCCACTCTTGGCAATTAAATAGAACCTTGAAGTAGGATAGCTATACAAACCTTGTATAATTTTGAATTCCAGCTTGCATAACTATGTCACATTTGCTTTAATCCAGAACAGCCACTTCATCTTCAACCTCTCAGCCCTGCTGCTCAAGGGAAACATACAAAATACCTTCAAAAGATAATTCTGGAACTAAAATTCATTACTCTGCTGGGCACTAAAAACCATGGACTCAACAGAGACATTGGTTTTATGGCACATTATATTTTTTGCCACCCTAGGATAACCTTTCCATGCTGCACAGACAATAAATTACTTGTGATTCTTTTCCTCTCCATCTCTCTGTCCCATAGGAGCAAACAAATGTATTGTCTTTCCCTTTGTAATATTTCTCTGCCTCATATTTATGAGATATCTTATCTTTTAGTTAATTCAATTGGTTTGATTAAATTAAAACTAAAGCACTTTTTAACATTTATTTCATTTGAAAGATTGGTATTTCAACTTTAGGCTGGAGGAAAGTTTTGGATGCCTGAAAGCTTGTCATTTTTCCCTCAAATATTAAATTTAGTCTACGAGAAGATAGCAACACATTATAAACTGTACATATTTGTACTGTTAGAACACATGGCTAGAGTAGTACCACTTAATGCACATTAATGCAATGATTACATACAACTAATTTCTCCCATTTGTTTCCAGGAGTTTTATTGTATTTCAGTCTTTTAATAAATAATTTCACCTGTCCAAACTCCTAGGTAGCTATGTTTTTGTATTTTTAATATTTTCTATTTATTATGCTTGTGTTGTTGTGCATGTGGTTTATAAAACATTTTGAGACTGATCTGGCTTAGGAGTGATATGTGTTTGTCCTGTTTCTTATTTTCCAACAAAAATAGAAGCAACTAAAGGACAAAAATGCACTCGATCACCAATGTCCCTGTTTCCAAGATTAAACACTTCCCACAGAATTTGTTAATTTCTTGGTGCTCAGTGACATCCTCTGAAAAGATGGTAAACTTCAAGCTGTATCATCAGTAACTCAATTCTATTCAGTTTCTAATACAGTCAATAGTGCTTGATAAAGCTGAAAAATGCTGAAATGCTGACAGTTTTTAAGACAATCCTTTAAACAGTGGTTGCCAGTACGAATAAATTTTAAAACAAAACCAAATTGCTCGAAAAAATGCAATAAAATGATGTGTGCATTATTACATACTCTTCACATCAGAGATTCCTCAGTGAAAAAAAAAAACCAAAATAAATAGCATATGCTGTCTCTGCAGGTCTCAGACATCACAGAAGATTCTTCTGAATACACCCTCATGGTTTAGTGCTTATTCTTAGATGGGAGAAACAATACCATAAATTCGAATCTTGCGGCTGTCTCTGGTTTTATAAAACTTCAGTAAAACAAATGAAAGAAAACAAAGAAGGGACAGTACTTGGGCTCATGGCATTATGACATACCATCTGAGTAGACAACACAAATAGCCTGCAGCATAGATCAACTTTATCTGTGGTCTTGTCATGTTTCATAAACTGGAGCAAAACTGGGCTTGGTCAGCATAAGATACAAAGCCTGTAAGAAAACTGTTCATAATTCAGAAAGTGTTGCATGTGGTTCAGCTGCTTTGCAGTGTTTTTTCAAGATAAATAGAATGTCTTATTATAATTAAAGGGGATTTTTTTTTTTCAGTGCAGGATGATAGGAGAAGAACCCCAAATCTTTTAATTAACACCTTCCCCTTACTGTTTTTTTCTCTCTCTTTTTTTTTTTTTCCTTTTTTTCCCCCTTTTTTTCTTTTTAGATTTTGTTGGCTTTTCCAACATTTTTGCAAATGCATCTGCTGGTATTCACTGGTTTTTACTATTAAATATGATTGAACTATATTTAGCTTCAATCACGTTAAGAGATTTACATTTACATCTGGTTATATTTCTTTATGGGACTAAACACCAGTACTGTCTTTTTTGGTGTGTGTGGGCCTAACTAGCAAAATTACTATTCAGAGTTATAAGTGTGTGTTTTGTAATAACACCAGGAACCTACTAATTTGTTGTAGGGTTTATTATTTCATATTTAAAATTTAAACTTAAATCTCTGTTATAACAAATCCAGAACACTCTCAAGATTAGTAATTTTTGAACATGATGCTCATCTGCTACTGACCCTTTAGAAAAGATTCAGTATTATTTCGAAATGCTCTTTGCTGTGACAAGCACTTAATGATAGAAACACTACTGGCACAGCATTGGTCCTAGTGGGTCTACTGAGTAAAGACCTGTTAAAAATCCAGTCTCAGTCCTCTCTCTACTCTTTGGTTTAATACAGAAACTGTGTATCGTTTTTAATATATGATAGTACCTCATATTCCTAATCTAAACCCAAAATAACAGTAGAGTTGGATTTTAAAATGATTTTTATTTTTTATAATTACACTATGTTAGTGGAACACAAATTGTCTGTTTAAATGATATTTTCTGTTTAATTGATATTTTTATTTGCTCTTAAATATATCATGCTATTAAAAATAAACCTATTCTTTTCTTGCATATATGCAGTTAGAAAATTAAAAGGTTTTCATTCATTTTGTGAAATTTCAGTATTTGTCACACCAAAAGAAAAAACTGAAATCCATCTTTGCCCTTCCTCCAGTAGAATTTAATAAAATTATGAATCTTCTCTCTTGATGGGTGAGTGAAATTAAACTGTTTTCCAGTGTATATAAGTGAAGTTTAATCGTTGCTGTTTGAAACCAAAGCATTTGGTTTTGGCTGAAACTAAAGCATTTTCTTAAAACTCCATTGCTGTAAAAGCAGAGGATTAAGGCAGGTTGAAGCACTGACCTGTACAGGATCTCTCACCCTGTACAACATTAATAATGGATGTCACTACTTACTAGCCCTCAAGAGCCCACTTTAGAATGTATCATATTTACTGTGAAACTTGAATTAAGGCAAATGCTGAAGAAAAAGTGTTGTATACAATCAGCCATGTGTGAGTTTATTATTATAAATCCTGAATGGATCCTGACTACTTCCAGGACTTTTACTGTGCTTCTTCCTAGCCTTTAAAAATACTCTTACCCCCTATTTACAGTTTAGACAAGTAGTCTCAATTTGGCATTTTTTAATGCTGGATTCAACAAAATTTTATTAATGTGATGTGTTCTATGTATGATTAATTCATGCTGGGAGTTCTCTTAACAGGGTGATTTGAGTGGGAATGCCATCCTTTGGCAGCTTTTTAATTTCCTCATGGAATAGGGTTGGCATTCGTTACATCCAAAGAAGACAATGTTTCTCTTTGAAGAAACAAACTCACACTCTTAGAAGAACAAAGCTTTAATTATTCCCCTGGCCCAGCAGGTGGAATTAAGACACTTGGTTCCATTGTGTTTTCCAGTTTCAGTGGAATGTTGAGATTGGAAACTAAGGATTTGGTTCCGGGCTGTAGAGAACACCTAGTCTGAAGGACTTACGGAGTCTCCTGCTTGGTTCTTTACTGCCTGGTTGAGTTTTACTTATCATTTGTTCTTTCTCCTCCTTTCTTTTTTCCCCAGGTCTCTTTACCTCAATAATCTTGATTGCACATTCCCTGCATTTATTCAGTTCTTCCCTTCTCTGATCTGTCTCTTCCCAAGTCATCTAATGTTGGACTGCTCCAGAGTCACTATCATTCCTGACACTTCTTTTTTCATTCTGTTTAACCAATTGTGCTTCAAGTCACTTGAACCAACTGACTTTTTATCAGCTGAGGTCCCACTCAGTCTATCTATGCAAATAATTTCTTTATTTCAGTCTCTCACTCAGTTCATGGCACGGTAGATCTTCTGTACCCTCTTTTGATTTCAAGCAATAGTCCTATTGCTCTGGTACTTAGTTCTCAGTCCTAGCCATCCTAATCAGTCAATCCAAGGCCTCTGACATGAGGAGTTTTACTTATGCCCTTTCTGGTCTTTCTTTCATTCTACTGACACACAGATCCTTCTCTCTCCAATTTACCTTCTCTTAGTACTGACTTTGGAGAGTATAGACAAGACAATCTCTTTGTTCTCCCAAAATATGGATGTGAATATAGCAAAAAAAGTGCATTTTTGGGGAAATATAGGAAAAGTCTTGGGATGGTGATTACTTTGTGCGGGTGGAATTGTTCATGATTTTGGTTTTCAACTGTTACATGTATGTCCTGCTCTTGTGATTACAGTTTTCAAAACCTTATTGTCTTGTGGCCAAGTTTGGGTAAATTTTCATGTCATGATGGCATTAGTTCTGAGGTGAGTTCAACTGATTAGTGCACGGTGCTAATGGTGCCAAGATTGTGGGTTCAATCCCCATACAGGCCATTCATTTAGGAGTTGGACTTGATGATCTTTGTAGGTTCCATCCTACTCAGAATATGCAGTGATTCTGTGATTATGATTGAGACACAAAAATTTCCACAAAGGAAGTAGACAGAATTCTTTTAAAGGTAAAATAATGTATTCTTCCCACCCACTTTCTTTTTGGAAGCAAATAATTGGTGTAGATGAAACTATACTTTTTATAGTTTGCTTCAGTGTCATTTGAAGTTGTCAGATTATTACTTGTACATATGAAATATTCTTTGAATTTCTGAGTTTGTCTTTGAAGTTGTTTGAGTGGGTTAACCAACTCTACTTTCTAGGATGGATTTATACTTGTTTGAAAAGCAAGAATCTACTGAATTAATATTTTAATGGAAATTTTCACCTTAAAAATGAGTAAGTTCTGCAGATGTCTAATTTAGTACTAGCAAAATAGTTTGATTTGAAAAACAGCAAAGAGAATGTTGAGGAATATAGTATCAGAGGAAAGAAATATCTCCAAAACACTTATACCAATACCTCAGTGGTGTCAGTCCCTTCCTGAAAAATATGGGGTTCTACCATTACATCTCTCTGCAGGGGAATGAACCTGTATTTTCCTTTTTCTAAAAGAAAGCTCTGGTGATCTAGGTTCTTCTAGGTAGACTGATTTTGATCCTTTGTTCTGGAAATGTTTTATACTGCATGAATTATACAGGGTGGATATACTTCATCAATTTGTTGGGTTTTTTTTCTCAATTCTCTCTGCAGCTCCAATTCCTCTATATTCTTCTCAGCCTTTGACTTACTCTAAATACAGGCCAACAACATTGCCCTAACCCGGCCATTGAGATCAAAATGGCTTTAGACTGCATTGGAATTGGTAGGAGTAGACTTTGGTTGAAAATCCAGTCTGAATCATGTTTAGAGTAGGTTGCGCAGTAATGTCTGTTTTGTTTTGTTTTGTTCTGATTCAATCACCATTTAACTAAATAGCCCATACAAAGTAGACTGGCATTAGCAGAAGAAACACCAGGCCAAATACCTTTAGCCTCATGCATTGTCTTGGATAGCACTTGATGAAGTTTTCATCTTCTTACAGGTGGGAGCTGAAACTCAATCTTTCATAATCTTCATGGCTTCCTTTCCACTGATTACTGGAGTTCATTTCATAAATCTGTAATCTGATTGCTTAGCTAGACAACAAAAATAAATTGCAGTTCCCACCACCTCAATTCTTAATTCCAAAAAACACCATGTGGAAAATTGCTAGTGCCCATACTGCATAATTAAGATTTGCAGAGGGACTTTAGAAATTTAGATTGCTTATGTCTGCCTATAAAAATGCCTTGTAAGGCTTTGTCTGTGCTTTAGATATTAATCAGCATCCAGAAACATTCTAATGTAATTAGTAGGGATTCCATATGGTAGGCTTTACTAGACCTTTTCAGCAGTATCTAGCCGGTAGGATCTCATTCAAGATCTGATTTTTAGATCTAACTGTGCAGATACCTTAAGTATATTTTTTCAGTATGACAGTGTTTATTAAAAATCATCGGTTTATATTATTGTGGACTGCAAGGTATGAGATTAACTATTTTTATCTGTTGCACTTTAATTTGCACCTAATGTTACAAAGAGCTACTATTGAGTGTGGAGTGGAATTCAGTCACTGGCTGCTTTGTCCTAATTCTTGGACTTTCCAGAAGACTGCAACTGAAAGATGTGGCTGAGGAGAGACAGAAGTATATATATTCAAATTTAATTTATATCTAACTACTCTTTCAAAAGACTATTTGAATTATAAGTGCTGCAAACACTACAAGAATATAAATGAACATGGCCACCCCATAACATGCTAAACTATATTGTCCCATACATTTCAAAATTAATTTTTAAATTCTGATGTTGTACAGCTCTTAACAGGTACCTAAACAAAGGGGAATGTTGGTGGAAAAGTGAATTGGATCTCTACCACTGTTTACGCCTAATATCACATCTACTTAAAAGATATCCTTCTTGTTTCATTGCAGATGCAACACCAGCATATTACTCAGGATGATTTTGTTATTTGCTACTGCTATATTTTTAAAACCAGGATCTAGTAGCTAAGAGTTAGCAGGTACAGAATAAACTTTCAACCAGATATTAATATTGCCTAATTAAGATACCTGTAGTATTTCTCATATGAATAATCTTGACTTTGTCATCTTTTCTGTACTTCATTTTTCTAGGCAATTTATGATCATAAGACGCCATTTTAAACTGGTATTTCATGGAATATATTACAAAAGGACTTAGACTAGATATTCAGATATTTAGATTAGTAATTGTTATTAAAATTGCTATACATTCAAGTGGCCATCTTCCATTTTGATATTGAACACTGAAATTTTTCAGAGAATGCCATTTGACCTTCAGGTCTAGTGAACAGCTTGAGATTGGCAAACCACTGGATAAAACTAGTCAAACTTGTATAATAAAAAAGCAGTGGAAAAAGAAAATAGTCATGTAAGTAAAGCTGCAAAGTAGTTTATGTTTTAATTTTTAGAGTTTGTACAAATAAAATCATACGGCACAATATCATTTTGCTTTTAGATAATGTCAAACAGCATAAGCCTCTTAGATTCCCAAAATAATGCTTTGTTTTGCTTTTATCTTTTTAGTTTAATATTGAAGCTAAATTTTAAAAAATCTAGGACTTTATTTTTTATCCAAAGAAGAGGAAAATAAAATACAGCCACCTCTGGGTATATCCTCACTGTGAACAAAAACAACAACAAAAGAAGATGCTTACACTTTTATCCCGTGTGGATTTCTTTTTAATATTTCAGAGCAATGAACATATGGCTGTTACTATCAGCACTGGTGTATTTGCGGCGATGCCTATCAACATCCACCAGAGAGCAGGGCAGCTCCAAAACCCACATCTTTTATGCTGTGGAAATTGATGGAGACAGCAACACAGCCAGCTTCTTGGCCAAACAACATGGAATGCAGTTCATTTCAAAGGTCAGCGCATATTTAAACTTGCTTCATTACTCCCACCTTTATGCTTGAGATTTTCATTTTTTTAAAATCAGTTTACCCAGAGGTTCCTTTAGAGTCAGAAAAATGAAAGTGCTGAATCCTATTTTCATTTGGGGATATCAAGCTTTTTATCAAATTATAGAGGTGGCGTTTCAGAATATTTCATATCTGATCAGAAGGAAAATCCAAAAATAATTTTCTCTTTATTCAGGAGTCTTTCAGCCACTGGGACTGTTTTATTTATTACTTAATATTGTGCTCCAGTCAATCATTTTGAATTCAGACAGGAAAATGGAATTTTTATTTTTAAAAGGAAAAAAAATCCAGAGGAAAAATGCTATTGGAATAAAGGAGATTTTATTATTTAAAAAAATAAAAATAGGTCTTCTCTTCCTCTGCTAACTGTTTTATTTTCTTTTAATCACAGTGCATTAATATGAAGACATATATTAAACAAAGGATCTTACATAAAATCACATATTTGTTAATTACAGGCATTTTTTCCCAGAGCATTTCTGAAGCATTTATCACTGAGCTTGAGAAATTATGGCCTTGTAACACAATAAAGGAAAAATGTTTTTCTTCCTTTGGAATAGCATCTCAATGCACATATTTTCTGTATATGTACTGTGTATGTGTGTATAAACATGAAGTGTGTATTTATATTGCATCTAGATTTATTTTAACTTTCTTTTGAAAGAAGATTATTCCTGAGCTGTGTGTTAGTACCCTGGGACACAGCCCAAATAGAAGAAACACATCAATATCTTTCATTTACTGTTATTGGTCTGCAAAACTGGACATGTATACCAGTGACGTAGTGTTAAATTTTCCTGTTGCTTCTAATCTAGAAGCATATTGCATCAGTTGAAGTAGATCACAAATCAATTATTAAAACTTTTAATATGTTAATTTGTTGCAGCCTCCTTTCATTGACCTGAAAGTTCTTTGCCAATATTAATGAATTAAGCCTTGAAGTGCTCCTTTTGCTTTTATCTCTACTTCTCAGATGTGAAAAGCAGAGGTAGAGTAAGTAAAACAATTTGTTTAAGATCCACACAGGAAGTCTGAGGCCCAGTGAGAAATGGAAAAAAACGTTTCTACTTTTTCATTTCTGTGCTGTAACTGTAAGAAATTATCCTAAGAGAGAAAATGTAATGAGCTTATGAAGAAGAGGCAGTGTATAACATGTACTTCAACAGCCACTATGGTCTGCCTTAGGCTGGAAATCACTGAAGGACCCCCAGGAAAACTGCACCCAGTTTTCTGTTAGAATGACCATGACATGACCTTCCCAGTGCCTTCCCCTTAGTGTATAAATATTAAAATTGTCACAAGCTGTTGTATTGAGGATGCTAATTAAAAAAGCCCAACAAACAACACCAAGGTATTAGACAGTATTTCTTTAAAGGGTGTCTTTGATGGTAGGGCTGCAAAAAAGGGTTTCTTCAGGGTCTGAGTAGCCCAGAGGTACTTCGTACAAGGGGAACAGGAGACAGTTTCAGTTGGTATATAATCAGGGTACAACTTACAGCTAGGTTGATGGGAAGACATTTGGTAGTATAACAGAGGAAGTCACACTGTATTCTTTGTTCTGTAATATTTATATAGGAAAAAATCTTTTTTATTACAGTGATTATGAATAAGAAAAAGCAAAAGATGGAGAGAGAAATGCAGGAGACATAGGAAGGGTTTTCCGCCTGTGAATTTCTGTTTTACAACCTGTTCTATAAGCAGATACCTTTCTAAGCATTCTTATTTCAAGTGTGAAAAAGAAAGCTTCTGTGGTATTTAAAGCTTATGGTCTTTAAGCCATGAGGAGCACTGGTAAAGTATTAAAGATTCAAATATGATTAAGCTTAATATTTTTTCAAACTTTTTGTTGGCTTCTAATAAGCTTACAGCATGCGCTATGTGATAAGATGATACTAAAATATTATTTGGAAAGATAAACCTGTAAAACATGATAAAATTTGTTGTGACTAAAATTCCTAGGTAGTCAGGAGTATTCGTATTACAGCTAGAAGTTTGGCTCCTATTTTTGGTTCCCATATGACAAAGCATTTAAAACACATACACATCCTTTTTCAGAAAAAAAAATCCTAATCATGTACCTAAGTTAAATGGGATCTAGACATATCCTTAAGTGCTTTACTGGATAAGGCTAGACTACTGAATAGGGCTCTTGATAAAAAAACAGTTTTGTATGAGAAAAGTGACATCAAAGACTGAAAATGCTATCTTTTAAATACCCTACTGTCACCACAGGAAACAGACTCCTGTAGAAATGATAATTGCGTGTAGCTGTGACATCCTGGCTTCAGCATGTTAGCTGCAATTTAGAGTTGCAGTTTAAAGGCCTAACTTCCTTTTGGCATAAGAGTTCACTTTTACTATGATACAGTGGATGAAGGCAGTGAGTTAAGTGGGTTGCATTGGATTTTTTTTCTCTCATTAAATGGTGTTACTTATTAATATGCGGATGCTTGGCAACAAAGTAGGAATACTGCAAGTGTGAAAAAGGCTACCAACTAGGTATCACACTGGAATACACTCTTGAATGACATTTAGTGTATGAAATCCAAATGGTAAACTTTTGACATTGGTTGCGATAGTATTTCATTTCACATTCTCTACCAGCTCTAACTTACCAATGAAAACAGTGTAGTGAAGAGGTTTTTTAAAACTTACTGTTATGATTCCTCTTAAACTTAAAACCACTGACTTAAAGTTTCTGTAAATCAAAGCACTCATTAGAAACTGTGAAGATACCCCCAGCATGTAGGAGAGTCTCATCAGTTCTAACCTAATCAAAATGTTTTGCAAAGAAATGCTTACTTTGGTTGTAAGTTTTGCATTTCTAGGTGATAGTGATGCACTTAGTAAAGATTAGAGAAGACAGCAGATATTAAATATAGTTATATATCGGAGGTATACATTAGAATCAAATGTTGATTCTAATCATGTTGATTCTTTCACACTGTTGAAATTTGAGTAAGCCAAATTTCTTTGTTTTTATCACTGTTGTAATGTAGTCTGCGCACAAGTCTACAAGTCTTTGCTTAAAGCCTGCTGTTTAATTGCTGAATCAGTTTTGAAGACTTTGGTAAATACATACACACATGTATATATATGTATATATACGCATAAGTGTAATGCATAGATGAGTGTGTGTTTGGACACACACCCTCGTATGTGCTTATCTAAGTATATAAATGCAGGTATGTTACAAATTTAATTTTCAACAAAGTTTCCTAGATATATTGGGTATTTATTTTTCATCAGCAAAACTCTGGAAAGTATGATATAAAAGGTACATGGTGTTTGAGTATTATATCTAAGAATTTGTTCTTAAAACACTGGGAACACCTGCAGTGAAGTTCAAGGTCTTGATATTCCTAAACTTGTATAGAAACTCTAAGCAAGTCTTGGATTTAAAAAAATGAAGATTTGAAATGAATTATTCTGATCATGAGTCAAAAATTGATTGTATGTCTGTATATATATATATATTCAGAAGGTGAAGTCAAGCTGGGCAGCAAACCCCACTTTTAATAAAAATGGGTTTAATACAGATACTTTCTAGAAATGAAAGCAAGAATACTGAATGACATTTTGACTGTGAGCAAGGTTAGTTTCATATTTCTCTCCCTATTTTTTCTTTCTTCTCTTCTTTTTTTTTTTTTTTTTTTAGTTACCTTTTCGCTTTGATTCTTCTTTTTTTTAAAAATTTCTTTTTCCAGCCCAGAGAAGTTTTTAGTGGTTTCATGATAATTTCTGTTTCCCAAAGTCTGTATTTTCCTTATTAAGCTTCCCTGGATCTTTTGCAAGCTATAAGCAGAGGGATTATAATGAAATGTTTGTCAGTGTATTTATTACTTTTATTTTATGATATATCCCTTCAATATTACTGTACCTTTAAAAGTCAAAATACACAAAATCTAAGGAAACTATGGGAATGCTGAGATGGATATGGGTTTAAAAGACCCCATTCAAGAATGACTTATTTACATGACCTAACTCTCTGGGCAATTGTTTTGAATCAGTTATTTCACTTTCAAGTTTTACAGCACACATTTATCTGATTGTATTTTCTCAGAGTAAGTTATGGGATGGGCATTTGTCCTCATTTCCCCCCATACTGTATTCCTTTAATTATATAGAAATATCTAACATTTAAATTACTACTTTAAAATTAGTTTTCTCCATGTGTGGTTGATACACCAAGCTTTTTAAACGGAAAAAAAAAAAAAAAGATCTTTGTTGTGGGTTTTGCATATCAGTATAGTTAATTCCTTTGCCTTGGACTGATGTGCAAGAAAATCTAACATTTTTTTAGAAGGAGGAGTATTCTGGAAATATGAGAAACACTTCTGTTACTCTTCTCTCTGCCATCCTGTGAAGCTACTGAAGTGTCCAGAAAGTCTTCTTGTTCCACTTTGGCAAAGTGAGGACCAATCCCTCACTTTGAGACTTTACACTGAAGTCTAAAATGGTGGTGACTTGGGAAAAGCACAACTTGGGTGGTGCTCTCTGTTAACACAGAGCAGCTGATGAATATGTGATGATTTGAAAAGACCATCAAGGTTTTTAAGACATATTACAGAATGAACTTTCATTGTTTTTCACTTGTTTACATATGTGATCATAGAATCATAGAATATTCTAAGTTGGAAGGGACACACAAGGATCATCCAAGTCCAACTTCTGGCCCTGCACAGGACGGTCCAAAGAGTCACACCATGTGCCTGAGAGCATTGTCCAAACACTTGATGCTGTGACCACTTCCCTGGGGAGCACTGGAATGCCTAAGTGCCCTCTGGGTGAAAAAGCTTTTCATAATATCTAACCTAAAAGTTATAGCTGATGTTTTCTTTAGCATGGCAATTACTAATTCATCCTATTTTTTATTTAAAAAAAAAAAAAAAAAACCTTTCCTCAAATATTCTGCTTCTGGGGTCGTTTGCTTTCAAAGAAAGTCCCATTAGTCTATCTATAACATAAAATTAATACCCTGTTCAGCCAGTTATTGCATCATTATTATTTGGTACAAATGTAAAGTGGCAGCATCAGTTTTTGTAATCTCAGGTGAAAATTTTCTAGAATATTTTGACCATTGTGAGTTGTAGATTCAGAAGGACTGTACATCTTTCCCACAGTTTTGTCTTTGCTGTGCATCACTATTCAGTTGTGTATGTGGTAACAGTTGATGTATTCACCCTCCTACCAGGTGAATTCTCCTATGCTTGAGAAGGGCTTAAAAAAAGGCAGAGAATTATGAGCACTCATTAGTTATTAGCAATTTATGCTAATATACAAGGAAAGTAATCATTTAATAGTTCTGATTGAAATGATGGGCATGATTCACAGGAGATGTAAATTGGTATAGCCCTATTTAAATCAATGAAACTATACTGATATGTGCCAGCTGAGAATCAGGTCCCTCATCTTTATTTGAATAATTTAATGGTACGCTGACCAGATCGTTAGAGAATACTGTTAATAGAACAATCCTATATTGAAACTGGAATGTAATATTAGATGAATTTTTTATTTTTTTTTTCCCTCTCTATTGTCCTGTTTAATAGACAGGTGTTAGATCAAGTTTAAGCTTTGAAGTTGGTGGTATAATGGTACATTTAGCAAACAACCACAATGTGGAAATATATTAGAAAATATATTTTCATATTACTGCCAAAACAGCCCACTTTTTGATGGCTTTTGAAAAAAAATAAAAATACTCCTTTTACTTATGTTTTCTGTCTTTCCTTAATCTTACCTGGTCTAGTGTTAAAATAGTAACTACAGTGCAAAAGCAAGATGAATGAAAAAGCTAAAATTAATGTGATTCAGCTGGGTCTTGCTAATGAAGGAACATTCCCCATTATATATATTAATTTCAGATTCTGGATACCTGTCATTGTAAGGAAATAGTATAAACATGGTTGCCAGTGTTTTATTTTTTAAAAAATTAAAATATCTTAAATAAAATTATGAAATTTCCAACTCTCCCTGGAACTACAACAAATGTTTCTTCTCAGTTCTTGTACCTCTGGGACTGAAGCACTGGAAAATTGTTGCAAAAATCTATTAATTTTCCAGATGCTTCGTACTGGGTTTCTGTCTTACATTTAATGCCCTGAAAGGGGAAAAAAAAAGCCAAGATAAATTTGAATTTGGTTTCATTTAAAGCTTATTAGTAAGCTAATATATGAATGTCTATTTTTTTGATTATTGCCAGAGATGTTTAGCAAACTGATGTCAATACATTGTGTGTGCATATATTACATGGGTTCCATGTATGTAAGGACTACATGGAGGGCCACGTTATTTATTTCTATCATTTTACTCTGGAAGGGTCATGGTTTCTTAAGAACAGTTTGATTTTAAGAATTTTGATGTCAGGCATTTGAAGTTATACAGTTTTCTGCATCTTTTAAGTTGTTTCTAGAGACAAAATCGCGCTTCTGAGATCCAGCTTAGTTTTGGGGCTGCATTGATAGGCTGCTTTACTTTGTAAGTTGCTGTAATAACAAATTTAAGCTGTGGAACACAGATTTTAAGAGAGAAGTGAGACTAAGGAGAAGAAAGGATTGCTTCATTTGAAGGGTCATTGCAATGATTTTTGTACTTCACTTAATTGTTTAACTATTACAATACTTTTTATTTGTGTAGCACACTTCATTCAATATTGTAAAGGAAATTTGCAGTGTTTTCTTCAAAATGAAATATCCCAGCAAAACAGAAATGAATCTTTTAGTGTAAATGTCTTTGGAAATTATAAAATAAAAATAAAACATACCAGAAAAAAAGAAAATACCAAATATTAGGAAGAAATATTAGGCTTAGTTTATGACTGAGGTTGGAAGGAATCCCTGGAGGTCATCTGGTCCAACCCCTCAGCTCAAGCAGGGCCACAGAGACTCAGTTGCCCAGGAAGATATTCAATATCTCCAAGAATGGAGATTCCACAGCCAGTCTGGGTGGCCTGTGCCAGTGTTTGGTCACTGTCACAGTGAAAAGAGTGCTCAGGATGTGTGTGTTTCATTTCAGTTCAGGATGTGTATCCATTGCTCCTTGTCATGGGGCACCACTGAAAAGTGCCCAATCCCCTCTTTTCCATTTCCCCACTTCATGTTCCCTCTGAGCCTTCTCTCCTCCAGGCTAAACAGTCCAAGCTCTTTCAGCCTTTCCTTGTAGGTGAAATACCCAGTCCCATCATCATCATCTTACTGGTCTTTTGCTGCACCCTGACCAGTAGCTCCACATCTGTCTTGTACTGAGGAGCCCAGAACTGCAGCACTCCACGTGTGGCCTCACCAGTCTTCTCACCCAGAGTCCTCACTCCTTCTTCCTAATTCTCTTGTTCTGTCCAGCAAACCAAAGCTTCTTGGGTTTTCCCAGCTCTGGTTATCACAGCTGTTCTGTATATTGATAAGACCAATTAATTTCAAGGAAATATTAATGCTTTAATAGCAAATGATGGAGAATGAAGTCCATGAATCCCATTTGCTGCTGTTTATGGGGAGACAATGCTAGTGAAAATACAAATCAAAGCAATTTTAAAGAGGAAGTTTGGACAGTGGTGGGGAGAGATTGCAATGGTCTTGAGAGGAGAATACCTCAGAAAAGTTAATGCTTCTTTGGCAATGTTGATTGAAATAATAGTATATATGTGATGTAACTTTTTAAAAAATATTAAACTACATTAAGCTAAGTGGAATTTACAATGGTAAGACAGATGTTTTTTCTTACTCCTTTGATTTGTATACTCAGAGTGTTTTCTATATGTGGATTGCTCTTCCTTCCAATTGAAAAGGTTTCCTAATATAGTGTGACCTGTCAGAGTCTGTATAGACAAAAAGGAAGCAACAGGCAAATGAGGATTTTGCAGGTAGAAGTGCAATAAAAGGTAAGGATGAAAGTACTTCAGCATCAACTGAAATACTGTTACTGGATAAAAAATCCATTAACAAATGTAATCTTCTACACCTTAAATCATCACCATCATTCTCAACAAGGTTTTTTCTTTGCTATGCAAGATAACAGCTGGGATTATCCAGCATTTCAGTGCCAGGGAAGAGACAATTAGGACATGAACACAAAATGTTAGTGTACTTGCAAGTATTACTAGTTTTTCTCATGGACTGTAGTAACAACTGCTTTGCAGTAGATGACAGTGCCAGTATGAATTGAGAGTTTGTCCCCAGGAATATGTAGGGCATGTCTGGAGGTATGTAGGAAGACAAAGAAGCAAAGGAACCAAGAAACCTAAAAGGTTTTCCTTGGCATTGGTTTTCATATGCTGAATTCTTCCTTGGGAGTCTCAACTGGTTTCAGCATCACCTGAGAAAGCTGTTTTGCAGTCAGGATCAAAACTATGTTTGTCTTTTTTTGGCGTATGTTTGCATCTTCAAAGCTTTGCATCATTCCTGATCTGTGTTTCTAATTAGTGTGCATGTCTGAGTGTGCATACTGCAGCATGCACATGCACACTCATACAAGCAAACGAGCACCTGTGTACAGTTTTACTTGCACTCCTTTTGGGGACTAGCACAGCTTTGTGTGCCCTCTCTACATGTGATTAAATATTAATTAGGCTTCTAATATAAGAAAGTGAGTTCACAGGCCTGAGTGCCACGTAAATAATGCATGAGGTACCCGAAGGCTCAGCCCGAGAAGCTGATTGGCCACCTTGGATTTGTATAATTATGAAGTTTCATTATTAACAGTGGAAGCAGTGGAGAGATTTGCCTAGCTTGAGGGACTTTGAAAGCATAAGCTGTCTCATTAGGGAAAAAAGGGAGTAAGGCATAATATGCAAACTTGTTGGTTAAAAAAAAAAAAGGAACAAAATTTAAGCATAGCTGTTTAACAGGAGTATTTTTTATGTATATATAAACATTTCTAAGTTTATAAAAAGACTGAAATTCAAATAGGTGAAGTCTATACTACAGCTATTTAACAGTTTTGTTTGGAAGAGCTCTTGGGTAAAAGCTTTTGTTCTCAGTATAAAACAATCTTTAATATTTTACAGAAAAATCCACAGGTAGCTTAATGGGTTCTGCAAAGTGAGAGGTACGGAGGTGAAAGAGAATGAACACAGTCCAGGGTTCTTGCTAGAATGTGTGTTGTGCATGCAATTAAATCTCAAGGTCAAACAATTTACAGACAATTACTTTTCTAACATCTCCAGAAATGCCTGCTTACACGTCTTTAATTTTAAATGATACTGATATTCCAATTCTCCCCAAAGGTTAATGCTGACTAAATCCAGCTGTGACCTGACACGATGCGACAGCACAGTGCCTAATTATCCTCTGGATAGTCATTTACTTTAAACCATTAAAGAAATAGGCTGAGAGGAAGATTTAGGACCCAGAAAAAATGTTAGCCTGACTTCTTTCTTCTTGAGGATGGGATGGGCTGAAAAATAAAAATAAAATCTTGCTAAATGTTAGCCATTTGCTTTGATGGCAGAAAATTGTTCATCCCACTCTGTTTTTTTTACAGGTTAAATTGCTAACTAGTTCATTTTATCCATTGCCTACGGCTGGCGCTAAATGTCAGTGACAAATTTTGTACTTGTCTTGAAGAATGAATTAAGTTATGCACAAAAGCTATAGTGCTTTTTTTAAGATGAGTGAATTGCAGAGAGGAAAAAAAAGTTGCTCATTTGAAAAAGGATTATTTCGATTAAAGGCCTTTTCTATTGTAGTGGAAGACAGGTAGTGGTTTAAGATAATTCTGACAGTTACCTCCCACAGAGGCTGCAGTCCTTTACTAGAAATTTCTTTAAGAGCACTTGCATCAGATTATGCACTATGATTGTTATTGTAAGACCATTTGTGACAGTAAAGGAGGGGAACAATTACAGAAAATGGCAACTATTATTCATTAACTAAGGTAAAACTGGTCTTTCTTCTTTGAGGTCAGCATTCCATTGCCTTCAGAAAACCTTTCTATGGTTTGTAGCAGTGACAATTAAAAACCCCCTAAGTACTGTCTGCCAAATATTGGTGAGAAGGAGCAGCTCATTCAGAAATTTATATTGAGAAGACCTGGTACAGTCTTCACAATCCATCTGGTTTTCAGTTGTCTGGCTCTGGAAGCACCCTATCATCTCCGAGCAAATAATGTACCTAAGAATGATTGTTACTGTCAGTGTTTGAAACTCTGTACTGGTTTACTATCTGTAAGCTTGGCCTAAGGGAGCTCTACATGTTTGTATTTTATTTTATTTGATTTTATTTTCATGTGCACTCTATCTGTTTATTGAAAATCTGAAGAGAGATTAAAGTTAAGACTAGGCTTTACAGCTATGTCTGTTACAGGGGGGCTTCATTAGAAAGTCTAGATCTCTCACACATCTGAGGTGGCATAATTGATGTTCTGTTGTATTTATAGTGCTTAATTTGGGCTATGGACAGTTACTACTACAGGGCAAAAATTATTTTTACTTTATTTTTTTGTATTATGGAAGTGCCTGGTATTTCCAACTGCAAGCAGAATACCATTGTGCTGTGCACTGGAAAAAACCACAGAGTTAAAATAAATGTTTTTAGTGGCACCCACAGGTTTTGGCAGATACCTTTCTTCTCTCACTGTGTGCATAAATATTTTCACTGATACCAGCTGTAGAAAGTGATATGGTAAATGCTAATCTCAGTACAGTCATAGCAGTCACAAATGGAAGTTAGATCTGTAATTTCAAGTTGAAAGCTGAAATGAAAAATCTAGTGATTATGCACTACTGCCCTAAGCTACTTCTCTCTTTCTTTCTCCTCTACACTCATTCTCAGGCAAAGGGATAAGGTTTCCTCTCCAGGAGAAAGAAAAATACAGATTATCAGTTTTCTGGTGATAACAGTGCAACTCCTGAAGACAGTCTGGCTGTAAAAAGCAGTACATGCTGGGATACATCTCACCTAACTTTGGATGTAAAAAGCATAGATGTCTCAGTCTGGGCTGGTTATTTTTGCCCCTGTTCTACTGAGGAGAGAAACAGGTATGACCAGATGCATTCCATGTAATTTCAGGGCTCTTTTTAGGTTGAGATGAATTGTCCTCTGAAGCTGCTTGGTTCTTTCTGTTAACTTTAAAGAGAAACCCAACTTGGTTGCAGTTTTAGATTCCCACATTTGGGCATCACACTAATGATGATTTTCCTATTCCTTAAATTTTAATCTCTGGCTTGCCTGATTGCTCCTGAAGAATTTATTTCCACTCCATATGCATGAAATAGTGTTCTTCACAATATTTATGAAGTATATTTTAAGCTATTTCTCTGGTGTATTTTTTCCATTCATAAATGGCCACACTTTTGACCTTCCCTTTGATAAGCTCGTTGGAGCACCTTTGGTCCCATATTTTTGCTTTTTTTTAGGTTCTTGCATCATCTATGTAGTTTGCTTCTAAGTTTTGTACTTCACACGTTCGATGCAATGCGAATAAGTGTTACGAGAGTGGTCTCACTAAAATCTTGCACATGGAGATACTCTTTCTTTCTTTCTTCCATTTTGTGGTATATGAAAATTTTGCTAGTGACAAAATGCTACATGAAGAAATTAAATTATACTGAGATAGATATTTATAATTTCCTGTAATATTGCTTTTCAAAGAAAATTTTGGGGTTTTGCTTCAGTTACCTCTTTTGCTGCATTAGACTATATAAATTACTATATTTGTAACTGTACATTTTGCAGACTGCAGCCTTTCAACTAAGTGGTTGTTATACTCAACCCATTGTTTATCATCCTACAGACCCCTCTGTATTTGGTGTGTTCAACTTCCTGAAAATGATTTCTAAAAGTGTTGTGATATGTGGCCAACAACTGTTTCTTAACTGTTTCTTTTGGCATTTACTTAACCCAGCATTGCATACTGATAATTTGATCTATTTGACGATTTAAAATCTTAATAAAGAAACTATTGCACCAGTCAGTGAGTCAGATTAGATACAACTTAGTGCCTTACCCAAATTTTAACATTTTACCTAAGCCGTGCAGGCAAGCAATTGAGTGAGAGGCATCTTCAGAGGGCAACCCATCTCACCAACTCCAGTGGAAAAGCTGATCAAAATTTAAATTAAGAACATGAAAAAAAAAGAAAATAAACAAAAAAAAGTATTTTCATATGTAACTTCTCCAGAAGACAGAGTGAAGGTGAAAGCAGATGAATGGTACCAGATCAGTAATATCCCGAAGGTGTGCAAACTAGAGTGGCTCTTTCAATGCTGCCATGTTTCTCTTTGCTGCCTTCTCAGTAGATCTTGCAAACTTATCTTATACTAAATATTTAACGTTTTGATGGCAAAATTTTCATGGGATGAATGTCAATCTGTTTCAAAACGAGTTTCTATGTTTCCTGTTTTGTTTATTTGACAAATAGGAGAATGTTATTTAAGAAAATGTAATGTATTTTAATATGTCAGATGTTATGTTCAGTTAAGCAGAGTAAAAGAAACATTTCAGTATTATATTTATTCTTAGAATAGAATTCTGGAAATCGTATCTTTTCTTTATAGCCTTTTTTCATGTCTTAATTATTGGATGGTCTCCTGGTAAATTTTATCTTTTACTAAAGCTTGTAATTATGTTCAGCTGAAACCTCCAGTTCAGGCTATAGAACTTTTCTGCTGAATCTTATTATCAGTCCCAGGACAAATCTGTACTGAATCATAGATTCTGATCCACAGACCCTGCTTCTGTGAGAGCACTTTTAAGAGTGGGAAAAGACACACTCATTAAGAAAATATTTCATCAGCTGTAGTTTTGAGAACCATCTTCCCAGTAATATTACTTCATAAAATAAAGAACTGAGTGTGAATATGTTTTGGTACCAAAATGACTTAAATTATTTGAAATATTTCCAGTGAATGAATTGCATCTAATTTTTGTAAATGCTAGAGGAATATATGTTTAGTACTAAGAAGTACAGAATATACCTCTGTTTAATTTTATTTTCCTTTTAAAGCTAAATGCATAAGCTAATGTAAAAAGTTCTGCTTTCACTAGTTCTGTATAGTAATTTACTCCATGAGTAATTGGACTGAAATCAGTGGGAACTTTTTTGGAATAAGTTAAAACTTTCTGTGAAGGTGGGAAAGAAAATATTCTCCTCACAAACAATACAAACAAGGTGTAAATATATTCTGGTTAAAATTTAACAGCTAATGAAGCTAGTACAATACAAGGAGGGTGGTGGTGAATAACGCTCAAATTTCATATTAAAATAATTTCAGGTTATATATTTAATTTCTTTCTTGCAGTGCTATCCTTCACTTGTTGAATCCAAGTGTCTGGTAACTTAGAGTATCAGCAATTTTCTTTCCCCTTTTTCTGTGAATACTCTTTCTCTCAGTAATGAATTAATGGTATATCCAGGCAGAAGTAAATGGAGAAAATAAAAATATCCCTTTGGTTACAGAGGGAAAGAATACCCTGGCTGCAGGCTCAGGTCCTGACAGCTGCTCCCAACACCCAGTGCAGCAGGACTGAGTCCACGGGATGAGCAGCATCAGGCACTGCTCTCCCTCAGCTGAGCATGCCTAAGAGGCACATTTGAGACCAAAAATGATTGTAAGAAAGAAAAAGGATACTGTGCTGTTTGTCTGGAGGGAGTCAATCTACTTGCTGCTTGCAGTAACATAGTAGATATCATACAATGTGCAACCATGGAAAGATTGAAAGCCAATCATTGAGATTGTTGCCTTAATGATCACTAATATGAAATAGATAGTAAACTATCTATTTATTGAGATGGTAAACTATCTACTCTACAGATCTAGAGTAAATTCTACTGCATCCCCATGCAACAATTTGTGAAATCTGTGCTTCGCAAATGCAGATTTGAATTCAAAATGGTCCATTTTCAGTTTGAGTTAATAATAAAATCTTGTTACTGTTTTACTGAAGAAAACTTTTCCATGCATAACAATTCCTCTTGTAGAGTTTTGAAGTGCCATAGTGATTGGCTTTTGTGACAGACATTAGGGGGTGGGTTGTTTTGTTTGGTTTGGTTTGGTTTGGGGTTTTTTGTATGTTTGTTTGGGGGGTTTTGTTTTTTGGTTTTTGTTTTTTTTGTTGTTGTTGTTTTGTTGGTTTTTTTTGTTTGGTTTTGCTTGTTTTTTTTTCTGAATGTGAAATATTATGTTTTCACCTGAAAATCCCTACCAACTGAAATTTATCACTTGGTCATGTTGCCAAAAAGCGGATCCATTTTCTTCTTTCATTCTTTTTAACATTCATTTACCTTGATCTTTTCTTAAGTGATGGTTTCAGTCACTTTCTATTTTTTTTCTGAATAATAATAATAATAATAATAATAATAATAATAATAATAATAGTAGTAGTAGTAGTAGTAAGTTTTACAATTTCAGAACATCTCTTGAGACTTGCTTGTCAGCCCACTTCCCCTCAGGATACCTCAGGGCCCATTTGGAAAAGTTGTATCTACTCTGGAGCCTCTAAGGAAACTTAACCCGTAGTGTGTTCTTAGTGTCTGACCCATTCCAAAAAAATATCCACTTATTTTCAGGTCCAAAATCAGAGCCAAGCCTAGAGTAATCTTAAACCTAAGCCTTTATTGTGCCACTGATGTAAAGATCCATGATTCTGAATAGATTCTTTCACAATGAGAGATAATTCAGTTTTATTTCTAGTAGAAATGATATTTTTATTTTTACTTTTTTTTTTATATTGTGTGACATAGATTTGCATGTTTCAGATGTATGCCACTGAAAAAAATAACATGGAGTATATTTAGAAATTGTTGGTTTGCTCCAACCTGAAATATGATGAAAAGGGAGCAATCATCACCTTAGTAGTTCTTTTTCCCCTGTTATTTCAAATTCACTACATCCAGGAAAGAGCACATTTAGATGTTCGTCAGAGATTCGTAAGTTGTAGCAGAAGCAATATACAAGTAAGAACAAAGTCAGATTAGTTTATTTTTTTTTTTTTTTTGAATACTGTCTTGGCATGTGAAATGTTCTGAAGCTAAGGGCATTGCATAAATAGAAACTGTATTATGCTTTCGTGTTTATCAAATGCTCCTCATCTACTGCACCACCCCCATAAATCCACCAAAGCTGTTATTATTCAGGGGTGGGAAGGTGGGGAGAATGGAGTGAAAGCTACAGAATGATTTAACACTGTGGGAACTTAATCAATAAGACTGTAGCAGCGATCTCCCAGGAAAGAGTGTTGTTTTCCATCCAGATGATAATGAGGCAGACTAGCAGCAACCTCTGGAGAAGGAATGCTGGAGCACTGAATATGTGGTACAGCTTTGCTAGTTGCTAATTAATAGTTTGAGGCCAGACACCTTTTTGCCATCCTGCTACTTGCAGTTTCCTTCTGGCTTGTCCCACATACCTCTTTCACTACTGGGGTCAGTCAATGCTAACTTAGATTCTGGAAACCACATATAACAACTGTTCTAAAAATGTAAGTTTACCTTTCTTCTCCCTCCTTTGTTCTTGGCATTATTAGTACATTTTGTATGGCTGTATAGCATGTTATCCTTCCTTACATTGCAAAAATAGTATTTTCTTATTCCTTGTGCCTTGTATTCTAAATTGAGACAGCTGAAATTATTTTGGTGTTTGAAATCTGTGGTCAGACTGGAAAATATCAGCAAAAGTCAAGTTGAATAAAAGTTTAATGTAAGTAATATTTGTGACATGCAGATTTAATTAGTTTTAGGTGGTGCTAGCTTGAAGAGGTTGGGAATGCTTGTTCAGTGGTACTTAAGCTCAGTATTGATTTTTCTCACTTTTATCTGGAGTCCAAAACAGAACAGGGATGCACTTTAACAAAGCTAAAGCTCTGGCTGAATGATGCCATTATATCTGTATCTTTGCAACACGTATAAGAAGTAGGGAGAAAGCAAGGATTTCTTCCATTGCCAGGGAAGAATTGAGGCAATGGAAAATGAAACAGTGAGGTCAAAGTTGGCCGTAAAGTAGATGGCTGTAATACAATGTTGGACACTGCAGTCTAGTAGTGTATTGAATCCAGGTTTTTGAAGCATATTTAATGGGAACATCTAAAAGCATGTTATAGGTAAGAGTGAATTAATGGACTGTTTTGCTAAAACATGGTTAAAACCTGCTACGTTCACTAGGAAACACAAGATGAGATTTGTTTTAACATAGTGAAAATATGAATAGCAGTCAGCAGCTGTCCTTCCATGTTTCCAGTCTAGTAGCATCACTTCTACACCACTATACTTCCCTAAGATTATTTATTTTAAGATACTTGAAAGAATTTCTTAAAATGTTTTCCACATTAATCAATGATAAGAATAGAACATATTAATTAAATTCTTTTTATTGGTGATGCAGAATGGCTTTTGTTGCATTCAGTTTTAGTTTACATAATATTTTTCTAATTATTTTGTTTTCTTGATGCTTGATTGTCTCAAGTTTTTGCTAAGCTTGTCATGACTCTTGTAGTCATCCAAAGCACCAGTATGATAGCAGGGAAAGCAGTGGAGAAACTGTACCTGTGTGGCAATGTATTTTTCCCAGCTTCACAACAAAAGGCCATTGAGACTAAAAATGCTCATTTGATTTTTGCTGATATGAGAGGTTCTGTACCATCTCTGATATTTTGCCACAGCAGATCAAGATTTATATAGAAAATATAGCATTACCTAGAACTTCCTAGTGCTAAACATTTTTTTAAAATGGTATTTAGATTTTGAAGAGGTAATGCAGATAAATTTTTTGCAGTGAATTAAAAAAAACCCCACATTAAAATCACTTAATCTACTAATAAGTGAAGTGAATCAAACTCATATTAAAAAATATTTCTGTTTTACCTAGAAATTCAACTGATGTATGCAAAATTACCTAGAAAACTTGATTTGGAGCTCCTGCAGAAATTAGGTATTCATTTCCCTAGGAAATTTTCATTTTTTGAGCCTAAAAATAGCACATTCACGGTATAATTTGTAATTAAGAAATCCACCTGGTATTTAGAGACTACTGACAATTCCATTGATAGTATTTTTTTCTGTAGCATTCCTATCTGTCCCTCAGTAGATGAATTGCTGTTGGTCTTGTGCTTTCAGAGTAAGATGTTTTGGGCAGACACCCTTCTTTGGGTCAGTGTCTGGGGTAGCACCTACTGCTTTGGTTTCTCAGGTCAGAACTGACATTGTAAGACAAACATGCTATTAGTAAATTATTTAGTACTTTAAGTGTCTGTCATCTCATTCTTTGATGCTTGTTCTCAGTGACTTATGCTGCAAAAAGGTTTGATATCACATTTGTATGGGAGGGTTGGGTAACACTTCACAAAATAGAAGATATCTTCATAACAGAAAGAAAATGGCAATGTTTTATTCATTGGTACTCTGAAAATTATAGTGCAAATACAGATTTAATTTGGATTTCAGCACAGGGCTGTCACAATGGCATATGGGCAGAAATAGCAGACACCAGATCAGGAGTCGTGCCTAGTAGGCACCACAGCAATATGTGCACGAGCACATGTGCACACAAATACACACGTAATTCCTAAGCACAGTCTTTCTCCTAATAGATATCCATATATTGCTCATGATTTACAATGATTTTTGTTTGCGAACCAATTGTATTTTCATTTTCTTTTGTGCTTTGACAGGATATAATTATTTCTGAAACATATAATAGGATCAAAGCATATTTCATTATTAAAGAACTTATTGCATTATGTTAGTGCCCTCCTGAATGCATGAAAATGTTAATCCAGTTTTGTAATATTTTTCAAAGAAGCAGTTTTTTCTTATGAAAATTTTGTGAAATTAATTGTTTGCTTTCTCCCAACCTCTGAGGGGTCTATAGCTTCAGAAGATATCAGATAAAGGATGATGACATATAATGAGAGCAAGATTTAGCTATTAAACTTCCTTTGACTCACTTTAAATATTGATTAGAGAAACACTTCTGGGCAAATATTTATATTGAGCAATAATATAATTCAGTGGTTTTTTAATTTTTTTTTTTTTTTACTTTCTGAATATCATTATGTCTTCAGTAATTTAGCTTAGAAAAATACATTGTTCGCCATGGGTTATATGAAAAAGTCCTAGATAGATGAGACGAAGAAAGAAGTAAACCATCATTCATAAGATGCAAAGATACTCTGTGTTGCATAGCTTATATCTGGCCTTTCCCAGGGTTTAGGAGTGCTGTACCTGGGATATTGGCTTCAAGCAATTTCTTATATAATGCTAGTGTTGTGACAGATACTAATGAAACCATGCTGTTTCTAGATGAAGCTGATATTGCATACATAGGTAGAAGGGGTAATTTCCTTATTCACTTTCTTAATGAACTCAACAAGGATGAAGGAAACTTCCTGCATCTATGACTATCTCTTAGATTTTATTAGTTTTTTTCAACAAGAATAAATTTCTTTGCATGTTTTCATTTACTTGGTATATACCATATATAAAAATAACAGCTTAACCTACTTGTGTAAATGAGTGAGGTTCTTTGTAGGGGGAAAAAAGCATGTAAAAAATTCTCAGAAAAAATCTTGTAAGAGTTTAAGAAACATCAACATATTTGTGTTTTAAAATTTCTTCCAAGTTTTTACTCAAATGGTGAAGAGTCCAATGTGTTCCAAACATGAAGGGACCAAGTCCGTATATTATACGTAATATTTAAGTAACATCTCGGTGTGAAGACTGTGTGTGTTTAATGACTAGTTTTTGTTTCTTTGATTCTGTTGAACCTTTGGTTACTGAAAACTCCAAACATTCACTGAAAGTTTGAGGTATCCAGGTTGGAGAGCACTGTGGTCCCTCCCCTCCTGAAGGTAGCGCTCTCAAGCTCGGCTGTCACACGCTGAACGTCTTGCTTGTCTTACTCAGTGTTGCTGGTCCAGTCTAAGAGCCAAATACTGCAGAGGAGGCTAAAGAAGTAAGTGCTTGCTAAGGACTTGAAAGGATGTAAATCTTGACAGCAGCAGCTGAGGAGGGAAAAGAGGGTGTGAAGCCAGTTATCCAGATCTGCCATATCCATTGATCCTTGCACCAAAGTTGGATCTCTGACAGAGAATATTTTTGCCTTACGTAGGAAAATCAATACAAATTGAACAGCCATTTGCATGTATTCCTATTATTCCAAGTCCTTAAATAGATAATTTTTACCTATAAGAAAAATTCTCCTTGGTCCATTTCTCAGTTAGTATCCATATCTATGCTGCTACCTAGATTTCAAGCAAGCTGCTTTAATTTGGGAGAACTACAGGGTTTGGTCTATTGCCTGTAAATACTTTATGAATTAGTCAAATCAGTTTTATCTTGTTTGAGGTTTTAATACGTCAGTAATGATTGTATTATGGATGTATGCTATGACAAAAACCTGGCTCTATATTGAAATGACATCCATATGTAAATATTTCAGTACAGTTGGATCATTCAAAGTTCCATCTGAATTTTGAACTAATGTTTGATAGTTAATTTTAGATTGTATTAAAATAACAAATTTATATCATCTTTGATTGCTGATGTGTAATATTGATATTCCTTTACCTGAATCTTACTTTCTTACTGGAATATAGTTCTTGTTGCTCTAGTTTATATTGTTGTCTGTCAAGTAAGAAGTATCTTTAGACCCATTTATTGAAATGAGAGGAGTGTGTACTGTTCTAATTGAGAGTCAGGACCAAGATCCGTATAGTGGTTTATAACAGAGAGGAAAAAGATGTTCTAAATACTCTATAACAAAAAACTCCCAAAAGAAACTTAGGTTTCAAAATCTTTAAGTGGTAAACTAAGTGAATAGGTAAATGCTTGAGGTGCTTTTTGTCATCTCAAGGGATGCAAAACCATATTCTTAGATATATATGATCTGCCTGCTAAAATATGGAGGCAAGCCTGAAGTAATGTTCTAGGACAGTACTTCCTGCTTTTGTCAATGAATGATCTGGCCTTAAGGATGAGTCCACAGTCTGGCTGAAGCAAGGGTTTTTCTCAAACCAATGAAGGTGTAATAAGCCAGAGGTGTGTGGGTGTGCAATAGCTGCAATTTAAAATTCTAAGGTTATACAGATGTCTCAGGAAAAGCCCAGCCTCTCTATGAAATGAAAAATATAGTTTTAATTTGTCTCAGGAATAGCAGTGATTCTAATACAATTCATCAAAGAAGGCATTTGACCACAAAGCAAGTGCATGTTAAGTATGTTTCTGACTTAATATGGGGGTTCATGCTATGGCAGTGTAGCCAAATCACTGATCATTCAGTTTGAAAGTTAATCTAAAGTACCATAAGACTTTTCTTTGGTGTATTATTGATTTCTGAGTTTTCTATTTAACTGTGTTTTTTTTTCTTTCTGGTCAGATATTGTCCCAAGTTTCTATGAATGTAACATTCTGAATGTGATGGTGAACAAAAGCATATCTACTTCTAAGAGGTATCTTGCCATTTTTTTCCCTTCATGCTTTCTATCAGTATTTCTGACTTGCAACATTCCTGTAATTGTGCTCCTACATAAAGTTATTTCTGCATATATCTAGGCTGATAGATCTTTCATGTCCGATCACATTTTTATTGTATCCAAAGCGACAGATTTTCAAAACTTCTGTAGCTTTGTAGTTTCAAAACTTCTGTAGTTTCTGAGCTAGTCCTGGGCTTATTATCTCCTCAGTTTATTTTTTCATTTTCGTAAATACATGGGCCAATGTAATGTGAAAGTCAGGATCTAATTTATTTAGTTCTTATTTTACTTTTGTCGCTTTTCGTGTTCAAAGTATCTTCTTCAAATGTCCAGTGTCCTCTTCCCCAGGCTTGTGGCATACTTGAGTTAGGTTTCTCCTTCCAGCATAGAAGCTGAGCATCCTTCCTTATTGCTGTGACATTTCCTGTAGGCAGAGATTTAAGTCTAGTTTTGCTCACATTTTCTTGTATAATTGCCAATCTGGACAGCATCCTTGCTTACAGTTATTGTATATTGCCTATGCTATTGTCCACATGCTTTTGGCGTTGTCTGTGTGAAAGTGTAGCTGTGAAGGCCCTACTACACACTGTACTTCATTAGTGTGCAGTTGAGAATGACTGAATCTAGGATAACAAAAACACAGGCCTCTCTTAAACTCATAGATCCTCAAGAAAATGTAATTCCACAAGTAAAATGACAAAAAATACCAGATAGAGAAAATATCCTTGATGGAAAAGGAAATTTGCTAAAACTCCACTCATAACAAATTCTCTGAAGATATGTAGGACATCAGAATAAGGCTTAAACAGCACTTTCAGTAAGTAACTGCAAAAATTAGAATTAAGATGTTAAGTGGTGGTGTTACTTCTTTTGATAGGATGACAGTCACGATGTTTTCAGTTGTTCTCACTTAAATCAGCTCAGAAGACTAGTTGTATTAGAGAAATTCAAAGAGTATTCAATTCCATATAAATATAAACCAAATGCTTTTTCTAAGCATTTTCTAAGCAAAAATGGAAGTCTAAAAGTGTTTGGGAATTATTTAAAGGCAAGCTTAAATATTGCATCTGTGGGGAGCTAATTGAGTGCTTTCTCTGGGAACCTAATAGGTCTGGGACCTTGGACAGAAGACTTTGTAAAGTTGCTGACTAATCCAAATTTTAAATCTTTAAATTTTATTTTCCTAAGTGGGACCAGGAAGACGCTCAGAGCGTGTAGGCAGTACTTTGATGCTGTGGGTACAGTCTGCAGTGCTGTATCGAATACGGTAGGCAGAACAGCATTTGCAGACCAAAGGAAGCACCACAATTGTAGCACTCATAAAGATAAAAAGTCCAGGAAAAGTCTGCCTTTTGAGAAAAACTTGCATGATTCTTCATTGATTTTAAGTTTTTAAATTTCAATATTTTCAGGCTCTCACAGGACATCACTACCTGAGTGCTACCGCAGAGAACACCCTTCACAGAATCGGTAGTGGGAAATGCAGTCAAAGATGACTGCCAGCTTGGAAGAAGCAGGACATAGAGTAATTTATGTCTGAACAAAAGCAGCAATGAGATTCTGGATATTAACACTACAGGAAAAACTGAAATAGTAGAGAAGAGAGGTTGTGCTTTTTCATTCAAAGTGTATGCTAACTGTGTATTGTTCAATAAACAAAAATATAATCTTTAATGGAATCTGGGAAGAAATCCCATTATAAGATTAAAATTTTGGCAATCCTTTAAATTTATCTCTGACTTCAAGTCTGGTCCCTGTAGAGGTAGGGACCTGATTAGGAGGACCTTTGGAAACAACTGCTGGGAAGTAGTAAGATCTCCACAAACTCCGAGTCCACTACCTATCAGTATCCTTGTCTAGGGTGAAATATGGACTGAAATTTTTAGTTGTGCACACTTTTTTGTAGAGACTAATGAAAATCAGTACTATTGAGTACATTGACACCATTCTTTGTACTCTCTGCTGTTGTTAAAGTCTCAGACCTGAATGGGACTATGTTTATAGGCACTAGGATAGTGCTGCTCAAATTATGAAAGAAAAATATGGTGATAAGAAGGCAGATATTAGAAACAGAAAGTCCAAGGGAAAAATATGGTATCATGGGTATCATGCAAAAAACTGTGTTAGAGATATGTTTCAGCCTGTTGCATATGTCAGAGATGTTGAAGATCAAGTTGAAAGAAAGATTTTTGTTGATACAACTTGTAAAGATTCTTCCATGGGACCAAAGCTGGAATAGATTTGAAGCTAGTTCTGGGCTAAGACTGACATTTCTGAGACTGCCCTTTGGAAGCTACTCTAGGTAAAATCCAGTCAAACATATAGGCTTATTGTCTTTTAGCATAGTAAATTTAACATCTGGTAATCACCCATCTGGCAGCAGGCATACATTCAAACAGATTATTAGATTTAATGATCTGATTATCACCTTGAAATACATATACTGATCTTATGTAGTGGTTTAACAAAGGGAATTAATCAGACTGTAATACACGGAGGATACAAATCACAACGGACCAGCTCTGTCACCTTGAGTTGCCCCTGAAGTGTTTGTTGAACTACCTGCATATTTTATGCTTGGATGTGCTTCATGCTCAGATCTGGAGAACTACTATATTCTATGCTAACAGTAGTTTCCAAAAGAAATGTGTTTAGATGTAACAGTTTCAGATTTGATCTCTTTAATTTCTCTCTCAGTTTGACAAACATGCTCAGCAGATACACAGAAGTATGGAAATGGAAAAATCCCCCAATCCCCAAACCAAAAGCCACAGACTGGGAGGAAATACTTGTCAGAACTGAGAAATTATCAGAAGTACTTAATTTCTTAGATTCTTGGTGAATCCTACAGAGTAATTTACAATTAAAATGAAGAAACTGTTAGAAGCTTTATCTTAGGTTTGGTTGTGGGGGAAAAAAAATCTGAATTTCTAAATGCTTAGACTCCATTTTTGATTGTCTAAGCCAACAACTTTTCCATCCTCAGATCACTAAATAAAATAATTATTTTGATCATTATTTTAATTAAATATAGAAAATGAACTTTGAAATATCATAGCAAGTTAGGGCTTTATTGTAGTGATTTTATAAGTTTCACCTGTAAGAGCTGGGGCCAGGATTTGGAGGTGGGGCTGTGCACTGACAGTGTCGTGAGTGCAGTGACAGCCAACCATACATGCCCATTGTTTTGCATGATTAGCACTGTAGTGTATCTCAGGAAAAAAAAAAGAAAATGTCCAGTCTTTTTTATTACTTCACTTTTTTTTTTCTTTTTTATTTTTTCTTTATAAAGCACCTAATTTAGGCCACAGACAAAAAGAAAATGTATCTTGAATATGCATCACAGGTTCCAAAAATGAAAAGAAATTGGATTTGGATAGCACTTACTCAATAGACAGATATGATACATGGTAAGAAGGTGCACTGTCTGCCCTGTGATAGATTAAACTACTTTGTAGGAAAATTACTGTGAGCCAGTCACCACCACCACCGTGGCTAAATCTTTAATAAAATTCTCTTCCATATTCAAGAGCGAGGTATGAAGTACACAATAAGCAGAGTGGAGTAGAGTGCCATTTATCAAACCACAGCTAGGTCTGTAATCTCCTGCTTTATCCTTTTTTAGTACTTTATTTGTCTTTATTGTTGCAAGGAAGCACATTTACCCAGGGCAGTGGGCTTTTGGTGCTGATAAACCTTTTGTTTTAAATTCTACCTGTGGGGGTTTTTTGCTTTTTTTTCCTTTTCTCTTTTTTTTTCCGTTTTTGTTTTTCCTTCTTGATCAGATATCCATCCGGTCACTCTATGGGAGTAATTAGTCTCTTTTGGTGGTCCCTGGCTTGTTACATATTCTTTCACCCTTCCTTGCCTGACCTGACCCTACCTCTCTTGTCTCTGTTACAAAAAAAAAAAAGAGGGGAAAAAAAAAAGATATTGTAGCATCTAAGAAATTTTAAAAAGAATACTCATGCCTGAGCAGAAGACGGTCTGGGGTGTATTGCATAATGCTTTTTTGAGGCTATTTGGCAAGATGGCAGTGTTGAAGCATGTTGCAGTTGGCCCCTGGGTGGCACTACATGGCTGGATCTGGGACCAAAAAAAACATTTTTGGATAAAGGCAGAAAACATAATTGAAGCATTTTTCTTAAAAATTAAAGACTTCAACTAAATTTGTTGTTATTTGCTGAATTCAACACAAATTCACAGTATTATTAAACTGTGTTCCTCTAATTGAATGACATTCCAAAATGTTCCCTGTATCTTGAGTAGCTGGTAATATCTGGATCATTTCTGGGAACACGCTGATATTAAGTACAGATTCAGTGGAAGGGTTCCTATGGGTAGAAGTATGTGACTAGAACTGCTTTGTGCTGCCTGAATATGCATACTACCAGTCTGTGCTGCAGCCCTGGGGGTGATTTTTTTAGTACTATTATAACCCTTTTTATTGTTTGAATAGCAGTTTTATGACAAAACATTTATATTCAGCCTGCCTTTGTACTTGACTGAAAGAGAGCAATCACTGAGAATGATAAGGCAACAATGGTAATGATAACTGCATTTATGGAGGCTTACAGAATTTAAACGGGCATGCAAAAATAGACTTACAATAGTGCTCTACCTGTATTTGAACTGGCTTGGGTATATTTCTTGTGCCTGGCCCATGTTTGATTGTTGATGGATATGTTGCATTTTCTCCCATTTTTCTCTCTTATGGCATTTCTTCTGAATGAGTCTTACCTGTGTGAACATCGGGTTTATCTTAGCACTGAAAGATGTCCTAGTAAGATGGGGGAACATAACCATTTTTCAAGATCCACATCCCTGAACTTATTGCTAAACTTACATATTAAGATTTCAGAGTTTGTGGTATTATGATCTTGTGTCAGAATGGTCATTGCATGTCTTTCAAGGTTCTACCTCTCAAGAAAAATAGGCAATTCTTTCACTCTCCCTTGAGAAAAAGTGAGGAATAACACTGGGCACTGGAAAGCAATCCAAGAGTTTAAGATCACTCCTTCTGTTGCCCAAATATTGTTAAGCCAAATCAATTCAAATTTTTTCTTCCTTTTCTATGAGATTTTCTCTCCTTTGAGGTTCACTCAGACACATCCACAAGGACACACATGCACATTTGTGTATTTCCTTAAATTTCTCGCTTATACAAGAACATAAGACAGCAATGAGAAGGCTCATTGTATTCTGGGAGGAAACAAATAGTTCCTGGATCTCCAAATTTTGTGTGAGTGGAACGGAATTACACCAAAGTCTACATATATTTTAGTATGGATTATGAAGAAAGGAGGTGTGCACTATACATTGTCCTAAAGATATTTTAAGGCTGTGTCGAGGCACACTGCTCACAAACTGCAAAGTAGACTTACCAGTGTTAGAGGGTTTCTTACCAAGGAAAAGACTGCTCTCATGGAGTTAGAATGACAGATTCAACCTACTCATTTAGATATTATTTTTCAATATTTTGAAATCATTTTTTCAGGGAGCTATTTTATATAAAAACACCTTTCTGTAAACTAGACCAATGTATATTTTTTTAGAAGTGAATGACCATTTTAAAGACCTTTAAAATTCTGAGCCATACATTTAGATTTTATTGTTCTTGAGAGATGAGAACCTCAGTACAGGCCAATTTCTTCCATACTATAGTTTTCCTATGATACAGTTTCTTTCTTCACCTGTATTTTAGTTTTTCTGTACTTACCTATCCATTAGAAGTTTACCATATATAACAGCAGGGTGGTAAAAAAATTGTGAAAACTAACTGAATAGAAATGTAAAAAAAAAAAAAAATAGGTAAACACAAAGATATCTTTTATTTTATTTGTGTGTTATTTTGCTATTTCAGAAGCTCATTAAATACACTGCATTTTTTAATGTATGTATATGACCATTGCATGTTAACCTCTTCTTGTGCTTGTCTGCACTAGTTAGGCTTTAAATATGCTTAAATAATTAAAATTCTCTTTTGCAAATGAAATACAACTAATGCAAACATTAATTCACTTTGCCTTATAGTATTCTGGAATGCTGCATTCAAAGATACGTCATTTTCTACTAAATGTCTTTCTAATACTTCTGTGCAAATGATACCTTTTCCCCAGGCCCAGCTACTTAGTGGATATTATTGAACAAATGTCTTTTATGGGATTGAAAAAAGTGCGGCATTATGTGAAAGAAATTTTTGAAAATGTGCATGGACTATTTCGGAATATGCTTAGTGAATATTAAGCAAACACCTGAACTTCCTGTGCTGCTGCCTAGAACCAGCACTTCATTACCTATTACGTGCAGTGACTTTGAATTTTTTATTAGGTACTGGTCTCTTAGCCTGTAAGGCTTGTGCATGATGTCTATGAGAGCAATTTCCAGCAGAGCGAAGCCTTATCACAGATTCACCTAAAAGGTAAGGATATTTTTTAATTTTTAGTTCACATGCTGAACAGCTGCCTGCTGAACACCTGCCCACGGAGCAGGAAAGAAATTTGGTTTAAGGGTTGATTATACATGTCTTACTCATATACAGTAAGTCCAGAAATAGGCATGATGAACTTCAGATAAACCCAGAATATGCAAATTGAGAGTACAATACCAGAATATTTACCCCCTAATTTTGTGCTCCACTACATTTTTAGTGCTTTTTTTTTTTTTTTTCCAGGTTGGTGAGGGCATAGGAGAAGGGCTTATATATACTTCTGATTTATTTAGTTTCTCCCAAATCTGCCGTGTTAATATTTTAAAAAGCAAAGTTGAACTGTGAATCTGGCAAATAATGTATGTAAAAGAATCACTGCGCTTGGCATTCCTCATATTTGCTAAGGATGTTAACAAATACGAATGAGTATTAAGAAAAAAACAGCAAAGCAGGAGGAAATGATGAAAAATCGAGAGAGGCAACTAATAAGAATGAGAGGAGAAAAGGCACAACAGTAAACCTAGAGATAGTGAAGGAATGCTCTGATTGCTTTTTCACTGAAAATGGCCTAAATGGACTTTTGAGAGTGAGGGACTTTATTACAGTGGATTATGAGTGATACGTTTTAAGACTATTAGTTTGAGGAATTCAAATCAGGTAATCAGGGGTGAACAAGTCTTAAGAAAGCATGGGCTGCATGCAGAATGTGGTGATAAACTGATGGTTAAAAGAACAGACGATGGTTAAAAGAACAGACTTTGGTAAAAGAATAGAAGGAGTGACAAACTTTGAAACCCAAAGACCAAGAGGGACCTTCTTGGTCTCCAACTTTCTCATATTAACACCATAAAGTTAGCAAAGTCCATCTCAGAAGTTTTTGCTTTTTCTGATAAAAATCTTCTCTTGGACTTTCTTTTAGAAACTGATTTACTTTTCCAATCTATTTTTTTTTTTCATTTCCAATTTATAAATAACTCTTGTGCCAAAATTTGCATCTGGATTGGTAACTGTCTTTCAGCCTGATGTTTTACATTTCAGAGCAATTTATTGCCATTTATTCTTTAGCCAATCCTTATCCACCTTTCAATTTCACTGCTTGCCTAAGTGTTTTCAGCTTTAACTAACCATTTCACATGTGCTGTTTCATGAAATACCTTGCTGAAGTCCAGATGGATATTTCCTCAAGCACATCAGTTATCTTATTAAAAGAAAGCTATTGGTTTAGTCTTCCTGCAATTAGTATTTGTTGTATTCTAAAGCTGGAAATGTCTCCTTTTCTTGATCGTATGAAAACACAGATTTTAGTGATAGTGCAATGAAATCATTGCTCATGCAAAGGGAGAGCCTTGTCATCCACACTTTCTGAACAGAGAATTTGGGTCATGCCATTTAAAAAAAGGTTTTCTTGAAAGCAGTCTCTTTTTGATACTGGGGCCTTAATCCATTCCCCAGTCAGACTGAGCATGCATATCATGACAAATCTTTCCTCCATTAAAATCGTTTGCTATCCTAAAATGAATTAGCTGAATCAATATACTCTTCCCGAGGTTTCCCTGAGGAGACAGGAGCAGCTGCTAGAGCAGCAAGTGCTGCCTGAACAGTCAGACACCAAGGCAATGAGGCCACCCCTGGTGTCACTAGGGAGCAAGAAGCAGACCCTTCTGGGCAACTGGGGGAGAAGGTTACTCATGGGCACCACAGTTTTGCTGAGGCAAAACCAAGAATCAGATGTGACTGTCAGAACTGGCAAAGCTGTGCAATCCTGGAAATGTATAATAGCAACACAAACTCCAGGACAGCAAGATAAGGAAGAATGCTGCTGTTGTTTCCGATGTGTCGTGCTCCTCTAACTACTTGAACTTCTTGAGCAGCTGTGTGGAGACTTATCTTCAGTTAATTAATTAGATTAATATGTTCTCAAGGCTAGTTTGAGGTAAAATTCCTTACTGTTTGGTTTTTTATGCTTGATAGATATCCTAATATCTAATAATGAATGTATTTATTAATGAGCATATTCTCCACCTTTTTCTGAAGACTGTTTTCTTCTAAAGACCTGCAATGCTGCAGAGAATAGGAAAAACAAGGTAAAAAAGAAAAAGTCAGACATAAATAAGTTGAAAAATTTGAGCTGGATGCTTTCAATTGGCTTAGTTTGCACAAATTAGCAGACTAGAATTTCTGCAGAGGTGCTAAATAGACTGATTTTTTGAATTTTTTTTTCTAAATTGAAGTAGGAAAAAAAACCAATGCCATGGAACAAATATTTTTTCAATTGAAAAATATTGATAGATTTTTGTGGCTTAGTATGTTGCTTCTTTTTCTATGAAAATGAAAAATTTTAAGGAACGACTATATTAACACATTGAGCTTTACAATTAAAATTTATTCTCAGGCTAGAAGAGCCGATGGTAGAACTTAATTTGGAATTCTCCATCAAAATTATTTTTCAATAGAAATAATTCATGCTTTGAAATTAGAAGTGGCATTAGTATGAGTCAACAGTAGAAGTCCTCTAATTTAATTTGAAAATGAATTCTTAACATTTTTGCAATTAGATAACTGAAAGTATGAAAAATGAATTTTTTTGAAGTGTAGCTTTAAAAAAAAACCCCTCTGGTCATAATCATTATCTAATTTGTACTAAAAATTGCAAATCAATATAAAAACATTTGGAGTGTTTTCAAATTACTGACTATATGTATATGAATTTTTCATGGTTTATAGGATTTTTCCTGATTATTTCAATAGGGTGGTATTTGGAAATTTAAAATTATTTTTGTCTGTCTACCCCTTTTGCTTGTGATGTTTGCTTGTTGCACACTATCAGCTGGTCTTTCAACATGTTTCCTTAAGGAGTGTATTTTAGCGTTTACATGAGACTTTAATTCAGTAAGCTGAAGTAGTTTCTGTTTGTATGGCAGGGGTACACACCTGTACAAGTTGCAGATTTGTGTATTGTGAAATGACTGAATATGGTTATGAAAATCTGGGTTGTTTGACTTATGATGGTTACTTTCATCAGCAAATAATACAATTTTCAGTATATGACACTGATTCCTTCTTATGCATTTTTTTTCATTATCAAATCCACAGTGCATTTAAATATCAAGGCTGTATTGCTTTTCTTGGTAGTCATTTGAGCTGTTAGGATTGTTCTTTTTATAACAATTGTGTCTTTTCTTAAAACGCCTTTCTTTGTTCAGCACAACTTTAATGTGTGGGACAGATCTCCTTTCATCACAGCAGGGGACACTGTGTATTTACGGGATAAACTAGTTCCATATTAGCAATGTGAAATCTGTTTGAGCTTGTTTGCATATGTTGATAGTGCCTCTTGTGATGGTAAGTCTTGGGGAATTCTGTCAGCAATAGTATTTTTTTTTCTCAATAGTTAATTCATATCCTGTCAATATGCTGTTCCTCCATTAAGCCTAAATGCTATTTTTATTGTCTATGAATATAGGATATGGTGATAATAGCACAAAAATAAACTAATCTGAAACTAGTGGTTGGTATTGATGACTGAAATGCCAACGCTATAACTCACATTTTGCTGCCTAAAAGAGAATCTCCCATGGTTGCTGTGTTGAAAGCTTTTAGGGTCGTTTGGAATATGCGTGTGTAAGAGTTTATTCGGGGAGCTGGGCTGTGAAAGCACTTAGACCTTATGAGGCTCCACATTGCATACTAAAAGTTTGATACATGGAGAACTCCAGTGGGAATCTATCACAGCAGATCAGGTGCCAGGCTCCTTGTGAAACATCTGGTAAGGGAACTTGTGTGCTCCAGTGAAGATGTATCAGGGAACTTTTTAGTCTGGGAATTTAAGTCAGGTTTAGGTAACACAGTACTCACCTTGGTTGGCCTGGTGTAGCTTTAGAGGTGCATGGAAAAGGGAATTTAGGAGTATTAGTGATAAAAGCTTATGTATTTATATATATATTTTTATGTCTTCACATTACATACCACTATTTGATCCAAGTCCCACTTCAGATGCCTCGCTTGATTTGTAAATCTTACTCTTTCCTTCTTATTTTATCTAAAGATGGGTGTTGATATGGATTGTCACTTTAAATTACTTTTTTATTTATCATAAGAGCAATCTTGACTACGTTACTTGTGAGTAGTCTGCTGTGCCCATTAGAGGATATAAAGAGGAGAGTGAACATTTTGTTATTTCTGTAGAAAAATTAATTTTCTAATTTTTAATCCTGCCTAAAGAAAGCCACACTTCATTGTAGCTACACTATCAAATTCTCTTTATTTCATGGCATTTTTAAGGTTGATCTTATTCTTATCTAATAAGAAAAAAAAATTATTTTAGACACAATTTTCTCTGGGAAGGACAGGAGTGAACATGCAGGGAGGCTGGCATACACTATTCTATGCGAAAGACCAGCAAAGAAATAATTTACCTAGGAAGATCTTTATTTTTTAAGAAACCTGCCAGCAAGCTTTTTCCTTCCTATAAGGTTCACATTTAAACAGTTTGTAATATTGACTTTTGGCCAACAGTGTCTCTTTCTCCTTCTATGATGGAAAGGAAGAGCTCAGTAATAAAAAATACTAATTTCTATGTCTTTCAGATTCATGTCCGAGAAGACATGCAATTTATAGAAGAAAATTACAAATCACATTACAAACTGCTTAAGAATTTCCAGAAAAAAAACAACTTTTGGAAAAAAACATGAAAAATGTATATAGGGCTAATATTTTTTCAGAAGCTTACACATGGTATTCCCTTTTCTTTTTTTTTAAATGGATGTATAAAAATACATGAATGTCTGTGATATCTCATAGAAGAAGTTTTAAAATTGAATGTCAATTTCCATCATGAAAACAGAAGGAAGTTTTTTGGTAAGGTCAAAAGAAAATGTGAATATTTCTTATGTGGTCTATTTGAAGGAAAATATGTGACTGCATCCAAACTGTTACTAACCTAAATACAAATTCACCTACACATTTGCCTCACAAAGCATATGATTTAATCACATTAATAAAGTACATTGGTGAGGAATTCTGAGGGAGTGGATATGATCTGGGGTTCCTTATCACATGACTATATTGCAGTCGTCAGGCTTTGAAGTGGCAGCGCCTGGTCTTTCTAAAATATAGTTGGGATATGCTCATTTGAAGCACCAGGTTCATAGCATGGGAAAAATATTCAAAAGATCAGTTATTACTCCTGACTCACAGTGGGTTCAAGCTTTCTTTATGACTTGTCACTGGGACAATGATTTGATTTGACAGGCAGATTGGATGTTATTTTAAGTAAAGGATTTCAGTTGCCTTACTGCACATGCAAGGTGTTAGGAAGATCTTCGTGAAGAGAGCCAAGAGGACTGTGGCACTAGTGTGGTCTGCAGGTGAAGGAGCTGGAAAATTTCCCAGTTTTATAATTGGGTGGTGAATTAATTGTATATAGTTGTCCACAGAGGGCATTAACTAACAAAATGCATCTCTCACATTAAACATTAAAGTTGATACGGGCAACTTTTTTAAGGAAAAGAGGAATTAACAGTTTAGACTGAGGGCTCTGTCGTGCTACTGGTGTTATTATATTATTTTTTATTATCTAGTATGAAAAATTCATTACCATCTGGATCCCATTTTACTAGATACTGTATATTCATATAAACAAAAAGAAACCTATATAAAATTATGAAAATAAAAGAGGAAAAGATTGAAAACTAGATAGATATAGGAGACTAAAAGAAGCAAATAATGTATGATTCCAGTATGCTTTATAAACTTTTTATGAATGAGTAAAGCATAAGAAAATCTTATTTGGGATTCTCTGGAAATGTTCCTTGGGAAAAAAAATAATCATTATTATTTCACCAAAAAAGGTGAGTACTGATCTGACCATGAGAACATTTAGAATTTAGTGATCCTCAACTGTACTCTATTACGTCTGTTTCATTATTTTGCAACTGGTGAAATTGGAACAAATGTGTGATCTCTTTTTATAGGAAGGGTTGCCTCTTTTATATAATCCCAATGAATTTAGGCATATCTAAAGGGGTAAAGGGTTTTTTTTTCAAATTTTTGGTGAATTATGTATTATTTCTTACAAAATAAATTTATGAGGGGCCACACTCCACTAAGGGCCTGTGTTCTGGGCATTTTACACCAGTCCAATTTTAAAATACCTATTTTCAGACATTTAAGAGCAACAGTTTAGAAAATGTGTGATTCATGAAAGTCCTTTCATAAACATCCACTACCAGCTGGTAAACCATTTATGCCTTTTAGGCTGCTCCTTTGAATTTTTAGAAATATTCATAATAGTAAGAAGCACCCATTGCTAGGATTTTTTAATATGTTTTCTCCTATCAAAGAATGTATTTCTATTGAGCTCTAATTTTAACCCTTAACATGTTGATTTTTTTTAAGAAGATTAAATATTAGTAAATGCAAGGGTAAACTTACCAATTAAGTCTACATGTAATTAAGAAAAGGTAAATTGCCATATGTTCAGTAAATTTCATAACCCTGAAGATAATAATTACCATACCTGTCTTATAATGGCCTTATTTTCGAAACAGGTGGGATATTCTCTTTTTGTTTTTTATTAATAGTTTTTGGACAAATGCTAAAAGCAATTACAAAATGTTACAAAGAGAAAAACTGTGTTCAAATTAACCAATGCAGACTTAAATGCTATAAGTTCCTGTCCTTGCAGGTAAGGGTAAGCAAAGAGCTGATTTTCAATGTGTCACATGCAGGCTACAAATCTGAAGGTGAGGCAATTAAAAAAGTTTCTTCAACTTTTGAATTGCACTTACATGAAACTTTACAAAAAAAGAAGGAAAATATTTAAGATATTGACATTGAAACTTCACTTTCTGAAAGATGCCATTTTTGTCTTTTTCCATCCGACAATCCTACCATGTCTGAAGGGCAAATATATAAAAATGTGAATGTGCTTAAAAAATAGTCTAAAAAGAAGAGTGAAAGGATTTTTTTAGAATTTAACCAGTCATAAAGATGACTCATCAGCCTGTGCATCCCAAAATACTTTCATCTTTGTCTCTGACATGCCCTTAGTCATTCTATGATTTCCCTCAGTCTCTTCATGGTTATTAAATACTGAAATATTGTCAAATATAGTGGATACTCTATATGTATATTGATATTATTTTGTAATCTGTATTATGAGCACTGGAAATAGTCAGTTTTTGTTCTTGTTAAATTGGCATACACTACTCCATAAGTAGCTACCCTCTCTGAGAAGTAAAAATACAAATGCATAAAGTACTGTCAAATATGAAAGGGCATATTCCAAACTGCATGCCATTAGTGATACCAAACTCCTTTTATACCTTGAAGCCCTTCACAGATCTCCTTCTACTAATGGTAGTTACTGTGGCTCTTATCAGTGCAATTGATGGTACCAAGCAATTGGATTTTCCAAAAACTTGATCAGGGCAGGGTTATGGATAGGCAGTATGCATTTAAGACTATGGCTATTCAGCCGGAGGAAGAGCTGCCTTCCTTTGGAGAAGCAGAGAGGAGGAAGCTGGAGCTGGTGATCTAGTTTGGTTTTTTTTTCACTTCTGAAGTGAAACGAAATAAAGAATAGCAGTTAAAAGGAATCTATGAGGGAAATTATTGATATTTTCATTCCCACTAAAAATATTTGGTAACTTCTTTAAAAATACGTTTGGAAGAACCCTTTGGAATATATTCTACAATAATTTTAAAAAAGATGGAATATTCATGTGAAAGACCTTTAATTCTTTACTTTCATCCTCCCTTATTTTCTTCACCTACTCTTTCCCCACTTTTTGGATGAGAGTTTCTACCAATGTTGTAAATACAAAAACCAAACCACACCAAAAAACCCAAAACACAACAACAAACCCAACAAGACAAACAAACAAAAACCTCACAACAAACCCTGAATGTCAACAGAAGATTTACAGAGGAATGCAATCAAGAACGATGTTGCAAATCAAGCCTAGAATCAGACCATCAAAAATTCAAAAACTTTCAGCTATTTGCAATTACAGTGGTAATTGCTATTTTAAAATGTTTTCTTTCTTCCAAAGAAACTCCATGTTGTTAGCTGAAATTCTAGGGATTTTAAATCACAGCAAATCTCTGTGCAGCTGATGAAGGCTAAATATTATAGGCAATCAAAACAACATATTATCTACATATTTCAGCTGATTAAAAAAAAAGTAGCTTTTGGAACTTCTTTAAGAAGTTATTTTACTATGTAGTTCTAGCTAATTACAGCATATTTTTCAGACCAAAACATTAGCATTAGATATTTTAAAGCAAAATGCAATGCCTTTTTAAGGAAATTGCACCTGAAGTCTTTGCTGTGTTATTTCAGTCTAAGAAATTAGTCCTTTTCTTTCTGTTGTGAATCAGTTTTGCAGTGAAGTCTTGGTTGTAAACAACATGTAATATATAAAATTAAAGCTTCCTTAAAAATACTGTAATTTAAAGATTGATGTATCAACATTACATAATATGAGTGGAAGGTGTCCCTGCCCATGGCATAGGGGTTGCAATGGGGTGATCTTTGGAGTCCTTTCTAACCCAGGCCATTCAATGGTTCTGTGATCCCCCTGGGTCTTTTCTTCTAGCAGAGGTTCATTAGTAGATGTCCGAAGATACAAAGGCAAAATTGCAAAATGTCTGTTTGATCAAGACCCAGCAAATTTACAGAACTTGTTTTGAAGAAGTATTTAGGAAAAAAGCAAATGAATATTTTTGTAACAGTAATTATATACCCACTAAGTCTGCCTGAAGCAAATTCAAAGGATAGGCAGGGCAGTGATGACACAGCACTGATACCACTGCAGTAGGATCAATGTTGCTGGCAGAGCCCCGTGTGGAATTTTTTTGAAATTGGAGGCAAATTTTAAGTGCAGGATCCTGACTTACAGACCTTATTTACAGAGCAGTCAGAATGAGCAATGGTATTAAAGTATTAAAGTTAAACTCTATAAGTTTGGTGCTGTGGTTGGGGTTTTGTTTGTTTTTTCCCTGAAGTGGGGACGAAACGTGTCTGTAAGTTTAGGATAAAGGAAAGTCTTTGGATACCAAAATAACTGCAACTAACTGTTGGTATAAAATTGAGACTTTGGTTAATCTGTTAAACACCTAATTTTGTACTCACTGATTCATACCATTGAGGCCAAGAGCTTCATAAATATTTAGCATCTTTTGTAAGCTTGTGTGACACTTTCAGACAAAATAAAGCCAATAACCTTAACAAGGAAGCAAAAAGGGTTCACAGGTTGAAAAAACGTGGAACCACGCAGTGTTGTTTAATCTGTAGTACTAAATTATTAAATCCTTCAAGGAAGAGAAATCTCATATAATTGAAAGAGTATTTGGGAAAATGACTTTTCAACATTAGAGTAAATCTGTTAAAATATGATTTTAATCAGGGCATGAATGTTGGGGATTTTGTACAAGTAAGCTAGTCTTGTGAATCATTGAAGAGGGTCACTTGAAATTTATTTTCATGATCTGCAGGATATAGGAAAGTTAGGGAGGAAAAAAACTATTGTGACCTTTTGAGTTTTAAGTATATGTTACTTTTCTGAGTTCAAAAGTAGCTTACTTTTTATAACTAAAAAGTGTGCTAGAAAAAAACCCAAAAATATATTTGGATAACATTTATAGTATGGTTACATATTTAGAAACAGATCTCTCACACATCATTTTATGCATTAGCAATAAAGGGATTTCAGCAGAGGTCTTTAGTTTGTAGGACCTATAAACCTGAAATTAATTATGAAAGAGATACCATGGAGGTTTTTTCCTTTTAAGAAATGTCTCTAAATCTGATATGACATGATACTATATGAATGAGAAAATGGTCATGATTTCAGATATAAAAAGCCTGAAAGTAAATCTGAAGTATGGCAACCATACTTGGGACAAGCACCACTCATTTTATTCTATGGAATTCCTGAGCCAGCTGATAGATTAATCACTTTTGACAGTAACTCACTTCCTGACCTGTGTGGCAAGGAGAATGTCACAGCAGTAGGAGAGGTTCTGTGATAATTGGAAAGTGAAGGGGACTTGGTGGTGCAGTAGGTTAGTGCATTAGCCTTTCCCCTCTGGAGACCTTGGTTCACATTCTGCCTTAGGGTCACTAGGGAAAATTCATGCTTTGGTATCTTACCTCTATTTGTACATATGTACAAAAAAAGATCCCCATTTGGAAAAATGTTGTCTTTCTTCACTATAAAATGCTGTATTGGCCAGGATCTCTACCAACGTACATTGGTAGAGAACTTAAAAAGCATTTATTCCTGCAATATGTGCCAAGATCACCTCCCTGAAAGAACATTCACTCAATATATTACTAAAAAGACAAAAAAAGGGAAATCTTCTAAGCTGATATGCATGAAAATAATGCAAATAATGAAGGGAACTCATCTGCAATATAAAAGCTGCAGTGATATTTTCCCCATTTCCATTTGGAATTAACTCTCTTGCACTGAAGTTATATTTATCTTAAACAGTTTTACTTGAACCTCCTTCTGACTAAGATTTTCAAGTGCCAGAGAAGTGCTATTTCTTATGCAGTGGAGTGGAGCAGTGATGACATCCAGTGATTAATTAATTCAACAAGTACATGTTCCCTAAAGGTATCCTGGGAACCACTTTCCAAGCCTCTTTAAAAGAAACATATTGCCTGCATTTACAGGTGGTAGTAAGCTGAATATAGATTGGTTATCAGTGCTGTACTGCCTTTTATTACATCTGAAGTGCTTACTCTTATTGCCTTGTAACAAGGGTGCTGCAACTAATTGTGCTTAATGATCCAATGCAAAGAGCCTGGATTTTGTATTATTAACTCCTCCTATGTTTATCTTTTCATCTCCTTCAAAATTTACAAGTTCCAAGTTACATTAGGGATTTGAGGCAATGTGTGAACACCTTAACTTGAAAATCCCCACAAAAATGTTAGCTGTGTTTACAATTGTGTGAGAGCTTCCCTCTTTAAACATGAATTAAATGTTCAGGATGGGTCCAGCCTGAGAACCTCGGTGCCTAAAGCAGTCTGCTTAAGGATGCAGGAGGCATCAGGGAAGATCCACAATTTTAAACCTTTCTTTATATAAGCAATAACAATTATGGTTCCATCTCTGGAGCAGATGACAAGAATTTTCAGCTAACCGCAGTATCCAGACTCTATCCCTTTTTGACAATAGTTTCCGTCTTTAGGGAAACATGGAGTAGAGATTAAAACCTACTTTCTCCTTTTTTTCCTTCAATAATTACATAAAAGATAGAGGGAGTAAACAGAAGAAGCAAAGGATCACAGGAAAAAGACCAGACAGAGGATACTTGAACAGAAAGCAGAAGACAAGAACAGAGCTGTTTGACTGATAAATCTTTCTTTCCAACTGTGCTAGCAAAAAAAAGCCTGAATAAGCATCACCAAATGAACTTTAATTTAAATTTATACTTTTAAGTGAAACCTTTTAAGTCACCCTTTAATAGGGTGATAGGAGCCTTCATTTGAGACCTTTTCTTTGCTTGCGTGAAAAATCCTCCAGAATTGTGAAAGCCTTTAAGTGGCATCTATAGTAAGTAGACCCTAGATCTCTTTCAAGTGTCCTAGATTTCTTTGAATAGTTAGGTTTCTTCAGTGGTTAGGTTTTCTTGTTGCTGGGGCTTTTTTGTGTAGTTTTGGATTATTTTGGGGTTTGAGTGGATTTTTTTCCTAAACCCGATGGAGCTGTTTGGAAGTCCTGAATAAGAAGGAGAAGCAAGAAAGGATTGAACAGTGATTTTTCTATACATTGTAATGTTCACATAAAGGAGTAAACTAAGATAGGCTTTCTCTTGGTACATCTGCATCCTGCCAGATCAGCAAATGGAGAACTATGAGTTGCAGGATGTTGGTAAATAAAAAACCTGAAATAGTCCTTTAACAGCTTAAGCAAGTTGGTCCAGAACATTACTTTTAATTTTTTATTGTATATCTGATGTCTTAAACCAAAAACTTCATGAATAATTCTCTTCCTAAATCAAAATACTGCCTTATATACAGCACATTTTCATCATTTGTTCACTTCTGCTGTGCCACATCACAAGTGAGGTTTTAAATGAAGTGACAGATGGCTAGTTTGATGACGCCCTGATGATGTTAAAGTTGTAGAAAGAGGAATAGCACTGTGTGCTTCTTCTGGAAGCCTGCATGGACCTCTCAATGAATTTTTTAGGACTGTTAGTTTTGCTTAGCCCTCTTTTCTCAGAGGCCAGATAGTATTTTTACTCAAATTTAAGTCTTCAGCGGTCAACAGTACTTCTCACTAAGAAGTGGCTATTCATCCTGAGACAGCTGAAATTTGTCTCTATTTGTTCCTGTTCTCTTACAGATGTGTAGAATTTAAACATGCTAACTTTTAGAGGTTCTTTTAGCTTTTGTTTTTAATTATGAGAAATAGAAGGTAAAGGTAATGTAGCAGTTGCAATGAAGTGTTCCGATTTCTAGCTGTTAACAGAAGTGCGTATACTTCTGGATTTGATATTGAGTTGAGAAAATAATCTGACAACTTATTTTTACACCACTTAAATATTGGTGTGGGGTTTTTTTAAGTTTTAGTGTTGTTAGGTATGATGCACAGAAGCAGGGTGAGAAAGTGATTTCATGCTCTATTTCTCCAGATGAAGTTTTCTGCTTTGTTGACGAATACTGACATGTAAACCCAAATTGCAACTTCCCAGGTCTAACAATGGTATATTAAACATTGTTTACAGAAGCCAGAGGTGGACTTTTATAGGCCACACAAAACTTTTGAAATGAGTTGGTATCTTATCCTGGAATAGGTTAGCTTGAAAAAAATTAGCCTTTATTTGTTTTAGTACTTCTAAGATTATGACTGGTTTCTATGCTTTTTAAATAGGTTGTTTGGTGCCAAATTTTTAATTATATTGAACAACAAAAAAAAAAAGTTAAAAAAAAATGGTGACTATGTTGAAGTTTTATTTTAGAATGGAATTGTCTTGATTGTCTATTATCAAATAAGCTTACAGTACTTAGCAAGATATAAAAGGACAAAGTTATCTAATCCATGAATACAAGAATTCATCTACAGCTTTACTATTGAAATCTATAGAGTAACTCTGTCTTTGCTATTACTTAACCCAGAATTTTACCACATAACTATTTTTGGGTTTGGTTTTGTGTTTGTGGGTTTATTGTAATATTCATGTCTCTATCCATGGCTCATGACATCTCTGAGAACAGAGCAGATAGGAATGAAAACCTCTCCAGCCAGCCATCAGTCAGTGGTAGCCCAGCCTCAGCCTTTAATCATTAGCTTACTGTAACTGGGCTCCTTACTGGGTTGATACATTTTCTGCATGCAATTTAAGAAAACACAGTTTTAATTTGAAGTAAAACAAAGAAATGAATTATGCACATCTTTACTGGGAAAAAACTTCTTAAAAAAAGTTTCACTGAGCTCCACTCAAAGTCATTTACGGCTGTGATTCTTGTTCCTACTTCATAATCTCAAAAGAGATTGTCGCCTAATATTATAGCAAAATATTGTATTAAGCTGGTTATCTGGCCAGATATATATTTTTGAGCTATTTCTAGTGCTTTATCTTTGTTTCCTGAGGTAGCTCTGTGAAGATGGAATTTGATTCCATTGAAAAAGTGAATACTGTTGGTTGTATATTGTTAACCCACAACTTTGGGGTATGACAAAAAAATGGTGGAGAATGAGAAAAATTAGGTTATTAGTTTGATAATAGCAGCAAAACAGTTAACAATATATCAGATAACATTATCAAGAGGCTTATGTAGCTGCCTACATTCCTAATGAGAATTTCTGAAAAACAGTCATAATCACTGGCTTATGATAAAGTATCTGAGGCTTCAGATGTTTTGTCCAACAAGCACTTACATCATAATAGTGTATAAGTAGGTTTACTAAATAGTTATAAATGTAATTATGGCACTCTGATATAAAATTGTTTCAGAGGCAAAGTTGTTTCAATCAACAATAATGGAATACTGCTGGATGAAGTAAAATTATGGTACTCTCTGTTCATTATAGAAACCAGCATACTGCTAATAAGACTATTAAAATTTAGCATGAAAATAAGTTTTATAGCCCCTTCTTCAGGCTCTATTCTTTGTTGCTTGGGATGTAGAAATTAGGTAGCTGTGGGTGGGAAAGGCTTTGAGTTGACTTTTTCATCCTGCACCCTTGATAGATTTTGTGGCAAAATTTTCCCAGTCATAACTCTACATGACATTAGGGTTATAGCCTGATTATGTGACTACAGCCAGGTGCTGTACCCCTGACAGATTTCAAGAGATACAGAAAAGGTGTTAAAGAAGTGTCTCAGTTTTCTGAAGTCCATATCAGAAAGGAACTGGATACCTCTGCAAGTATTTCTAAGTCTATTTTGCTCAAAGCAAATCTTGAAGCTTGTCTTTCATGTATTTGGAACTTTTTAAAGGAATGATTCCTTCAAAATGACAGTGACTCCTGAAAGGATAAAAGCTTAAGAAAACACATAACATACTGAAATATGCACACATATTGTACCTCATCTTGCCTAGTTCTCCATGAAATGTCAAAAGAACCTCCTACTGTGATATGTCTGTGAGCTCTGCAAGACTGATTAAATTTCTATATAATGTCAATCGTTGCATCCTGTGAACCATAAATTATAAAATTTGTTTCTATTTTATCACTCCATAAAATGGTTTGAAACTTTTTTCTTATCTGATACAAAGAATAATGGTGACTCTCATTTTATTTGTGGCAATTTTATGCCCATGGAGAAACAGAATGTAAGTGTGGAGTATATTCTTTATATATGTGTGTGAAAGGAATAGGTTAAGAAAGCATTTACTACAATAAAATATATAATATTATGATTTATTTCTCAATTTTGCAACATCCCAATGTAAGGGAAGAAAATTAGGTACCCAAAGGCGGGAATGTTAAGGTCCCTTGAGAGCAGAATAGAGAATATTCAAGCTGTAAGAGAATGCAGTTTCCTCCCTTACACTTTTAACTCGTGGAATAGAGAAGTATAATCGGGAGATTGGTGTTAGGGAAGATTTGCTTTGTGACAGAAACTAGTGTTAAAAGGGCTCATGGTCATTTCTCACACCACTTCAGAATGTGTGGCTTCTCTTCAGAGTCTCAACTTACACATTTAAATCGTATTCAATGTTTTTGACCTTTTGGCACCACACACCAAGAGGCTCATGTGAGGAATCTGTTCCTCTTGAATTGCTGACTGTAGTTTAAGTCCATTGTTCAGAGAATTTCAGGACTAGGAATTTAAAACTGAGACGAATGTAATAAAAATGCCTTTATTCTCATTCTCATCTCTGTCTCACACTCTGTCACTCTCTCTCACAGGGTTTTGTACTGCGGCTCATCACCATTGCATCTGAGTGCATTCCAAATAAAATAAATAACAGTAGCAAAGCCTCTAGTGAACATCATGGGGAACATCAACATTGAGAGGCAGGGCTTATAAATCTGCATGCAACACTGTATGAACGTGCTTAGATTGCTTCCAGACTGGAGCTGGCTTACATCCAACTCTTGAGTAAAGTGTACTTGAGTGTCTATATTCTCTTTATGGATTTTCATTTGGGTTGATGTCTCTTTCAGGGAAGGGATACAGTGGAAGAAAGGTGAAAGAGGGAGGAGTCTTTGTAACAACTTTGTGTTTGTGGTAACTGTGCACAAAATTGCTTTCAGATTTTTAGTCTCACAGTTATGAATATCCCTGTGATTTCTTGTATTATTCCTCAATGAGAATAAGCATAACTTTAATAACTTTTCTTATTTTAAAAATTTCAGTGGAATTAATTTGATTTTTTCGTGTAAAACCACATACTTCTATATTTTTTAGTTTTATAGTATCTTGTATCTTTAGTATTGTAGTTATCCTGAACAATATGCCATTAAACCAAGAGCAAATGTTAGCTGATCGTAATGGAGTGGCTTTCAAAAATGTAATATTAATTTTGAGAATGGATCATAAACAGAAGCCTCTAGTAGAATTTTGTAAGATATAGTCTGTAGTAAAAAGTATGAATAAAAGTGGCAATTGCAAGAATTTTGAAATTTTAAGTGACAACTATTGTAATAGCAAAATGTAAACAGTTATACAAAATTCCTAAAATCTGAGTCACATAAAACTATGTGCAAGGAAAAAAAAAAGAGGAATTAAACCACTTACTTCCCCCAATGAAAACACAGTTAGATTGTAGGCATCATAGGGCAGATGCTGTAGGTGATTTTCTGTATAACCTAGATGATGCTAGCATAGATTCCTAGATCTCATGAAGGGGTTTCATTCCAATCCATTCAGAGGTTATCTTTATGAAACAGCCAGTCTTACAGCTGGCTACTTTGTCAAGAGCTGACAAAGAAATGGTTTGCTGCAACGTTTGAGCATCATCAAAAAGACATGGTAACAGTGAGCTATTCAATAATAACCATTTTTCTCTAACTGTTGATAAAGCCTCTGGAGTTTAGATAACTTCTGAAAGGTTGGTGAGTGCAATTAGATTTTTGAGTGCAATCTGCAAGTGTAGGAATTGTGGTTCTGAAGTCAGAGGTACTGATGCAGTACTGTGCTTTGATTGTGGGTCTTCTGCTAGGTTTCTGGGGGAATACACTTTGTCCTGCGGGGAGGAAACAAGGGTGTAGGATCATCTATGGTTAAGCTGTTCTTCTAAAGTTCTCTTATTTTGATATGTTGTCACTTGCTATATATGCTTTGCATTTCTTGCCTAATTCATGTAGTCTACTTAAAACTGAAAATGATATCAACCCTTGAAAAATGACTAGTCATTTACCAGCTATTTTTGAATCTTCAGGAAAAAAAAGACCCACAAAACTCTGGTATATTTGGAAAATGTTGATTTTGTAATACATTGACATGATTCCCTCAGGAGTGATTCTGACACAAAGGTTTTCCTGGAGAGCATCAGCATGATTCATACACAACAATTGAACAACTAAGAGGAAGCTGTTGAGTTCCTGTCCTTAGAGGAAAGGATAGAGGAATTTAAACCTCAGAACTCAATGACTGCATGGATTTTTGCTAGATTGGGTTTTGTAATTTTCATTCTTAAAGGATGCATTATTTACATAAATAAGGAAGTATTCATTACTGTTGTACATAAACTTGATGGCAATTTCATAAGCTAAATGAGCATGGCATACAGTTGTCCAGTTTTCCTGGTGTTGAGACAAATATAAAGACAATATCTCCTAGTTTAAATTGGTAAAGGAATTAATGACTTGTGTTCTCTTCAATACCCAGAGATGAAAATATCACTGTTTAGAAACTAGAGAATAATAGATCTGTTTTTATATGTAACTCAGAAAGTGCAAGAGAGATTTCAGTGAGATCTTTAAAACATTTAAAAGTAATTTAATTGGAACACAGCAAAAATACCAAAATATCTATCTAAATACATGTGTATTTATGCCAAAGAATTGGAAAGTTGAATAAAATCCATTTTCTGAACCCAATAAGATATTCCTACATGTTCTATATAAGCCTTTGTAGAGAGTATTTGGTGACAACATTTTAGAAGAAATCAAGGAAAAGAGTATTTCTCCTGTACAGCTTCTTTTTTATCACAGGTTGATACTACATCTGATGAGAACTATTTAAATTATTCAATTTGTTTGCAAATGTTTAGGTATATTATTATTATATTTTGAACGTGTTTTTTCTTAGGTATTAATGAAAATCCTATTTAATTTAATTTAATTTTTATTTTACCTGGAAAATAAAGGCAAAGTGGCTATAGAGATAACCAAGGACAGCAAAAAGGGGACATATGGATTTGAATCTCCTGAGCTGCTGCTTTTGGTATTACTCAAGAGGCAGTGTGGGTCTAGACTGACAGCTGAAAGAATGCAAAGGCTGAAGATTTGTATCTTGGTCACCAAAAAACTTGCAATAACTTTCTGGCTGGATTTTGCAGAGGAATAAGAAGGTATGTATGTGGGAAGGAAGGAAGAGATTTATAGCACTTTGTCAGAGTTCCTTACAGTACTGAGCCTCTCGAATGTTAGCTAAAGGGAAAACAGAGAGGATATATCTGTAAAGTCACTAAAACTTAAAATTTTTATTCTTTTACAAGTGTTAGGAGCCTAAAGAATTTATCAGAATTTTAAAGTTTTTGTTTGTTTATTTTCTGCAGGGAGGTTCTGTTTTAAAACCTTCACATAGGGCCTTAGGTTTTAGGATTTGAAACAAAGGAATTTCAGTTAAGAGATGTTTCACAGAGTTCCAGTCTGTATTTGGAATCCATTGATTTCTATAAGGAATAGGTATGTCTCTATTTTATTGCTTTAAAATGTTCCTTAAAAAATCAACTTGTTTAAATTTAGATTCACTAGAAGACATTAAGGCAACAGAAAGCTTCATCTCTTTTTCTTCCATGGGGTCACAGATACAGAACTTAATTCAATTTGAGAAACAAAAGTGAATAAATAGAGAAGTAAAGATCCCAGAGGTGCAGAAAATTACTCAGAAATGTGGAGGCCTCTAAGGTATTCCCTAGTTAAAGAAAATGTAGGAGGAATCAATAAATGAAGATGCCACTTATTTGAATTCTGGGAATACTGCTTATCCCAGCAGAAAGATAGCTCTTGTCACCTCACTTTAAGGAAGACTTAGGAACCAATTCATATTTTGAATCAAAAAAGATAGAAACATGTGGAAAGGACAAATATACAGGAAAATGGCAGGGATTTTTCTTAGGAAAATAACCAGTGCCCTGGATCTGTAGACGAGAGCTTGTAGACTTGCCTGTGGGAGGGGCAGTAAAGAAAGTGACAGCTAAATCTTTTCAGCTTTTCATTGCAAATGTCTTTCATATATTCTTCCTTTTTCAGATAATTGAATTCCTGCAGAGTCCTTCCAATTTTGACATTAGTTGGAATAGTAATTTAATAGATGTTGGCCCACTAGCAACTGGGCTTCACACACGCTCTTAGCCACCTGCCAGGCAAAGATAAAGATCCACAGTGTTCAGAAGTAATCACAAAGGTGAAAATTTTCAGTGTCTGATTTTGTTTTTTACTCAGAAAACTTTAAACGTATCTTCAGTTTCTGGAACTATGTTTCTTGGAGGCTCAGCATAAGTCTTCTTCAAAAACTGAAGAATTCATGCCAGGCCTTTGACCTAGAGACCCTAACAACAATTGAAATTTCAGCTCCCAGTCTTGTTACCAGGTGGCAATATTATATTTCAGTGAGTTATAATACAAGAAGGAGTAGCATTTAGAAGGGGAAAGGCATGGAAGTAAGCAAAGTGCTTTCTACCTTTCTAAACCTTTGTAGCATTTTGGTTTGTTATCTAGAGTAACTAAAGTTATGTGATTAGTACTATTAGTGTGTTTTGAGAAACATTGATGCTAATCTCATGTCATAGGAATGATGTACAAGAATTATTCAATTTATTCAAAAGCTTACTACATAAATAGGCAAGGCCAAGAAGGAGTGGAGAAGAAACAAGACATGTGGAAGAGTCAGATGATTTACAGGATGGAAGCAGTAACTTTATCATCTCCACATTCAATATCTATTACTAGTCCCTAAATGGTCACGGAAGCATTCATATTGGGAGTGAGAGGTGATCATAGGTGAGACAATTACAAGGTGCAACTGTTTACCTTGGCTATCTAACTGCTAACCACCTCTAATTATGCAGCCACTTTAGTGCTCTATGACAGCTAGGTTAATGTAAATACTTTCAGCTAGTTGTTAGCAGCCTTTACTCTGCAGAAATTGAGCTGCTGCTGACTCAGAAATTTTCATGGCGACTGGTGAGACAAAAGGAGATCACAATTTACTAGGAAGTTTGAGAAATACTACATTAAACTGCACCTTTTCTCAAATATTCTAGTCGTCTTCTGATTTTACTTCACAAAGCTTGACATTTGTGGTTTGCTTTTACAGATCATAGGGTCTGTTCATCCATTAACTCTGCCTATAATTAGGTGAGTGTAGATAGCAAGCACAGCAAGAAATTCAGCTTTCTTCTCTGAGGCTGAAATTCAGTCACAGTAACGTTTTCGTGCATGGTAGCTCAGGTATTCACTGTTAGGTGGTTCAACAGCTTTATTTTTAATTCTGTCCTTAAGATCTGGTTTTGTCCCTCTTATTATTTATGAAAGTCTATGACAGTCATGTGAATACTGGAAATAAGTCTTATGCTTCTATTCTTTATAAAGAATTTTTCCTTCTCTGACTATCTGTCATGGTTTAACCCCAGCTGGCAGCTAAGTACAGAACAGCTGCTTGCTCACTGCCCCACTCCAATGTATGGGGTGGAGAATCAGGAAAAAAAATGAAACTCATGGGTTGAGGTCAGAACACTTTAATAATCAAAACAAAGTAAAAAAAAACCCAACCAAACAAAAACATAACAACAACAACAATTAGGACAATAAAAAGGAGGGAGAACTAAAGCCCAATAAAACCAGCACAACTGCTCACCACCCACCAACCCATGCCTAGCCCATCCCCAAGCAGTGATTGGCCCCTCATGGGCCACTTTGTCCACTTTACATACTCAGCAGGATGTTCTGTGCTGTGGAATACCCCTTTGCCAGTTTGGGACAGCTGTCTTGGCCATGTTCCCGGCTAGCATTTTGTGCAGCTCCTCATTGGCAAAGACAGAGACTGCAACAACTACAACATCAGTGTGTTACCAGCATTATTCTCATACTTCATCCAAAACACATCCCTGTACTAGCTACTAAGAAGAAAATGAGCTCTCTCCCAGCTGAAACCAAAACAGAATCCAGCCTCTTATGCTCAGTTTCTCTGAGCCAGCTATTCAAGGAAAGCTTTGACATGTAGTTAGAAAAGCATTGTTAGGAGGAAATCTTTTAGTGCTGTATCAGTACATCCCCCCCATAGTCCCCTCCCTGGTTCCCTGCATTATAAGTTTTTCTAGAAGATTTTGGCTTGACTCACTGTCTATGATTTTTTAAGATCTCCTGATGTGGAATACAAGTGATGGTTGTCTCTTCTGATGTGTTGGTGTATAACCTCTAGGGAGCAAAAAGACTGCAGTTTAGCTGAGCCTCTGTAGCAGTTGGCTCCCTTGTTCTCTGTAGGGAACTCTAGAATGGAAAAGGCAGCCAGTCATGCATGCTATAATTTACATCTGATTGATGAAAGGTTTAGATTCACAGGAACAATTTGTACTGGGGCTCCTGTGGGCATAAAACTGAAATATTTTGCCACTGCTATCCAGCATTAAGTTTTCTCTTGATCAGTCTCATATCCTTCCATGTCATCCAAGTTCATCCTTGGAATTAATGCTTGAATTTATATGTTTAGATGATGTTTAGATTTTTTCCTGTATTCAGCAACTGAGTAAGTTAAGTTGTAGCTGAAAACACTGCCTAATAAACAGATAAATACATTTTCATGGGAAAAAGCACATCATTTAGTATTTGTTATGCTTTCAAACTCAATTTAAACTTCGTTTATATAATAGCCAAATATCTGCACATTAATTCACTAAGATCTTCAGAAAAAACACAGACTCCAAGCAAAATGCCAGCATTAAATAAAAGCTTTTGGAAATCTCAAAAAGCACAGGAAATTAGTACTTGTTAATGAAATAGAATCAGGCCAGTGAGGTATTATCAGTAAGTTCTCAAACACACATACTAAAGTAAATACTGTCAAACTTACTGTTATGTAAAAACTATAGTTTATAGTACTATCATACTGCAAATATAACTCCTGTTGCCCAAGGAATAACTGCAACCATCACTAGGAAGATTTTGTTCTGGCCTGGCATGTGCCACACTGAAGCTACAGAACCAGAAAATCTTTGAAATGGAATGATTAAGGATAGTCGAGTTTGTTTGTTTGTTCTTTTCCCGAACTTTACTATTTTTGAAATATTAGGAAACAGTGAGGGGAAAAAGTAAATTAATCTACCCAATGTAAGAATAATCAAATAGTGTTGTTTGCAAAGTCATAAAATATTTTTTTCACTTAAATGTGCCTTCAAAATGAAACACCAGAAAATTCTCATCCTTTATGTGTATTTCCAAACTAGCTAAACATCTAAATATATTAATTTGCTGTAAAACTTATTAATGGATATTTGTTTACATATTTTTATCTATGCCCATAGGACCCATGCAATCAATTTTTCACTAAGTAGTTTTCAAAATATAATTACTCTTATGGGTAGGTCATAACAACAGTGTCATTTACACTATCGTTCACTAATTGCACTTCTAAGCCGTTACAATGAATTATACTTGTACATTCTCTATGAAGATCAGTTAATGCTAATCATTTCTATCACATATATCACTTAGAAGACATCCATCTATAACAGCCTTTTCATTTACAGCCTCTTTCCTTTTAATTTTCTTGCATTGTAAGAAAAGGCAGTAAATGAATGGTTCACACATTGTAGGCCTTGTAAACTTAGAAATAAAAGTTGAGATTTGAAATTTAGAAGATGCATTTTTCTATTTTTTAATAAACCTAAGATGGAAATTATTAGGTTTGTGTTTATTAAATGTGCGGTTCTGGGACACCAGTTCAGGAATTACTGGCTATGGGAATTACAGAAATAAACAGTACTAGTATGAAACTTGATGTATTTATGAATGTACTGTATAGAACAGGTTTCTTTTCATGTTGGGTGACCAGATTGATCAACCCCGATGCTTTTTGAGCCCTATTTTTTGTGCTTTAGCAAGACAGAGCAGTATGTACAACAGAGCAAGGAGCTGAGCGCTTTTGTGTAACCAATCTACAGACTGCATTCCTACATGTAAGCAGGAAAAAGATTAGTTTGCAGGATGAGAGATGCTAAAATAATGATCTTGTACTTGTATGAAATCCTTCTGACTAGTTTGACAAGGAAAGTGTAATTTCTTAAGATGTGGGAAACTTTGCTGGGGATTTAGGTACAAGAAGCCCAGAGTCCTTGAGTGTGAAAAAAGAGCTGCCACCTCTTCTCTCCCTGTTATCATCACAGAATATTATGACAATGTTTCACTATTGCCTCACTGGAATTTCTAAGAAGTTGTAGCAACACCTATAGCAAGGATCTTAAAAACGTAATATGCATGAAAAATGAATTCATGTTGGCATGTGTATCTAGTATAAACAATAAGCACTATCTGTTATCACAATTTTTGTGGTTGGAATCCTCATAATATTACCATGATACCTAAGCTACTGGTGTCTTTCTTATATTTGAGTTTCTACGTGATAATAGTGAAATGAAACTATGTATTAAAATATCAGAAATATGAAACCAGAGATCTCTTTTATTAGGTTTTAAATGTGAAGGAAAACACTGAAAAATATCAGATTTGTTTTTCAACACTAAAATTGCAGCTTACTATGAAAGAAAAGTTAATGATTAACCAAAAAGACCTATGGTTTAAAAAAACGCTTTGAAAGGGTGTGGGTAATTCTTTGTGAAAAAAGTAAAATATAAGAAAAAGGAATACAATGGAGTTTTATAGTGTCTGAGTAGTATATCTTCCTTGAGAGGAGTCACACTCCTCTCAAGCTCAGTAACTGAACCATCTTTTTTTTACAGATGGGGAGAAAAGGGACAATAGTATTTAAAAATTCTTTTATTTTTTATGTGCTTAATACCTCTAGTGGGTGGTTCCTCACAGACATTCCAAAGACAAGTTTTAAATGGTGCAGTTTCATTAACCAGTTTACTATATCAATTTTATCTATTGTTGTTGACATGCATTCAGTAGATTTTGGCATCTTAATGCATGACTTTTGAAGTCTATTGAGTAAAGCTAGGGAGTCATCATTCTGGCAAGCTCACATTCTCTCCAGTTCATGTGGACAAGTATAAGAGAATAATTATTAGAAAAGTCTGATAACTGGTGAATTTCCTAGCCATAAATAGAAGTGAAAAAGAGAAGGAAAATGAGAAAGCTACCTTTGCACAATAAGGGAGGAAGTGGCTATGTAAATGGACCGTGAACTGAACCTGGGAGATGAAGTAAAGAAGCTCTACAGCAGACTAATTGCTAAAGGGAACCTGGTTGAAAGAGGTACTGCAAATCCCCTCCAAAACCAGGAACAGTCAGATTCTTGCAGTTGAAATCTGCTTGTCAACAAGAATGCAGTGCCCTGGAAAAAAATCCCAAAGAAGAGCTTTTCCATGAACTATCTGCCAGCTGCCAAACTATGAAATGTGGACCTTATTATGTGTCATAAATCAATTTTATGGGGGCAAGGAAAAAAATCCACCATTATTTTTTGTATCAGGAGAAATCTATAAAACATTGAATTCTTAGGATTTATACTACAGTTTTGTCCTTGTACTTATGACTTTTTTTTTAGGTATTAGGTATAGAGATTTTCCTCAATAATAACATATTGAAACAAGTATTCTGATAGAGATATCTCAGCCAAACTATTCCAGTGTGTGCTGCATGGGACTGCATTCCCCTGGAATGGGTGGCAGAACATTCTGTCATATGTACACTGAATTTCCCTTTGTTTCTCTACCCCAGAGTTTGTAGCCACCACATATGAAGTATTATCAGAATGGGTAAAAAAAGTATATGGAACATGCCTGGGGTCCTTTGTTATCTGAACCCAGCACAAGTCCAAAACAAAACTAAGTTTTATTCTAAAGTTTGGTCATTGACTAAGTAGCTGAAAGTAAGGGGTGAGTGAAGAGATAATAGACAGTGCTTTAGCTACAGACATACATTTCCATAGAATCTGATTTTTCTTCTCCTTTAGAGCCCTGCACTATTTGGTGCAGATCCATGGCTGTGAAAGGTCCTTTTCTATGCCCATCCCTCATCTGTTTCTGTTATCCACTGATACTCTGTACCCAGCCTCTGAAGCACCTACCATCAGAGCAGCCAGCATGCACCATATTAGTTTCAGACTATACTTTCAGGCACACTGTGTGAAGGCAGACAATTTTATTCAGTGGAGCAGCCCTAAAAGCAGCCTTACTAAATAGTTATAATCATTAACCCAGAGTTTCAGTATTGCAACTTTAATTTTCTCTCTGGTTCATAGGTCTATGAACTAGTTAATGAGTTAACTAACTAGTTAACTAATTAATAGGTCTAGTTAACAGGAAATAATCCTAAGAATGGTCAAAATATGTTGTACCAAAAGTATATCTAGTACAGCACCTTGTCTGTTACACAGATGGGTAGTGGATACTTAAGGAATACAATAAGAACATACAGGATTGCTTTCACTAATTTTCAGAAATCAGTGCTTTAGGGCTTACAAAAGTGAGAGGCTGCAGTTGGACTGCTGTGTTTAATAACTGCTGAGGTACCTGTTCTCTGTCAACTAGTCTAGTCCTTCTCAGAAGTCATTTAGTCTGCTAGAGATTCAGAAAGAAAATCTGCAGCTCCACAGCATATTATGTGCTGTAAAAAGCCGGACTTCTTTTTTTAAGAAATCTATTGTTTGATGATGTCACTGAGTGTTTGTAATTTTAGTTCTATGACACATAATGACTTATTCCAACCTCCTCTTTTTCCCTCTGTTTATGACTTTGGATTTCTATTATAGGGCCACTCAGTCATGCTGTCTGTGTCAGGTCCTATCTTCTAAGCTTTTTCTCTTTTAAAGCACTATCATGCTTCTGACTATTGTTGCCTTTTTCTACTTTTCTACTGCTATTTTATTTTTTTCTTTAAAAAGGCAGGTGAGAGTTATATGCTGTATTGGTTAAGTAGAGATATTTCTTGAATAGTGCACAGTGATGTCTTCTGATTTACCATAAATTTCTTTTATTTTTCTACCTTCTCTATGACCATTGCTGATCTGTTCATGTCATGGCCTGACTAGCTTAGTGGATGAAGGGAGAGCAATTGATTATCTTTAGTAAGGCTTTTGGAATGGTCTCTACACAGCCAAGTTGTCAAAGTGCAGGTCAGATTAGTTCAGAGTCACAGAGAATTGTGATCAGTGGCAGAAAGTCCATCTGGAAGGATGTCACTAATTATGAACCTTGTGGTGTCCACCTGGGGTTGGTAGCGGGACCAATACTGCCAAACACTTTTATCAGTGACCTGGATGATGGGGCAGAGCGTACCTTCAGCAAGTTTGCAGAGGATATGGAACTGAGTGGTGTGCAGAAGACAGGCTGAAGAAATGGAGCTGAGATGAATTCCATGAAGGTTTACAAAGGGAAATGCCAAATCCTGCCCCTGGGGAACAACAGCTCAAGTACACACTAGAGGCTGGCCTGCTCGAAAGCTGCTCAGCAGAGAAGGACATTAGTGCCTTGGTGGACAGGAAGCTCATTATGGACAAGAAATGCATTATGACAACAAAGAAGGCCAATAACGGAATGACAGAATCATTGAGGTTGCAAAAGACCTCCAAGATCGTAGAATCTGACCTTTGACCAATCACCACCTTGTCAACTAAACCATGGTTTAGTTTGGCTGCCTTAAGGAGGCCATTACCAGAAAGCTGGGGGAGGTGTTCTTTGCTGTTTATTCATCACTGCTGAGATAAGTCTGGACTACTTGGTCCAGTTCTGGATGATTAAGGAATTGGAGCACCTTCCATGCCACTCAGAAAGGCTAAAAGGTTGTTTGACCTGAGGAAGAGAACATAAACAGTTTTGTGATTCTGTGAATTGTCTGCAATGTCTTCAAAATCTTTCCTGAGTGGCAACCAAGAAGTTATTTTGATTTTCGACCTGCATTCTTCCTATCCAGTGCTTTGAAATCTCTCTGCTGTTTCATCAGTTGGCCACTCAATGAATCAATGAGTCATACCCTGTTTTCAATTGGCTGAGTATTGACAGGATAAGAAGAAACGTTGTAGGAAATAGCCTGGGGATCCCGGTGGAGAGGCTGAATACGAGTCACCATGGTATCCTCACAGCAATGAAGGCCTATTGCATACTGCAAAGGTGGAGAGGAGTGTTTTTTCTTTCTGTTCAGCACTTTTGCTGCTGCTCTGCCTGATTTTATGCTGTGCTAAAGGGCACATGACACGGAAGATACAGCTGGAGAGGTGAGTTTATTTGGCCTTGAGGAAAGAAGGCCCTGGGAGGACCTTGCCACTGGCTTGAACTACCAGTGGGACATCACCGTGTGTACGGAGCCAGAAACTTCTCAGAGGTACACAGTGAAAAGATAAGAGCTCTGAGAAGGGAAATTCCAATTAGACTGTAAAAAGTTGTTTTGTTTTCTTCCATCAAGTGTAATCAAATGCTGGAACAGGCTGCAAAGAAGTTTTGTAACTGTCATTCTTGGAGATATTCAAAATTCAGTCATACAAGGCTATGGCCCACCTGATCTGAATTCAAAATAGTGCAGCTTTAAGTGGGAATAGATAACCTTTCATTCTAAATTATTTTGAAATTCTGTACTCTTTCTGTACCTATTTCTAGCCAGAAATAGATACAGTATATGAAATAATGTTGGGTCATCCCATCCATTGCTTTTTCACCTCAATATTTACCCCATTTTTAGGATTAGTTTAAGAAAGCCTATCTTCATTTGGAATATTGTTTGCTGTCTTTTAATCAATACTGAATTCTTAAAAGTATCTTCTATTTTATCCTCCAATTTTTGCAGTTTGATTTTCCTTTGATGAGGAATGTCTGTCCAAGAGATGAACCACATCATACATCTCAAAATCCTCTAAAAGATTTGTGAAGCACCATTTACAAAAAGGCTGTTTTCTGGTGCTCCCTGTATTTACTAACATAGATATAATTTTAATTTGTAACAGTTTGTTTGATAAAGAAGTCAGAATTTCTAGTCCTTAGCTCCCAGATCACCTCTGGAGACATTTTAATGAATTGCCATTATTAAATGCTATCTCCCTTTCCTCTGTACAATAGCAGATTTAAACAGTCATTTAAAGACCACTCTTAATATACCAGCAATTTTATGTGTGAATTATTTTAAAAATATATGTGGTTACTCCTAAGTCATGGTGATTTTTTGCTACCCAACTAACCAATTTGTTCAAAAGACCTCTTTCTCTCAATTTGAGGTAATATTTTAGACTTTTCCCTGTCAAAGAATTGCTCTAAAGTGCTTTCTTCTTGATTCTCTAATGAACATGAGATGCTGTATTCATGGGGTGAATGCTGATCTTGCTGAAGTCAATCTGAGTTTTAATTTTAGGAATATAGAGTTCAGCCTTGGTGTATATCCACTGACAAATGCTGTGTATTTTTGCTTGGAATCCTTGATTGTTTACATTTAAGCCAGTTATGTCTGAATAGGGATACAGCAAAACAGAAGGCAAATTTACTTTTTTTCAAATATATTTTTTAAGATATGTGAGTAAAATCCAATAATTACAAAAATGCTGTTAGGTAGTTAAATGCTGATGATTTATGTTACAGGTCTGCCCCTGACATAAACGGCCTGTGTGAGGAGTCAAAGCTACTCTAGAAATCAGTGAGGACTGGGATGTTCTGCAAATATGCTATTCTTTAAGATCACTAAAACTGTTGAAAAAGCAAAGCTAGTGTATTCAGTAACTGAAGTATTTGAAAAAGAAAGAATAATATAATCAGAATCTAAATTAAGCTTAAATTTTGCATTGTGCCCTTTGTGCACAGTTATTATCAAGCAGCAAGCTGCGTAAAATATGGAAACAAGTTAGTAATATACCAGCAAATAGCCTACAAAATAAAATGAGTAATTATAAGATGTACTTCAAAATAGGAAATAGGGTTATTTTAAAGTAATACTTGACACTGAATATTTGTAAGACCATGCAAAATAGAAGATTAGTCAAGAGGAATTCTAGTAAATCAGCTTATTATAAAAGACAAAGGAAAGAGTTTGCCTGGAAATGAGGAAGAAATATTCATATGTGCAAGAATTCTACTGCAAGAAAGAACAGGAATCAGGAGATCTGTATAATCTGTGCATCATTCAGCATGGAGGCTAGTACAGAAAGAAAGGATCATTAATTTAAGCATTTAGGGAGAGTGTTAGGGTTTGTATTTGGTTTTACCTTGTCTTTCTCAATCCAGTACTCCACCATCTCCTTCCCAAACTGCATACCATTAGCTGTTCTGTATTCTAATCTCTCCCTTGCTGCTTAAAATTATCACTCCTTTATTTCAAATATGGCTTCTTATCCTCTGCTCTGCTAACTGGCTTTATTACCCTCGACCCCTTCTTGCCTCCACTGCAGGCAGCTTGACATTTTTACATCAGCTAATCCTCACTTTTTGCGCCCTTCCCTTCTCCTCCCCCACCCTGTATTTGCTTCCTTATCCTCTTTTGGTGTATTCAGAGCTGCAGAGAGCTTTTCAGCAGATATTCAAACCCCTGGAGAAATTCAAAGAGATAGAAACACAGCACAAGAGCTAGGGATGTTTTCTTCTGGACTGCCAAAAGCATAAGGCCAAATTCAGAATGAGGTCACTGTACCATGATCTCATTTTGAATTGGATTTGCTTATGGGGCATAGGAAGCCTGGTAGGGAGAGCATATTGTTTTGGTAGTTAATATTACATCAGCAAACTATGAAAAAAAAAAAGAATTTCCTTTCATTTCCTAATTTATAAATTCATGTGTCAGGTGTTTAAAAGAATTATGAGAAGATAATAAAACAATGGCTTAAATTAGGCATGAACATGGCTTAAGCTAGGCATGGACTGGATTTACAGCAGTCAAGTGTACAAGGCACGTATGTACAGAAGTGCCAAAACAAAATGAAATGTTTGAGAGAAGTATTTTGCAGGATAGCTGAAAAGAATAGCAATGCTTTTTGTGCTAAGCAAAGCAAGAGAGGATTGGCAGGAGCAAGCATGGTATGAGTGGGTACCTCAGAAACTTCCCTGCATGTAAGGTGCTGCCAACAGGCTGTTTAGGAAGAATGTGGCATTCTGGTAATTGCCCTGATTTCTCTTTGCTGCTTCTTTAACAAATGAATGCATAGTCTTTCCTGTGAAAAAGACAGAAATAGGTATTCTATGTGAAAAAGAGCCTATGTAATGTAAAGAACAGGAAAACAAGATGCACTGGAAAGCTCTACCTGCTAGCAATTAAATTTGAAAATATCATCAGTAATTCTGCCCATCAGTAGCATTTTGACATAGGATACTTCACAGGACTTCACAGTGATTTGAAGGAGAAGTTAAACAGCCATTGTATTAACTTTGAAACTGGTAGTGTAAAACAAGGCAGGTTGTGAAATAAAATGTGTGTAGGAGCAACAGAAGTAATGGCAGAATGTAGATGAACTTTGTTGGTAACCTAAGTAGTGAGTGGAAAGTATTAAAAATCACAGAGAAAGAGAAAGAAATGCAAGTATAGAGAGAAAAAGCACTCTGCTGAGCTTTAGATATGGAGCAAAATTTACAATAAACCTTCAGAGCGGCTGAGTGATCCTCAGCTTCAGTATGTGCAGAAAGAAACCCTGGCAGAAAGAAGACACTTGACCATAAAAATATTTGTTCCTGTGATCGAACATCATAATCATAAACCCAGAGGAAGTGGCAGAGATAGGGTTAGATTTGTGGCTTTTTTGTGAGAACACTTTTGCAAATCTCTTACCATTATTTTTGCAGTGAATATATAATTTCTGTTGACTCCATGGATTCTAAGCATGCCAGGTTTTGGAATGTGTATTTTTGAAACTTAATTAGAAAAGCTAATCAATAAATTTTATTTTTATTTTATTACACAAGAATTATATCTTAAATATGCATTTTAAACTAGATATTTCTGTGTCATAAATTATCTTTCACTCTTTAAAGAAAGATATTTTATGAAATTTTTTTTCATTTGTGACTAAAAGCTGTATTACTGCTGTAAAGAAAAGTATTCCATGTAGCCATGCAGGCTGCAAAAAAAAAAAGATCCAGCAAAACTCCTTTCTGCCTGAAATCAATAACAAAATAAGTTCATTTCATACAAACACATCTAAAGCTTTCATGACAGTCTAAAAAATCTAAAAATGCCTGCAGAGGATATGAGTTTATTGAATTTTCTTACTTCACTGTTTCATAGACTCTACCTTAACCAGATAGTATAATCTGATTGTATCAACCTAGAAGTATATAGGATTTTATTTTAATGTTAAAAAGGTCAATAGCTTTGGAACTTAAATTCTTTCTGTCTTCTATACTGCACTAGAATCTCAGCACTGAAGTATTACCAGATAACTTTAATAAAAAGAGGTTGGATTTTATGAACTAAAATTTACTTATTCATTTCCTATATATAAAGTTAAATTCTTTAGATGAATGCTTTCTAAGTATGTGGCAAAGCAATATATACTTTATTGAATGATGAAGGAAATTTATATTAATGTGGTTGATATAGAAATAAAATTTCTTCCAAAGCATTTTTGCTGTAAAACTGTTATTGAATATTACATCTTTTTATCACCTCAGATGTTATTCCAACACTTTAGTGCTATATTCCAGCTCTGAAAATATTTTAGTCTTACCAAAGACATGTAAGTTCTGCTAAGTTCTGCATTGAAGCATCTTTGGTTTGGAATTTGAGTTAGATTTTAAAATTTGGTGACAGATATGCCATTTTCTGAGCCATGCCAAGACTTTCAGTTGGTCTGCAGAATAGATTCATTTTGAAAGATTTACTTTAGACTTCGATGAAGCTTCTGAAAATCTGGATCACATTAGACATAAAGGCTTAGACATTTTCAGCACCATAGAAGAAGTTTGCAATCATTTTCTATAGTACAAATGGGCTTATTTAGCACTCCTGTTATGGAAAAGATTCTACAATAATAATACTACTATTATAATACCATTTCTGTAATAATAGCACTTCTGTTATAAAACACCATTATTATAGAAATGCTATTATAAGACAAGCTCTGTTATTTAGAATTGCTTCTGCAATAAAAGTGCTAAAAAGTCTGCTTGTATTACAGAAAATTATTGCAAATTTTTCTTGCCTGGCAGTGAAATTTTTCATTCTGAATCTTGTCTGTCGCTGTTGGAAAGCCATTCTCATATGTACTCTGAAGCCTCTGTGAGTTACTCAACAGTGTGTATTTAAAATAGGGAATTACTGAATAGGCAAATGGAAAAAAAGGCCAGTTGTCATTTATGCCATCTTCCATGTTTCTTATCTGCTGTTCACTTTTTGTCATAGCCCATAACTCTTACGTGGAAAGTGTATGCAGGCTCGTAGTGTAGGTTTTACCATTGTGCATTAGGTAGAGGAGATGAAATAAAAAAATATATGCAGAAAGGGAGCAAACAGTTTTGTTTCATCCTGTTAAATTTTCCAATTTTAAGCACAGTTCACAAGAAACAACTTCCAGTTTTTCCATTTGCCTTTGTACCATACTCTTATTCACATAATATTCAACAGGAGCTAGATTCAACAGTAGTAAAATTCAGTCCATGGAGAAAGACTCCTATTAAGCACTTTGAACCAATTAAACCACTAGGGTCAGAGGTCCTTAATGAGTACTCAGCCCAAGGACCAGCCTGCTCTGATCATCATCCTCCATTTACAACCCACCAACAGTGGCTGCATTCCAAATCCATAACGAATATCTGTCTTTTGGGAGGAAGGCAACAAAAGGAAGAGCAAAAGGAACAAAAAGAGTCCTCTCATTCTACCCCTGATTCCCCCATATCCCATGTTTTCTTTAAAATGTTTCTTTTCCACTGCTATAGCTGTTCTAATGCCTCCACTTTCTTCATGTGCAACCACCAACTCACCAGTGTTCCTGCACACAGAGCAGAAATTCTCATGGGTAAGGCATTTTAGAAAAAGATTAGGACAAATTTCTGAGTTTAGGCCTCAGACAGTCTTTGCCTAATGCATTAATTTTAGTGTGAATGAGTTACCTATAATTATTTTGGAAATGCTTGGGTCGCAGCGTGAACTTTGTGTTAAGAAGACAAAAGAGTCAGTTCCCAGAAATTTCTTTCATGTTTGCATACAATCTGACACAAGAAGTCTCTTGTTTGTCTTTGCCATGCCCATGAAAAATTCCAAATACATCTGTCTCATCTCCTGGACAAGGGTCATCTAGAAGGTAAACATTCAATATGGAAATATTCAATATGGAGTCTATGGAACTGCATCAGTCATATGCCAGAAGAAGATCCATCTTCTAGTTTCTGATTTTTGTCATAGCTGTTTTCTGCTGAAAACAATGAGTCTCAAGACTTGAATTAATCCTAATTATTTTTCTTTTTTTTTTTTCAGTTTAAAGTTCCTGTACCAAGAAAATGTCATTACAGTAATTGTTCCTCTACCCATAATTTCAGTGTAATAGTACTTTTTAAAAACATGCAAATCTTATCTTGAGTTTTGCCTTGCAGTTCTCAAAGAATGTAATTTGGGCATGAATTGGAGCCATTAGATAGCAACAATATGACTATTACTGTACTAAAACTTTTCCAGTAGCATAAGGAGAATATTAAGTCTTTCTTACTGAAAATTTGTCTTCACTCTCCATCACTAGTTAATTTTTTTTAAAATTTTACCATGAGTGTCATCAGACTAGAATTTTCTTTTTAATTATTTTAAAACCAGTTTTGTTATTTAGTGGAAGGAAAAAAGAGCCAGTGAGTTTTGATGCTTTTTTGTTTTCCTGTTAAGTTGCTAAAGGCTTTGTTTTTACACTGCTAAATACATTACTTAGTCCATAGAGTTTATTAGTGCCTTTGGGTACCATATTTTCTTGAAAATAGCATACACTTTTGTGCTTATTTGTATCTCCTAATGCTTAAGTGCTTGTGCTCTCTTTTGTGTGTTATTTTTCAGTTGATACTTACCAGTACTTGTATTGGGTAACATCTGCTGTTTTGGTTCTTCATTGCAATAGCTCCCTTAAGACTTTTAGTACAAAAAGTGAGTTTATTGTTAGCAGCTACAGTACTACAAAGACAATCTTGTGGTAGCAGTGGAATGGTACCTTTTTCTTGGTAGATCTCTTTCAAATAATAATTTGCTCAAAAAGACGAGTTTTTGGTTAGTTAAATGATTTCTATTTTAAAAGGAAGAATATGTCCCATAGCCTTAGGTGCAAAAAAAAAACAAACATGAGCAGTTAAAAAAAAAACAGGTATTTATTTTTGAAATCTGTGCAGTGGAAATGTTGGCTACTTTTGGTATTTAAATACAAAGCACTAATAGCATGCACTTTTCATTTGAAATGAAGTATAAACAAAAGAGCTACACAACCCCAGAGCAAAATACTTATTTTTAGTCTTGAGAAAATTAGAATATTTCAGGTTTTCTGTTTTTCTGGAAAAAGAAGATAGATTGGTGTAAGGACTTTAAGAATGCAGTTGCATGTCTCAGAACACTGTCCCCATAAGATAAGCCTCCCCTACAGAACCTGAGATGAGTGCAGACAGCAATGGGAAGATGCTCATTCCAGGCCTGGTGAGGCAGATCTGGGTAATGCATCCAGACAAAAATTCCCCCATGGCAAACTGTGGGACAGGCAGCGAGTGCTTATGCACAGGCCATGTCACACTGTGGGAGCAGCACCTACACCCTGTGCACAGCCAGGACTAGACAGTACAGAAGTGGTACCTCCAGAAGAGCTACTCTGGGACCCCGCCCCACTGAAGGCCAGGGTGAAGGAGGACCAGTGGGACACTGCAGGAATCCACATATCTATAAATGATATCTATAGCTTGATTCCCCCCCCCCCTCTTTTCTTCCACCCCTCTTCTCTCCTCCTATTTCTTTCTATCTCTCTACCTCTCATTTACTGTTAAATTAAATCTGTACTATTGACTTCAGCACATGGTCTTGTTTACACCTCAGTTCAGGGAGAAGCATCCATTATAAGTGGATCATACCAATGGGTCAGGATAAAATTTTCCATTGTTGTTTGTTTACCTATCAATTCTAATCCAAATTAAATAAGCCCTTTTTTTCCTGACTATGACTAGTGAAGCTCTGGCTATGGCTGTGCCTTGGATATGGCATCTATATGGCACTCTGATCATGTCCCTGTAGTTCTCAAGTGTAAAAATTAAAGTGTTTTTTGTTTTCATCCTTCATTCATTTTCTAAGTAATTGTAACAAACCCAAGAAGTTCAGGCACTTCTGTACTAGAGGGTGCACTCTTCCAACACCTAAGCCTCAGGATGGTTCAAAGAGATTTCCTCTCAGAACAGCTTAACTCTGGAACTGCCTGCACTCAACCGGTCAGGTTATGCCTCCTTAAGGTTTAATTACTTCTCATTATAACTTTGGCAGGTCAAATACATGATATAAGTTTCCAGATTCTCTGTTTTCCTATGAAGAGCAAGGTAGATAGATATTTCTTTACTAAAATTTGTGAAAACTCATTACAAAACCTTCAAGGTCTCTGCTGGGTCAGGTCTTATCGGTTTGTCCAAAGCACAGACATGAAGAAGAAGCAACAATTGCCTGCTACTACTGAAAAGAGTGGTGGTAGTAGCCATGGTGTTGCTATCCACCTTTTCCATAACAGCCTGGTAACTTCAACTTACATGAAGTAGATCTGATTTTTCCCCTTTTCTGCTGACAGATTTAAAACCAAAACATTTTACCTCACAGGAGGGTGTCTGGCTTAACAGGCTAATTGGCAGTTTGGGTGATACCACGCTCCACCCTCACACAGTATTTTTTACCTGAGCACAAATGATGCACTAACACAACCATGGAATTCTAAACTGAGGTTTGTCTGCTTGTCTGTCCCATTATGTCTCCTTCTTAAGCAACTAAGAAATCAGAAGTTTTGAATAAATATACATATATAAATATTTCACCAACCCACCTATCTTTATGGCTTCTGACACCTTAGTTTGGTGTACAAATAGGTGCTTAAAGTGAGAAGAAACATGGAGGATTTGAAAGAAGAGATAAGTTAGACTTCTCTTTTGAAAAGTATTTTTTTTTAGGGAAGGTGAGCTAATACAGACAACTTTGGAAGATGACAGAATGCATTATTTTATCTTGCCTCTGTTGTGTTAAAGGGAAGCTAAGCCTTTACATAGGATAAGCATAAGACTATATCTTGTTTTCAAAAGAAGCCAGTCAAGTCATTGAGTGCCAATGATCATGGAGTATTGACAGGATCAGGTATCCAAAATTCAGCCTACCCACAGTTTTAATACAATTTTTAGAGAGGTTCTGTAGCCCAGCATACAGTTTAAAAGTGGAACAATTATTAACCTAATGCCAGAATAGGTAGGTGCTCAGAGGAGTAAAATCAAGCAAGCCAGAAAGAGAACAAACAAGTAACTGCCCCGATAACCATGACACATGGAAATTTCATTAATGAATCTACCTTTTCACTATGTCATCCCCATTATTCTGTTTGTTCTGCAGGGTCACTGATAATTAATGGCAGCTTCTTATCCAGTGCTCTGCACGAGAAGAATTGTGTAGTCTCTTGCCATACCCAGGGTACAGGGGTGTTACTTTGGCTCTTAAACAGGCAAAGGAGTTACTGCTGACTTTCCCAAAAGAAAGTAAATTTTGGCTAGGGATGCTTAACTCTTTTAAGAAACCATTGTTTTCTTGTTGACAGAATCTGAAGGGAATGAGTGGACTTAACAAGGCTTAAAATAAACGTGTCCATGTTCCTTAGATCCAAATTGTTCTACAATAGCCTTTTAAAGATCATCACTCTGATCATATACTTCACTGGAAATTATTGAAAGTCCTCCCTAGTAAACTGTGGCCCAGTGTTAAACACTGTATCAGATATTCTATGTCTAGAAAAAATACATTTGCATAATCACCTGTTCAACTGCAATGGAATCTAGTAATGCTATCTCAGAAAAATTTAAATCACAGTCTAGAATTAATACATACATCTCCCTAGTCAGTTTAAATAAATCAAGGACTACTTTACTCCAGAGGACAATTTATTCTGTCCCACCATATAGGTTTCTTTGGACTGTCAGAGCTTGTATTTTTGCACATGTGACAAAGCCTAGATAAATTCTCCAATGGCACTATTCAGGAGCAATATCAAATATGTCTAGTCTGTCTCTGGGATTTTTCAGTCCTTTGATTTATCTTCTAGTTATCTGTTTTAAAATATTTTTTCGGTAACTTTGCCAGCTCCCCATTTGGATAATTTGAAGTTCCTGTATGAATTCAGGCCTTGATTTTGTTTTGGGGCTTGGAAAGTGCTGTTCTGGCTAGGCTGTACTACTAATAATCATATCGTCATCCTGAACTGCTGCAACCTACACTTTTTCTGTAATGGGACAGTTTTAAAAATCAGTTTGATAGTAACTCAAAGTTTGGATTTTATTCCAATGAAGTTTTATCAAAGACTCTAGAAAATATTCATGCAGCAATGAAGTTTCTCTCAGCTTGTAATTAGTTTGAAAATCATCAGTTTTTAATTTACAAATAGTAGCCATACTTTCAGGGTGGTGCTTTGCTAAGCTCACCTTGGGTCTGTGCTGCATTGTTTACAGTTGAAACTGGTCTTCTGTAAATAAAGACATTAATCTTTTTGTCATGGACTAAACACAAACCCAATTTCTTTGCACTGGACTAAGCTTTTGTCAGTGGCCAGAGTGAGTAAAATGCTGATTTACAATTCTGACCATATTGCTTTATTAGAATTTTGCCAGTTCACTCCTTTGACCAATCTGTAATCAGCTTATTTTGCACTTTGATACCAAGTTTCCTTGGGTCTGCACCTCTGCACAGTAGTGAGTTTAATATTTTAGTTCAATATCTGGTCTTCTATTAAAAAAATAGAGTAAATGAAATGAAACAATAATGTCTGGGACTTTTTAGTCTGGGAGCAGACATTTTACTATTTCATGTATTTAAATTTAAGGAAAAAAATCACCCTCCTTTGTTTTTCCAAAGAGTGCTTGCAGCCTGTTCTTTTGGTTAATTTGGTTCCTTCTACCTAAGTCAAGCTTTTATAGGAAACTGAACAGTGGACTTGTTAGATTTTCAGCTGCTGTTCTTCAGAGCTTCTCAGTACCTCAGAAGTCTTCAAACTTCCCTGTGTTTGTTTTGACTCCTTGACCTGCCAATAATGTCATGCTTTTGATGAAGAGAAGGCTGTCTGCAAATTACCGCTGCATTTTTTTTTTTTTTAGCTGTTTACTGTGTACCTTCACCTGTGTTTTGCAGATATTTTTAATTCTATTTTATTACCTCTTTCTTTTCTTTTAATGCTGGTAACACTGTCTTTGACATCCCACTGACTCAGTGCTCAAATGCTCAGCTTAAAGTTAATAAATGTCCCATTTACTTTCAGGTTGACAGTCTATTTATCTTCTGATGATGGGCAATACTGCCAGAAAAAAAACCATCCAAGGAAGTCATGCTGCAGTTAGCCTCTCTGGCTGTGCTATGCATACTTGACTGGTGCCTGCAAACTTTCATGCACTGATATTAACAAGTGCACGTCTTTAATCTTTTTTCATCTGACAGATACTGTGCTATTTTTCATAGACTGTGTAAGTCTGTGGTCTCTACCGAAGTGGCTTTGATTTTGTGCTATTATGCCTTAGGTATCTCTTCTGTAGTCTGGATTTTCAGTCTTATTTATACTTTAAGATACTGTCCATTTCCATAAGCATTATTCTTGAGGGAATGATTCCTGCTGCTTAGCGCATTCTGCTTGCGGTATCAGGTTAATCCGTGTCTCCCATCTATCCTAGTAAGATACACAGGGCTGGGGCATGGACCTGAATCATCCCCTCTGCTCGTTCCTACTGTGAAATGGTGAGCACGGTCTCTGTCAGAGTTTAACCCCACCTGAGTCAAGCTCTGTTCTCAGTAGGCAGTCTGCATGTGGCCAGAATGGTTTTAGAAATGAAGTCAAGAAGCTGTATGGATGCAAGTCACACTGTGCCATTTGACCATAGGACCAGAAAATGGTCCCTGGTCCACTGTAATTCCTGGCCTAAAACTAGCCTTTGAAGTCCTTTTCCATAATTTATTCCCCTTGCCAAATTTTATTAACAATCTGGTCTTTATCACAGACTGCGTAAGTTAAGATTGACAACACCTAAATAAAATGAAAATTCTTTACAATTTCTTTAGGTAACTTTCTATCTAATATATCCCCCTCAGAAGACAGGACAGTACTCAAATTTTTGCAATGTAGTTTCATAGTTGGCATCTTTTATCTGAGCTAGCTGAAAATTACTGAGCACATGAAATGCATTAAAATCTGGTGTTGCCAGGGTTATTTTTTGATGGTATTCTCTGACATGAGCAATTGACATTGATTGCAAATGCAGAATGAGACAATCTGACTCCCTTTGTCAGTTGTTTTCATTCAGTGACCGGTCAAAAACTGGACCTTCTTGACACAGTTTTAACTCAGTAATAAGTATTCTCTTCTCTAGAACTATTTCAAATTGTGTATCAGAGATCTTCAATTCTCCAGTTGTGTGCTCTTCCACTAGCATTTACTTTTGTTTTGCAATTTCTATTTATAATATAGTGCTCGACAATGGTCTCCAAGCACTGGGCATTACAGTACTCAGTTATTGTGACTAATCTGCACAACAAAACTGTTCCCAAAGCTGAACCACTTAAAAGCACAGATCCCAAATCATGCTACCTGTCTGAAATGTTCTCTTCATGGAGGGTTGTGTTTCAATCTGTAACTGATAAAATAATGAGGAGGGTACTGCATTGCATTGTCATAGTTCAGTTCAGGAAGAATGGGAAAAAAAATGGAAGCTTTCCACATCACTGCATCTGAACTGCAAATGGATCATCAATTTTAATTCCCTACAAAATAAAATAGGAAAAATAGATTTAACAGAGATATTTCTTCTGTGAGTTCTCTTCCTGCAGTTACATTTGAGAAGTGAAATGTTATAGTGAACCAAAACTTGCTTTAATTTGAAAAACTGTAAATACAGAATACTTAGGTATTTCTAGGCTAGGAGCCAAGCTTTCCTAAATTCACTCTACAGCCAACAGAGGGAGGAAGGCATTTCCTGAGGGGAAGTATTTTAAGTACTCTAGCTAATAATGCCATTTGAATTCACCACCCCTAACCAAGATGAGTGTTTTTTCACTCAAGCAGTGGTTACTACCTGTAAGCAAAGATATCATCTAACCCAGCCTTCCCAAACAGAAGATTTTACAGACTCCTCTACTTCCTTGGTGTTTCCTTTGGGATTAGCTTAGTTTTAGACATTTAGATGTCAAGATTGCATAATCACTGATATGCTGGCTAAACATTGTTTAGAGTTCCACATAGGAATTTCTGTATTGATAGGCAAATCTATATTGATTTCATTTTGTAGAGTGGGAGAATTTATTCCTTACAGCACATTTTCTTCAATAACAAAATCTAAATAACTACACTGCATTCTAGTATTTTTGTGACATATCATATTAAAGACTGGGAGAAGCTAATGTTTTTGTTTATTCTGTCTGTAAGTTGGTCACAGCTCCCTGTGAAAATTTATGTTGTATTGGTCATTTAATGACTTATTTTTTGATGTTTTAATTCACATATGCGAGGAAGCTTTTGTTAAAAAAACCACAAACAAAACCCCCAAGCACCCTCCCCCTTTATTATAGCAGAAATGTCAAGAAATGCATTAGAATATAATTGTTATTGAGGCGTGATCTAAAGATGTGTGACCATAATTTCACTTCCCTGGAGAGGGTTGGTCAGTTCAGTGAAGTATGGAGGATATGAGTGATTCATCACTCCTTGCCACCATGCATGTGTTGTTATCAAAGCAAATAAAGTTGTATTGCTATCTGGGGAGCAGAAGTTAGGACATGTAGTTGATAAGAGTTTCATATGTGGTTATTGCTATGTGATTTATCTATAATTGTAAGTATTTTATTGCTTTTCACCTCTTTTTTAACTACAAATGATGTATTGTGAAATAACAAAACTAGTCTAGTCAATTACTCTATTTTATAATAAATTGCTTTCTGGGTTTTCTTTCACGGACAATTGATTTTTCTAGTAGTATAGATGGATGTCTGAACTTTTTGTTGGTAGCTAAATTATCATACATGTTGTGATCCTGTTGCTTTTGCCAGTGCTGCAGCAACATCTGGTGGTATGGTGAAAGCTGATCAAGTCAAGGCTTCCCATCTTCTGAATTTGGATAAATTTTTGAAATGCTATCCTGTATCTCAGAAATGAGCTCTGCAGGGAGTTATGCAAAAGTTTTTCATTCTGCTCCTGCTGCACTGCCGTAGTCTGAAGTCACGTCACTAAATAAATTTGTGCTATGCTTTTTGACTTGAAACAGCTCTTCTGTTTGGAGATGTTTGCAGAGGCGGTTTGATAATCTGTGGTTAGCCCTGAACTCTTTTCTCGCCCAAGGAACAAGTCATGTAGTCTTCAAGCAGTTTGAATTAGTATAATGAAGAAACACTTAAGGAAAAACAATTGTGATGGCACACCCGTGTTCTCTGCCTTGATTTACATGATCCTACCAGTCTTTCAAAGCTGTGTGTAACCTCAGAGACCATTGTGACTCATCTTTTATGGTCAATAAATCATTGAAAAATGATTAAATATGATTACATCCCAAAGTTGCCTTATGATAGATCTACACTTTTAAACACTTTTTTAAAATGCCTCTCTTCTAGAAAAGCTAGAAAATTATTCAAATTATTTTAATGATAATGAATAATTTTGAATTGGAGTATCTAGACCAGTGCTGATTTTGGAGCTATGTATTTCTTTAATTCAAAGCTTGTTTGATTAAAATACTTGTATATATGATTCAAATAGTAAATGGAACACTATGAATACACCAGAGAATATAAAATCCTACCATGATATATTTTCATGATGAGTTCCTATTTTTAATTCAAGTTTACTTATCATCATGAAATTTGCACATAAAACTATTTTGAATTCATTACATAACTGCCTCCAGTTTTTATACGAAAAAAATTCACTGATTTCAGTGGAATTACTCCGGGTTTATACTGCCTTAATTGAAGGGGGAATAAGTCTTTTAGACTTACAGTAGTAAAAAGAAAATAAAAAATTAGTCCCTAAATTGCATGTAGTAATTAGAAGAATAAATGGAAATGTTTTTAGTGTGTTGTAAACAGTGCTGAGCATACTCAAGGTCCATAACATTTTGAAGGGAATAATCCAATGGAGCCACTAAAAGTTAATGTGTACCTCTTAACTTGTCTTGATTACTGAGGACTTACATATAAAAGAACATTTATGAAATCTGAAGGAAGTCAACCAGCAATGTGAGCCAGACAAGAGATATACAAGCCATTGGCTGCACTTCTGCAAGCAGCTAAGGCTAAAAGCTCTCAGCAGCAGCATTTCCTTCCTCCACTTCCACAGCTTTTACTGGCGGCAAGGTGACCTCTGTCTCTTTTTGTTGTTGAAAGCACTGGTACTTACTGAACCTTGAATTGAGGCAAATCAATTTACTAACACTGGAGAGAACCATCAAGTTAGTTTTGTATCTGGTTTAGTTTTACTTATGCTAGCGTTAATTCCCCGAGAAGTCCAGCAGTCAGATGATCAGTGGTGCTATCTCACTTCTGTGCAAAAATGCTTTCCAGTTCAGCAGGAGATAGTACTGGAATATGTTGCCCTATACAGAGCAACTTGGTTTGCTGTGTTTGTGAAGTGACCTCTTTTGCTGAGTTTTGGCTGGTAGTAACTTGCTGGTGTCTAGTGATGAGAAGATATCAGCAAAAGTGAGGAGGTTTTGTCTCTCTTAGAACAAAAGCACCACTGACCAGCTGACTTGCCTCGCTCTGTATTGTATTAGCTCCTTACTCTTTAGCCATAAATACAGATTTAAGCTAGTTTTCCTGATTTCTTATTTTAAATAAATAATTTTAATAATGACTAGGTAAGTGGAGTGACAGTTGACAAGTAAAAGCACAGTGATCCCAGAATTTTTGTAGCCAGAGAATATGCACTTATCTCTGCCCAGTGAGCCCAGACCTTCACACTTTGTCCAGAAACACTTTTAATCCATCTCTAGCACTTTTCTTGCGCCTTGGTAGGGCCACAGGTCTGCCACTGATTTCTCACTTTTGCTCTCACACTCTTCAGAAAATTAAAAGGCCAAGCTAATAAGCACCTGGCTGCATTTTATGTCCTGGAATTGTTATTTCTAAAAGTGTGGTGTTGGCATCTCAGCTGTCTCTTCCTAGACTGGCAGAGTTTCTTTGACCAGGCTGCATGCTGTGTCTTATTTGTGCAGCCCTTCACTTCAGAACACAGTGCACAAGTAGAACCAGGGGATATTGTGTGGTTTAAGTGTGTCCAGTGGTTCAGGTTCAAGAGGCAAGTAGCACCATGAGTTTTACACCTGGTGATGGAATTATGAGAATCAAAGAAGCTTAAATGTTTTTAACATTACACAATGACATAGTTTATTATGTATTCATGTGGTGCTACTTAGTTGTTCCTTGTTTTTTATATGTTTCAGCACTTCATAACATGTCTGAGTATTCTCAATACCTTCTATGACATAAATTGTATCATAAGAAGGATACTGGTTAACCAGGTACAGAGCTTCAAAAACTTGAAATTTCAGTCCTGTCAGTGCTGCAGACTTGGTGTATGACCATGAGCAAGTTACTCACTCTGTGCCTCAGTTTTCCTTTCTGAAAGGAGCATAACAGCTGTAGCAGAAATGTCATACTTTTTAGTACTATGAAGTGTGTTTTATCCCGTGATGTTAAGATTATTTATCAAATTAGGAAGTGGAAAGCACCTTCAGACTTCTAAGGAAGTTCGTATGAACTCAATATGTACAGAAATGTCTTACAGAACTGCATCCATTTCTACTAATTTATATTAGACAAAGGTCTGTAGTTGCATTTCTCGGAGTCATCAAAGAGACTTTAGCTATTAGCTAGCATGTGAAATAAAGAAGCTTTACTAGAAAACCTGATATACTTAAAGGTGGTCCCAGTAACAGACTACTGTAAGAAGAATCATAGAACTGTCGGATGGTTTGGGTCAGAAGGGACTTTAAAGATCATTTAGTTCCAAACCCCTGCCTTAAGCAGAGACACTTTCCACTAGACCAGGTTGCTCACAACTCCATCCACCCTGGCCTTGAATACTTCCAGAGATGGGGTACCCACATCTTCTTTGGGAAACCTCTTCCAGTGCCTCACCACTCTGAGAGAGACGATTTTTTTCCTAATATCTAACCTAGACCTACTCTTTTTCAGTCTGAAACCATTCTTCCTTGTCCTGTCACTCCATGTCCTTGTAAAATGTCTGTCTCCATTTTTCTTGTGGGCTCCCTTCAGATACTGGAAAGTTGTCATGAGGTCACTTCAAAGTCTTCTCTTTCCCAAGCTGAAAAGACCCAATTCTCTCAGCCTTTCCTAGTAGGAGAGGTGCTCCATCCCTCTAATCATCATCATGGCTCTCCCTTGGACTCACTCTGAGGTTGATTTCCTTGCTGTGCTAGAGAGCCCAGAGCTGGATGCAGTCCTCCAGGTGAAGTCTCAGAGTGGAGCAGAGGGGCAGAATCCCCTTCCTTTCCCTGCTGGCCACGCTGCTTTGGATGCAGCCCAGGACATGTTTGGCTTTCCAGGCTGTGAGTGCACATTGCCAGCTCATGTCCAGCCTCTCACCCACCTGTACCCCCAAGTCCTTCTCAGCAGGGCTGCTCTCCACCTGGTCATTCCCCAGCCTGTGCTGGTACCAGGGGTTGCCTGGACTCAGATGCAGCACCTTGTGCTTGGTCTTGTTCAGCCTCATGAGATTCACGTGGACCCATTTCTCAACCTTGTTCAGGTCCCTCTGGATTGCATCCCACCCTTCAGATGGGACACAGTCTGACACACCACTGAATTGGTGTCATCTGCAAATTTGTTAAGGGTGCACTTGATCCTTCTATGTCATTAATGAAGATATTAAATTTCACTGGTCCCAGTACAGACTCTTGAGGGACACCACTTCTCACTGATTCCATTGGGTCTCTAAACCATTGATCACAACTCTGTGAATGTGACTGTCCAACCACTTTCTTATCCAGATCACTCATCAAATCCATCTGTCACCAATTTAGAGAGAAGGATATTGTGGAGGACCATGTCAAAGGGTCCTTTGTCTAGATCCTCCTGTCTCTCAAAGCTTTCCTCTCTCTGGATCCTCCTTCAAATAGTAGTTGTATTGGGAAACACAGTGTTGAGGGAGAGGGATTCTAGCATAAAAAAATAGTTGGAATATTGGATTATAATTAATATTTTATAAATAGGATTTTGTGATACGTAGGAAGTTGCCAGGCTTTCTAAAGATTAAATTGTTGAGGTACTCACCACTGTACTCTCAATTCTATAGTAGATATTTTCTTTTTACTGCTTTTTTCTTAATAATTCTAATGTATTGTAATTATTTCAAATTTTTTCATGGCCTCACATATTCTAGCTGATCTTTCTGTAGCTGTAAAAAGGGAGCATGTGTAGGGGAAGGGAGATTGTTTCAGAAATGTTGGATTAAATACTTTCATGGTGCTGAAGATTTACTATATCGTGATCAACAAATAATTATTCCTTTCCACTGTTGATAGGGTCTGATGAGAATGAGGTGGATATGATTCATTGTTCCCTTTGAAATTGCCAACAAAATCTAGAACTATTAAGCATAATTTAATTATTTATCATTTGAGAGACATTTCTAAGAGTATATTCAGAGCTTTTTGCAGATTGAGACAAGTAACAAACCAAACATATGGTGCAATTAACTTTGGAAAAAGTGTGTCAGAGTTGAAATTCATAGAAATACTAGTTCTACTGTTCCTTAAAAGAGCATTGTAAATAAATTCATCTAGTCTTTGAAGGTAGACATATCTCAAAATAGAAAGTCAGAGATCTCTGAGTTGGGATGAAAATGCTTTTATTTTTGTATGGTACCTTTTTACCAGGATTGCAGATACCCAGATTGTATGTGACTTGGAAGGTCTATGATGATGACTTTCCCAGAGTAAGGAAGAATTGGTTTACTTCATTCAAGGAAAATAATTTAAGTAACATTTTTTCTCAATAAACAGCGGCAAGGCAGAGCAGTGGTCTGTCTTCTCTCAATCTAACTTTTTAAATTCAGGTTTTAGAACTCTGCAGGAAGTGCTTTGTATTTGAAATATATATATTTTTTCCTGAGTCAGAAGAAGTTAGGTTTGTTCATAAAAATAGAAGCTGACAAGAGAAGCTAACAGGTATGACAAAGATTTTGATCTGGAAAATTTAGATGTCAGCTGTAGTGTGATCTTATCTAGGAAACCAGAAAACTTTTAGTAAAACCAGTGCAGATTCAAAAAAGACAGAAGGTATTTAGGTACCCAGGTCTGAAGGGAATTTAAATACCCAAATTTAAAACTGAAAATCCACAGTTAGCTGCCATCTAACCACTGGATTCAGTAGGAGGATTTGGGCTTCTTATTTAAGTTAAAATGCCCTGGCTACGTAGAGTTGCACTAGGGAGCTTTTTCAGGACCATCCTGATACTGACCATGTTGAAACTGGGAGTCCACACCAGTTGCAAGCCAGGTGATGTTCAGGAACAATTGGGTTCAGTGTACAATTTTAAGAAACTCAATCAGTTGGCAGTGTGAAAATGTACCTCATGCATGGTAACTCGTGTATATTCCTATCAAAATGTGGCTTTTAAATTAGTATCAAACCCCTAAAATAAGTCATTAGAAGAACAATTTACTATTTTATAGAATGACATGTTTTTAAAAATTTGTTTAATCTTTAAGCTTGGGCTTAGTTCCTTTCTTCAGTTGAGCAGGTTTAAGTTTACACTGTCCAAAATCTGTCTTTTACACTGTAAGAGTACTGGTAAGAGTAGCAAGGCTACTCTGGATGGAAATTGTGCTCTCCACTCTTGCTGTTGGAGCTGTCAAAACTGAGATTTGCTGCGTCAAAGACAGACACCTCCAATGTAAGGAGTGAGAACACAGCAATAAAGTTCAAGGTTCTGGTCTCTTACAGACAGAGGTACTGCTTGAGTTCCTGAGTTAGGAGGGTTGAGAATACAGGTAAAGGGCTGGTCTTTTCTACCTAAATGCATTGTAAGTGACTGATTGTGGAATACAATAATTTTAGGTAGCTCACAGCTCAGGGCCTCACTGTCTTCTTCTAAAATACCCCATTTTCCCCATGTACTACTTAAGGAAACTGGGAACTGAATAATAGATTTTTGATTTCACTCCAAGAATCAAAAATATAAAAATTATCTCAGTTTGGCAGCTAACTTTTAGACACTGACATTTCCTCCTGGTCATGGTCTTGTTGCTTGCTGATGGATGGCATCAAACTTAAAAATGCCAGAGTGACAGATATTTTTTGAGGATTATATTTTTTTTCTTGGATAGTGACAGAATCTGCTGAAAAGGAACAACAAAGACCCCAAGATTTAAATCCTGACCTGAATATTTTTGAAGGCCCATCTTTAAATTAGCATGCTTGTTGAATGCAACATTACTGTTTTGTTTGTACAACACTTTACATAACATCCATTGCTTCATGGTGCTTGCAGGTCACACAAATATCCACAAAGTACTGTAGTACAATATATCCATGCTACTTATCCATGAATTGTTTAACCTGCAGCTCTTTAGTACAGTCATTCTTGGCTTGTATTATCTGTGGCCTTTCCTGAGCAGAGGCTATTAGTAATATTGAATGTAGCACAACAGTATTCTAGCACTCGGATATTGGTTGTTCCTTTCTGAGACTTTTCAGTATAGATATAGTGAGTTTATTTTATTTAAGTTAATAATTGTTATTTTATGGTGTTTTAATACACTATGTGAATTCTCAGAGTGTATTCTATTAACTTGATAGAAGGTATTGTTTAGGTTTTTCTGAGTGCTATATATGCACTCAGAAAAACCTAAACATATATATGTATTTTTGCACAGTTGCCACTTTTCTTTTTCCTTTTGTTGGCTCTAAAAATGGTTTGTGTTGGTTCTGATCCTGCACAGTTTGCTGTTTGTTACCTGTCTGCAAGGGAATGGGTGAATGTTGTCACTTGCTTGTGGACATGACTTGAGTAAATGCCACAAAATATTACAGAGAGATTTGTAACACTTAAATGTTGTATTATTTATAATGTGGTATTTTTACAACCAGATCTCAGTTATAATAGCCTTTTCTATTTCCATCTGTAAATGGAAATGAGAAGCAGTAATTAGTAAAGAGGCCTTTAATAAAAGGGAAGAAACAAGATCAGAAGTGGCTTTCACAAATAATAGATTTTTTTTCTCCTTCAATTTAAAAAAAATTCCAAGGAGATTGCTTTCTTTAAGCAGGAATCATCCTGCATCAAGAAATATTGGCTGAGAAATGAAGAGATGAAGAAAATTATAAGCCTTCAAGTCACAGAAGTCCTTCAAAGCAGACTTTTAACCACCACACACCTACACACACATGCACACCTTAACTCCTACAAACTATCTCACCAATTCAGTATTACTTAGGAAGCTGTGGCTTGTGAGAAATAGTCAGCTAAGAGGAGGCAAGAATTCGGTGCTGCCAACCCTATATTTTTACCTGGATTTACTAGAGAGGGTAAATCAATTTATAGGTTGCTAAAAATCTCTCTTGTGAAGACGACTACAGTGCTACAAAAATCTTGTAGCATTTTAAAAGATGAAAGCTTCTTCTAGAGTGTACAGGGAAGGAGACCTTGTGAGTATGATTTTGAGACAAGCACTCACTGAGCATCAGACCATTAATATCAGAATTTTGCATTAAAGGCTTTAAATGAATGCTTCAAATCAGCTCATGAGAAAAACCATAGATCCACACAGGGCCCTTCAGCCACTGCATTATGCATTTGAAAAATTAGTGTTCAATAAAGGCAGCAAAGTTGCATGGTCTATGAGGATAGTTTATATAGTTTTAAGTAGTAATATGAGGATACAGTACTTCCCTCTGCTTTTTCAGACTTGCCAATGTGGCTATCGTTACTGACAGCTTGACATGATGTTAGTTATTTAAAGTGTCAGATGAGAGTGGCTGATGCCATGGTACTGCAGTGCTCACGTTTGTTGGAAAATTAGATGGTGATTTTTTTTTAAAAAAAAAGGCCTAAAACCCCCCAACAACCCAGCTGCTTAAGCCTCTGACTGCTTAGCTTTTTCTTCTGTGCTGGGTGTATAATTTGAGTGAGCAGTAGTGAACATGCCTGAGGTGTTAAGAGAATGATGCGTTTTCTGTAGGCATGAATATGCTTAAATAAAACAGGAAAACCTTCCTGTTATTTGTTGTCTTCCAGAAAAATTTTTTAAAAGGAAACGGAAGCCAATTAGCCCGGAAGTTTAACCTCTTTTAGCTTAGCTTCTTTTATGGGAGCTTTTTAACCTTTTAAATAAATCATTTTCTTTCTTTTCTCCCCTCCTCTCTGAATCTGTTAGCAGCATTTCTCATGCTGGGCTCGAGGAGCAGGCTGCTTAAATTCAAGAATGATTTTGAGGGGATAAAGTGTACAAGATTTTGAATTCTTGCCATAAGTCCCTGGCAGACAGCCAGGAAACCTCAGAGGAATAGGACTAATGAAGGGAGGGTAAAGGAGATCTGGAGTGTGTGGCTGGTAATGCAGTATTCATTTAATTGGGAGCAGGTATCGGTGCAAACTTCTCCATTTTAATTGGAAAGAGAAGGAGGGTGTTAAGGAAGATGGAGAAAAATAAGAATGCATAAAGTTTTCAAGCTGAGGTGCCAAAGGCAGGCCTGTATATGGCAGAGAAAGAACTCAATTTAGGGCAATTTGCTCTGCAAGCTGGGCTGCAATCTCCCCTGGGGATAGGGATGAGGAAGAAAATGAAACCAAAAGAGAACTTGATAAAATCACCTAGCACAGACAATCTCAGTAGAATAGGTTTTACTGAGTTAAATCTGCCCCAATCAATGTGATTCTTTTCATATAAGTTACAAATAAAAAGCCACAAGATTACAATAAAAATCGAGGATGTACTGCTGCTGATGTAGCACATGGGAGTCTTAACGACTTGTTGTGGAATACAGGTTTTTTGCAACCATCGTGTTTGGTTTTTGCTTTGTTTCCTAGATAGGAGGGAAAAGCCCCTCATCTCTACCTCCTCCCTAACCTTTTACTATCTTTAAACTAAGGGTAGTGGTAATGTGTGAACCTTACAGAGCATAATTTTCAATGTTCTGCAAAGCTGAGCATGCTTTAGTGCTGACTGTCGCTAAACCCGCAGAGTTTTCAGATACTCTTTTTTGCCTTTATACATGACAGAAGTTAAGATAAGGAAAAGACACTTCTCACCCATTCCACCTCTTTCCACCCATTCCCACACCTGGGCATACAGAAAAATGAGAGTAAGTGTCTGCATTTTCATGATGCAGAGGAAAGGCGTTATTTGGTAGTTTTCTACACTATACGTATGCAGTGTCTTTCTCAGTAGAGGCACTTGGTGTATCAAGTGCTAAACAACTATTCATTCTACTGAGGACTAGCCTGAGAGGATTTTCCTTTTATTCTCAGTAGAGTGTTAACCTAAATATTTGGTGTTTAACCACCTCCTGGGAAACGGCACTGTTATGAGTGGTGAGTGTCTGAGATGGACAGCTGCTCTTTTGTTTGCACTGTCACATAGCTGAAAAAGATGAGGTGGTTCCTGCAGAGTCTTCAGTTGTATGGGGAAGTTTGTACCAGAAGAGAGATAATGTGAGATATGCAGCTCTGAGGGTGTGGAGGAAAGAGCAAAAATTGGTGTAGGGAAAATGCAGAACTAGGCAACAAGATGATGACTTGTAGTTGCAAAGGATCAGCTGAGATCTGTAGCTGTAATTAAGTGCTTTTCTTTGTCATGCTGCTGCAGCACTAATTTTACCTCGTTAACTCTCCACTGGCAAAGGGAAAGGTGGGAAGGGTATAAACGGGAATAACATTGCTACCTGAAATGCACACAGGTCCTGGAATATGTGGGTGTTGCTGGTTTTAGCTTTGTTTCCTAAGGATGCTTTCCTTTAACCTGCTGGTAAAGAGTTTGTCCAGCCACTGGAAATTCTGATGAAAATCTGGAAACCTGAAAAGTTTGAGGTTCCTACAAGTTTTGTGAAAACAGTTGGCTAAGTAGAGACCCACTCTGAACATCTCTGTTGAGATGATTAGAGCTCACTCTCACTTCTGGAGGCAATGGTCAGTGAGAGCCAGTCCACAGAAGCCAACCTCTACACAGGCCAAAGCCATGGGCAGCAGGACAGTGCAAAGAAGAGGAGCTGATAGCAGAGAGATAGCACCTGGCAGAAAACAGACTGGGCTGGGAACTTACCTCTGCCTTGAGGACAGGGATGTTGAGGAGATGCTGGATGCTCCAGTGTAGCTCCTGGAGCTTCTTCACTGTCATCACTGTGAAACTTCATAGACAGCATGCTTGGCTGTGCTTGCCTTGAGATGCCTTATGCACTGATTTCCAAATCCATCTTATGCCTAACCGTGTTTCTGTATCTGTATGAATATGTGCATGCAATTTTGAGCTGTGGCTGAATAGGATAAGGAGATTTTGTCACAACAATGGAGAATGACAATGGAATTAGGGGGATTTTCTAGAGAAGAAATAAAGCATTTTTGTATCTAATATATGTATATGGTTATGAAAGCTTAAAAGATCAAATGGAAACAAAAGCATTTGTGTTCCTTATGCATGAATTTCACATAGGTCCATCCAAATGTATGCAGAGAACTTACAGGTAGAAATTTATTTGATGGTGCAGATAAAACACTGTATTTTAGTACTAAAAAGGCTAAATTCTAACTGAGGATAAAGTTCTTGTTGAAATGTGTGTCCACAAGTACATGTGTTAATTGCATGTGGGTATATATATTAATTTTATATAAATAAATTTTATATTGCATGCAAATATTATTTCCTTTCCATTTAAAAGAAATAAGGCAATAACAGCACTAAATTTTACATAGGACTCTCAGCCCGTGCATTATCCTGTGACATTTGCAGGGATATTTAAGAGAACTAATACATCATATGTAGCAAAAAAAGACTATTTAAAGTTACAGTAGAAAGATGGGAGGAAAACCCTGTATTCTGTTAGTGATGGTAAAGTAATGGTGGAAGTGAATTTATTCCTTTCTGATCATATTACTTAAAAATTCGCAATCATCTGTGATAGTAAGCTAGATTCTGATTTTGTGTAATGACTGCAGCACTGTCAGACATAGCTACGTTTATATGATCTGACATGCTGTCTTTTATTTTAAACACAGCACTTAATGAAAAGACCGGGAGCGAAATTCTTGTCTTGGAGACAGCAAAGAAACTTAGCTCAAGTCTCATTTCACTGGTGTAAGTGAAAGGAAAATTTGACCCAAGGCTTCCTAAGTAGTAATTATGGAAAATTATTTTGACACAAGGTAAAAGATAGTCATACAGTTGCATTTTCCAGCGTATGTGGAAGGTTTTAAACTAATTGGAATTTATTGAGAGACAAATCCTGAAAACCCTTCAATGCTTTTCTTTTACATTAACAGACTCTAAAGCTCACTAACTGCAAACTTCCATCACAGATATTAAAAAGGAGTAAAAATATTTTAATATATTTTTATAAATAATAAATATAAATATTAAATAATATTTTAATATAATTTAAAAATATATCTGCAAAGAGCATTGACACCTTTAGTTCTGTGAACCCAAGAGTGACTTAAAGATTAATTTGGTGTCTGCTTAGTTATGAGAAGAGGTACTGGTAGCGAAAACTATAACTCGTTTTGTTTTTATTCAGATTTCAGTCATGTGGTCCTGTTTTGTTTTCCCTTGAACATATGCCGTTTAGTTTAACAGCACAAAATATTATCCATAATTACAGATAGACCTTTCCTGCTCTATTTTTCTCTTTTATTGACATCTCTTTCAGCTTTAAAATCTCCCTCTAATTTGTTGTGCTATTTATTGGCTGTTCTCGCCTTCCAAATGAGCGAACTTAAAGGATCCCTTCTTTATTTGAACAGCATGTATTATTTCTGATTTCATAAGTCAGTTTCTGAATTAGTAGAAATTGTCTCCCACTGAGTATATGGCGCTTTATCAACTCACATATCATTCCTGTAGGTGATAGGAATGATACCACTTTTGTCTTAACACTACTACCATCCAGCGTAGGATTTTTTAGCTGTATTTACAAGTTTTAAAAAATTTGCTTTTTATATAACTGTGCATATGATTGCATTGACATTCAAATGATTGCCTTTCCTGTGGGTGATTTTCCATATGTATTTTCCTGTGGTGGGTGTGAATGAGCCCGTTTGCTTTGGCATTACCCATCTGGTGCACCTGTCTCCATGCCTGTGCAATGGACAGAACACACAGCAAAATAAGGATACACGGTAAATGCACCTTAGGTTTAAACTTGTCCTAAAACATGTCCTACTCTTTCTTAGTCTTGCATTTATTCTGTAAAGCTTTTTCTGGATTGTTTTAAATCTTTTTTTGTCTACAACTCTTTCGTTATTATTTCTTTAACTTATCCTGTTCATGATTTCCTTGGTGGGTTTCTTAAACTGGTGGCAAGTTACACCTTTATCAAATGGTGATACTAGAAGTCTTTATTGTCTCAGAGAGAAGCCTCTCAGAAGAGGCTTGGGGATCTGAATTCTGTTAAGAGAGGCAGAAGAAGTAAATCTGTGAGATCTATCTCAGTTCGGAGTAGCTTTGAGCATCTGGGTGGTGTCCAACCCAGGCTTTTCTTCCAGACAGAAAAAAGGCTCAGGGACTATGTTAAAAGATCAAGCCCCTGTGCACAGCCTTGCGAAAACTGTTTCTCTAATGTCATACTACTCTTTGCATTCTTTGAACTTCCATCCTCAAGGGGATGAGAAGTACAGAGAGTCTTGTGAAACCTGCTTTTGAATTTCCTTCTGTGATGAGAAGGCAGAAGACAAGAAAAGCCTGCACCTTTTTACTTCACCAAATAAATGTTTAGTTGCTTTGAATTTTCAAAATACAGATTTTTTGTGTTGCATTGTCTTCCATTTCTAGAATATCCTATGCTTCATGTTAGGAACTGCTTATGTTGCATGAAGCCCAGATATTTCTTCTGATTTGCCACCAATTTTATCAGTGCCTTCACTCACAGTTAGCTGGCGGTGGGAAGTTACTCTGACAGCTTTGCCCACACCTTTATTATTTCTGTTAAGATGTGTAAGTCTACATTTCACCTCTCTCCCGGTGTCCTATTAGGCAGTTTTCCTTTTTTTCACTTGAAATTTATTCCTTCAGCTACTTAGGCAACTTACTAGCTGCTGGCAAATGATGTATCAGAGCTCATACAAATTGCAATTTTCCTTTGATTGGTAACAAGATGAGTAGCACAGACTGCTGTTCTTCCTCCTTCATATTTTGAACTGGCACTTCAGGCAGGATGCTTATCCATATACGTCCAGGTCACAAAGCAGCCAGTCTCCTAAAGACACATCATTTGACATCTTCCATTGCTCTTTGCAGAATAAAACTCAGCAGGTCCCTCCAAATTTTGAAGCAAGACTTCAGGGTTCTTTTTGGCTTGTCAGGTTCTGTTCCTGCTCTGACTCTTAAATGCCCAGACAGAAAGTACAGTCATTGTGCAAATGAAATGGTGCAACTCTAATAAGTACCTCTGAAGGTGTGCCAAAACCTGTGAAGCTATCTTTATTGACTCTGTCCTCTCTGTCCAAATGTGGGAGTTATTTTGCAAAGCAAATGAGACATTGTCAGGATTCTGGATACTCTGTGCCCTGAGGCTTTGTAACTGCTGACTTCTCACCATCTTAACCAGGGAAATGTAATACTCTGTCATAAGTATCTGCTGCAGCAGGTGGTGGCTTTGCTTTTGATATTGAGGGTCAGAGAGACCTCTCCCTGTTTTGGGAAGAAAAAGGTTTTATGAAAGCTAGGAAAACAGCAAAAGCAAAAGAATAGAAACTCCTCTGGGCCTCATGAAAACTAAAAGTCTTAATCTACTTTTGCCCATCTTGCATCATGAGACAATGAGCCTGCAGAAACAGCTTGACTGGCACTAAATTAGCTTATCAATGTTTTATCTGCTAGAAGATCCACTCTGATGGATGGCTTAAACCATTTCAGCCAATTGGATCATGATTGGGAAATCCAGGACCACATTCTTGAAATTATTTTCTGCAATATTAGGTCATTCAGTATTGTTTTTGCAAGTTGGCTGGGGGGGGATAAAAAGGTGCAGAATACCTTGAGAAATGTTACCTTCCAAAGCCAATCTATGTCTGGATCTTTACTCTGGAAGAGTCTTTTGAGACAAATTCTTGTATTAGGGCCTGTGGAGATAAAAACACCTGCTGTGGTTTGGTCAAGCTCACAAAGATTATTTGAACAGACTCTTTGAGGCAAGTTCTCATTTGGTTGCCTTTAACGTTGTTATATGTAATCAATTGTGCTTCACAACAATTGGATATTCTTTGGGATATACTGCCCCAAGATACAGCAAAACCTACTCCCCTTGCCCACTTCATTTAATTCCTGCTATTATTTTAGCTGAAAGAAACAGAGACACCCTACTCCTTTTCCTCATGCACTATACACAGAGGGGAAAGCAGGTTCTCTTACGTGGTAAAGCTGGGACTTAAGAACTAGCTGTGTGTACTTTCAGCCACGTGCATGCAGACCACATATGTCTCAAAGTACCTCTTACTGTTAAACAAGTTGTCTAAACATTATCTGCACAAACAGTAAGCTATTAGATCTTAGGCTTACTTCTGGAATCATGATCCATACTTCTGCTCTTCGGAACAACGAGGATATTGAATCCCTTCTGGGACTTTTGAAAGACTGGTCTTATTGAGAAATTGCTGACAGAACTTCATTCTACATGAGATTTTTTTCCCCAGCTTCCAACTTGACCTTACTCACGGCCATAGTATCTTCCTTTGCTCTTGCACCTTCATCTTAGGTGCTGCTTTGTCTTCCCAGGTGAATTCCTTTCTAAATAAGGCCAGTTATTGCCCTTCAGACTCCATTGGGCTACTTAAAAAAGGTCAGCCTTGAATTTTCTCTTACAAGATCCATACTATTCTGGTCAAGATAATAGCTCTTTTCAGGGACTCTTTTAATAGTTCCCTCTTGCTTTAATAAACATATCAATAAACAAATGCTCTGTTTGAGAACACAGTCCAGTCAGCACACCAGTGCCTTTTGGATATCAGGGTAGTGTTGGGTTTTTGTTTTTGGAGCTGTTTGGTTTGGTTTTTTGTGGTTAGGTGGTTTGGGTTTTTATTGTTTACTTGTTGGTTTTTGTTGGTTTTTTTCCTTAGCCATGTTGTAATGCTCCTCATTAATAAATTAATTGTTCAAAAGATGAAATTTTTTTCCTATGCTTTTTCTATCTGATGAGCTCCAAATTTAATGCAAAAATTCTTACTATGCTGTTAGTGATTGACCTTGCACTCTGTACAGTTAAATGTCACTCATTTCCATTATTCCAGTCCTAGAGATCTTCTATTTTTTTCTAGCATGATATTATAATTCTTTGTATTGAAAAATATGTTCAACATTGTCATCTGCATATTTCATCAAGCAGTTCTGATTTCTTTTCTGATTAAACAAGGTGGGCCTCAAGAATGAGCCGTGAAAAATTTTAGCAGTCCCAGACAAGGGATAAATCTGTAACTATAACCTGTTTCTGCCTTGTATAATTAGTTCCCTGCCCCCTGTACAGCTTTCCTTCTAATTCCCATCTTTTTCAACTTCTCCAGTAATTTGCTGTGGCACTCTGCCAGTTCCTTCTCTTGTCTGGATAAGAGAATTACTCTTTTTCTATTTTCTCCTGAAAAATCAGATATTTTAGCGAAATGTCGATTTAAGACTGCATTAGCTACCCTTGGTAGAGGGGTGTCTTTTATTCGATATTCAATTTTCAAAATTTCTTCTGATCCTTGTGTAATATAGAGGTTACACATGAGGGGGGAGGTGGAGGGGGAAACAATCCCAGCTGTGACCTTTCAGGTACTTTCAGGCCTCTTAGATGCTTATTTTATGTAATGTAAGTGTACTGAGGAAGTGGGGATCCCAGCTACATAGACTTCACTGTAATGTCAAAGCTAGAAGTTACAAGTGTAGTCAATCAAGATGCCTCCCAGGCAGGGGACAGAAAATAGATGTCTGTGGCATATGATTTCAGTCTTTAAGGAATTAGGGCTCCATGAAGACAACAGCCTGCTATAGTGAATTTGTATAAACTTGGTCATATGGGATTTCTCAGTGGCCTTCTAAAGAGTGATTTTCTAGAGATCTTCTAGTTCCAGATGTATCAGTTCCAGATGCTTTTTGTAGTCTCCTGGAATGTTCTATGGCATTCTGCCTTCATAATACACCTGTAAGCCACCTATCAGCGATCAATCATCAGGAATGTGGATAATTTTGATTTTTAATATTAGCATTTGATGATGCATGGCCATTTTCTGTAAATGGTTGAAAGGGACTCAGATTCTGTAGGTTTAGGCCCTAAAATTTTTGAAATTTAGGGTAAAATAATTGTAGAGAGAGGATCATTGAACTCGTTAGCTTAAACCTGGATAATACTGCTTTGGGAAATTGCTGTTGACTGTATGGCAACCCTGAAAAACATCTTGCATTAAATACGATTCACAGGCCTAAGTTTTTTGGGGTAATTCTTGGCACATGGGTTCAGAACTTCAGTTTTGATAAATCATTATTATTTAATCATTCATATCACAGAGTCACTGCAAAGCCTCTAGAAAGAGTCTCAAATGCAGATGAACTCACTTCAGCTGAGTCACACCTGGAATGTCCCAAACATGGCATTTCAATTATAATTGATTTCTTTTTGTTTCTTTTTTGGGGCTTTTGTTTTGGTTTTTTGTTTTGTTAACAGAAGCTTCCAATATATAAAATTTAAAAAACTGTGGTTATTACTTTTTATTTTTGGAAAATTATATTGCTAAGAGATATGTCCTATTGCCAAGAAATAATTGTACTATTGCTTCTCCCCACTCCTCCTATATATTATCAAAATATAATTTTTAGGAAAGTGTGTATTTATTTGTGTTCTTCACAAAAGCATAATATATAGAAATAATTTAAATGTTATTATAATCACATTTAGCACAGATATAGCAAACAATAAAAATTTAACACAGTTTTCCCTATGTTTTACTTAAATTTTTAAACCATTTTAGATTTTTCAGATCATTTTGATACTGAGGAAACTGTTTCTACTTTAAAGGAGAAAATAATCTCTGATTAAATCTCTGATTAATCTCTGCATTTAAATGAAGTTTCTTACAAATTATTCTGAATATGAGATAGAAAATCACCCCATTTTATCATTGTTAACACATTTTATTCTAGAGAAAATTTCATCTAAGCTGTTCTTAGATTCTCTTTAGCATGAAGTTTTCCAGAAAACCACACATCAAATTCCAAATTGGGAAGCAAATATTTTGTCAGACTGGGAAAAAACATTTTACCATCTACCCTGGGATTTAGGTAAAACTCATAAAAATTTTCTACTTAGCCATTTTAATTTAACAAAATTTTCCTATAATAGACTTTTCCATGCCCAGATGTTGGCTGATATTAAGTCCAGAACTTTAGCAGTCTCTTGACAAGGCTACGCTTGAGCAGAATTCTTAAAAAAGATAAAAGTAGTAAGTCCTTGCTTGAGGAAGTAAAGTAGACTACGCAGAAATTGTTCAGAATCTTGTAACTTTTCCAAGGTGAGGGGAGGTGCAATGGATATTTGCTCCTCACTATTAGGACTACATGCTATGCAAGAATCCAGGCAGAGAATCAACCTTTGTGTCTCAAAAATTTCTCTCAGCCATTCCTGTGATAGCTGCTGGTTAGTGAAGGGTATGTGTGATGGGTGGGTGAGTGTGTGTTCTAAAATTTTCAGTATGGAAATTTATGTATCAAATTCACTCCTTTAGCAAAAACACACTTGAAAGCATGCTAGCATTCAAAATCCAGTCTCACTTGTGGTTCCAAACTGAGAAATAGGCAAGCCTGTCCAATTCAAAGTATTTCCTGAGTACTGTGGTAGGATCAACAGGCAGGAAAATAATTTGAAATGTAGTGAGAAGTATCCTGTGTCTGGAAGAGGCTGAGAATGGACAATGATCCATGATGATGTCTACCAGTTTGTATTTTGAGTGACAGTAAAGACTGGTCAGATATTACTGATTTGAAATGGAAGAAATTTAAAAGGGGAATAAAATAATTTAGTTTCCATAAATAATGACTGGACTTGTTAAGCACAGCAATATAAGCGTGGTCTTTGGGTTACTATGCTGTAATCCTGAAAAGTTATGGTTTCATTTTTACCTTGGGTCAGTGACATCAGTAGAAGGCAGATGTCAGTAACTTTAGGCAAAATCAAACCATGGTGGTCATTCACCATTTTTCATCATTCTGTGATTGGTTACATAAATCTTACTAAGAAAAAATTTTCCCTGTTCACTGAGAAAAGTATGGTATATATGAAAAAATGGATTTTAAGACTGGTTGAAACATTATAAGGATCTAAAATTTCAAAGGCAAGGGGAGAACTTCTGTTTATTAAATATTTTTCCTTTATCAAAAGGATTCAGTTAAAATTTTCTCATATACTGCTATATTTGCATAAATATGTTTCTGGTAAAAAGACCTAAAGTTTTGTCTCATTCAGATTGTATTAAAATCATCCTGCTGTCACTTGAGAATATTGTTAAACTTCTACAACTCTGAAGTCCTCTTAAATGTTCTCTTGGAAGAAACAGGACATGACAGCTATTATTTATCTCTAAAGTATCACTATAGATTTAGCACATTTAATATATAGAATACAGCACAACATTAATAAATTACACAGAAGAAGAAAAAAACATACTGCCAGGTCAGTGAAGTGTAAACAGTAAGAGGACTGAAAAAGAGGCAAAAGAGGACTGAAAATAAAAATCCAAAAGAAATCAGCCTCCATCCATGCCTCTCTAGTAATCCTCTATAACATTTTAATCAAAAAGGGCTAAGTTCAAAGTACATTTGAGATAGTGTTGGAGATGCTGTGGAAGCTAAGGCTGCACAGAAAGACAATACATATCTGGGAAATTATTAATTCTGATAAAAGTAGTGTTTTATCCTTTGGTACTGTGAAACCCCACACAAGAGATGCATAACCCACCTTTCCTTATCCAGCTCCATAAATGCATACTGTATTTTTCTTGCAAATCCTCAGCTGTATACACCTGGGACAAGCAACTGCCTAGTGGCAAATAGTTCAGAGAAACAGCACTGAGAAACTGTATCTGGTAATTGCTCCGAATTCATTGTTACCCACTTGATTTTATACAGTCATGGCCAAGTCTTCCATCTGTCTCTGTACTCCAACAATGATTTCAGGACACTTCAAGCTGAAACCAAACTGTGTTGTTTTTTTTCCTTTTTTTTTTTTGGTGTCTGGGCTCTTACCATCACAGCCCTTGATTAAATGACAGCTTTTTGTTTTCATTGTCTTACCTTCTTTTCCCATTCAGTTCTTGACAGCCTTCCCTCTCAGCTGAATACTGTTATCACTTCTTTATTCTAATCCTCTCCCTAGCTGCCTATATTATCACCCCTCTGTTTCAGAACTTGGATACTTACCCTTTAATCCATTAATTGGCTTTTTACCCTCAGATCTCTTTGCCTCCTCTGAGTGCAACCTGACTCTCTCAGCCACCACACACCCACTTTGTTCTCTGTCTGTCCCTCCTTTGCACCTCCTGGCTCTGACTACATTTTGGTCCTACTTTCTCTTCTTTCCAGATAATCTTGTTCTTTATTTCCTTTCACAAAGGAGGGCTCTCTAGTTCAATATCACTTTCAGCATTGCCTCTGTTTCCTCCCTGTGTTTACGTATTGCCTTTCTACATTGCATTTAAACAAGGGTAGATGTATATAACAGGAATAATCTCTGCAGCAAATATCTATGTTGCCCTCAGAATAGGTCCATTTCCTTATCAGGGTTCAAAAGTGTTGGGCAGCTTAATAAAATATGGGTTGTTACACAGCAAACATATTCACTTCAATGAGGTTATCTTTTGATTGTGTCGGGTTTCTGTTACTGTTTGCATGCAGTGGAAGTGTACATTTCTTAACGTTTTTTTAAATCGTGTACTCTTTGTGTGTAAAATCTGTTTGTATTAAAAGGAAATACTTTGTCTAGTGGCACTGTTTCGTCCACGAATAATATTGCTTTTTTTTAAGAAACTCTGCCTACATTTCTTTCATTAGTCAACATTTGAAAATATAGACTATATTGCAAAGGAGCTTGTAGTAGTTTTGTTTTGTTTTCTTTGTATAGTGTGTATGAATACACACATTTGATATTTAGAAAAATAGGGGAAATTATCCTGGTGCTAATGTACACAAAGCTATTACACCCAGTCATGGTTAATAGCACTAAATGGATTTAGAGTGAGGAGTCTAGACTGCAATCCTGTCAGCATCTGCCCCTTCCCCAGTAATTTATTTGGAGTTTGCACCTGCAGGTGCTGAATTGGGACTGAATTCATAGAGAATTTTTTATTTGGATAGCAGGCACTGAAATAGTAACATTTAAGAAGGGCATTAAATAAAAGTAACTGTGTTACCATTAACTTTCCCTCCTTCCTTGTCAATATTAAAACAATAGAATCCTGACTGTCCAGGCTTTTCCCAAGGGGATCTCCTTCTCTAATTAACTCCCTATTCCATTGGCATCCTGATTATTAGACGTATCTTGTGCTGCCTGATGGGTTTTATTGTTAGAAAGCTTTCATAAAATATTTCAGTTTTAGCTCATTCATTGGCTACTGTACCTTTAATATTTCATGCAAATGTAGTGACTCTC